>JAWWLZ010000094.1:52775119-52797347 GCA_035041345.1 Poliocrania exsul
CTGACTGGTCAGGGACTATATTGAGTATTTGGGGTGAGTGACCAGGGAAATGGTGGTTGTTGTTTGAGATGTGTGAGATATGGGTGGCCTTTTTAGAATTAACCACTGATTTTCTGAGCCTAAACTTTCAACAGTGATGGTGATTGGTGATTTTTTGTATCTGTACCTGTTCTGGACTGCTACTTACAGTAGATCTTTCCACATCCTAATGATTTACTATGGTTTATTTTTTGACTTCTTGGTTTTTAGTGTTTTTCATTTATTTGCTCATCATATGCATAATCATGAGGTAAATAATTTCTGTTTTATAATTTGTCCATAACAAATGAAATTAATGTCTTCTTAATAGATTGCATTTTTTGTCTCCCTTTTCATATAGTTTCAGATGTAGAAGTGCAGTAGGAAGTTCTATTCTTCAATAAGATAAACTTAAATAAAGAAGAAAACACTAAACTGCCTGTCTCCTGCCTCACAGAGCTCAGGTTATCCTAGACATTTTGAACAGACAAGAAGCTGAGGGCATAAACAGTTTTCCAGAAGTTGTGTTGACATTGGAAATACAATTACTTGAAAAGCATAACAACTCAACAACATGAAAAATGGATCTTGCCCAGAATAAAATGCTGTAAGATTATTCTCTATGACTCATGATCTAGTTCCACTTCTTATTTGTTCACAGAATCACAGAATATGCTGAGTTGGAAGGGGCCCACAAGGATCAATGAGTCCATCTCCTGATGCTGCACAGGAACATACCCAAGAGTCACATTATGTACCCAAGAACATTGTCCAAACACTTGTTGAACTCCATCAGGCTTTGTGCTGTGACCACTTCCCTGGGGAGCCTGTTCCAGCACCCCGCCACCCTATGGGTGAAGAACCTTTCTCTAATGTCCAATCTAAACTTCCCCTGACGCAACTTCAGACCATTCTCTCGGTCCTGTCATTGGTCACTGCAGAGAAAAGATCAGTGCCTGCCACTCCTCTTTGCCTCACGAGGAAGTTGCAACTGCAGTGAGGTCTCCCCTCAGTCTCCTCTTCTCCAGGCTGAACAGTCGAAGTTACCTCGGCCACTCTTCATACGGCTTCCCCTCAATGTCCTTCACCATCTTTGTTGCCCTGCTTTAGACACTCTCTAAGAGCTTACCAAAACTGCACGAAATATTCAAGGTGAAGCAGCACCAGTGCAGAGCAGAGCAGGACAATCCCCTCCCTCAAACGGCTGGTGATGCTTTGTCTGATGCCCCCCAGGACACAGTTGGCCCTCCTGGCTTCAAGGGCACTGCTGACTCAGATTCAACTTGCCATTGAGCAGGACCCCCAGGTCCCTTTCCATGGCACTGATTTCCAGCCTCTCATTCTGCAGCCTGTACGTACATTCAGGGTTGCCCCATTTCAGGTGCAGAATCCATAACTTCCTCCTGCTGAACTTTGTATTGTTGGTGATTGCATAGTCCTCTAATTTGTCCAGGTCTCTCTGAAGGGCCTCTGTGCCTTCCAGGGACTCAAGAGCTGCTCCCAGTTTTGTGTCATCTGCAAACTTGCTTAGTATCCCTTCCAGTCCTATGTTATGAAGATGTTGAAGAGCACAGGTCCCAAGATGGAGCCCTGCAGAACCCCACTAGTGACAGGTCATCAGTCTGATGTCAACCCATTCACTGTTACCCTCTGTGCTTGACCCATGAGCCAATTGGACAACCACCACATGATGTGTTTATCCACCTGTGAGCTGGACATTTTGTCCATAAGGATGCTGTGAGAGACAATATTGAAAGCTTTACTGAAATCTAAAAAGATTACACCAACTAGGTTACCTTGTCATAAAAGAAAATCAGATATGATAAGCAGGACTTTGCTCGCATGAAGCCATGTTGGCTGTGACCGATTTTGTATCCATCCAACTCATACTTGGAGTGCTGAAGATTTCATAGGGTGTCTCTTTAACATTTAGGGGTTCTTCAGCAGGCCTTTGCACCTCAGAAATTATTTCTGTATATTAACACATTGCTATGTGGAATACACCTGTCAGATAAGAGGTACTAGTATATCCATTCTGCAAAAGAAAGACAACACAGAGGGAACTTTTTTATCAGTTTTGAGTTCTCTGTCTCCTGTGGAAGGATACTATAGACAGACATTTTCTGCTTAACCCTGTTTTTTCCCCCCAAACTGTGGATTTATGCAGTAGCCTTATTGAAACCAAGGTCTTAGAAAAACAAAGAGTGATCCTGTAATTGTGTGTCCGGTTTATGGTGCACAAATAACCTTTGTTCTAACATTTCTTAAGGTTGAGTATTGGTAACTGCAATTTCAATTATGGTCAATAACAGAGATTTTTAAATGCTGGTTTTGAACCAAACAAACTCTTAAACTAGAAAATAGAGTAAAATGTAATCAGTGTATTGTCTGCCACTTGGAAGACCTTTAGACATATTATTAAATTAATTCTGTCTTTAATAGCCTTAAAGAGAACATTGTAATTTCAATAATGCTTATAAAAGGCTTTGTGAATTCACTAGAAAGAAGGGCTCAGCTATCCAATATTTTCTATTAGTGAACAGATGTAAAACAAGCGTAAAACTCCAAGTCCTTTAAATCTTGTACTTTCAATAATGCTCACAAATTGAGATTATAGCAGGCACAGAGAACAAGTAGAATAACTCTATTTAATATTATCTTGGGGTGAGTAAATCCATAACATGACTATAAGCTAAATTTAGAAAAAACTTTGTAGTATTTCAGGTACTGGACAGCAAGTTACAAGACAGATTTGACTTCTGAATAAAGTAATAAATAGATGTAAAGAAATTGTATCCTTTCAGCTGAGCTTGACTTACTGGTGTAATTTTAAGTAGGAATCTCTGTCTATGATGAAAGCTTCTCAAAAATGAAGGAGTGTGAAATCATTAATTAATTTAAATTACCTTAGGTGTTGTTATGGACAAATCATGCACACCTGGGTTACCTTTAACCCTGGTTCCACTGACACCAGGAGAACTGCACTGAGAAAGGGCAGATGTATTTGTTTCCAGAGATCTCATTAGATAAGGTCCTGAGATACCAGAAATGTGACTAGTGCTGATGATTTCTAGGGGTGGCTAAGTGTCTTTCTGAAATGAAGACATGACACCCCTTCTCCTGAGGAACTTTGATCAGTTGCCACCAGTGGCTGCTGTCCCCTGGAAAATTCTTCTGATTTCAGGTAATGTTCAGGCAGCCCCAAGGTTGTGAGTTAGTATCTCTTGTTGCAGCAGTGTGGACTAATTATATACATAGAATAATTGTTGGGTAGTAAGGCAGTGAGGAATGACAGGAGGAACAACAATAAGATTATGTGGTCACTTGGCAAGGGATGGTGCTTGGTATAATGCAGTTAAGAGGACTTTTTTGTTTGTTGTTTTATTCTAATTAGGGTGTATGCCCTATTTGCTAATATTATTAAGAGATTGTGAAAGTAGTGTTTCTGGGGAATGGACTTAAGAGTATTCAGGACAGTGAACTTGCAAAATGACTAAGGATAGGCATGCTGTGCAGAGGGTATGATGCAGAAAAAGCACAGAGATTGTTGCTGGACCAAGATACAGAGGCTGCTGGCATTGGCAAAGTGGGGTACATAGGCCATTGGGTCATGCACCTGGGTTGCAAAGCACATCAAAGTGGTGATATGGCTTGATCTGACACCAACAAGGTCTGACACCAACCATTAACCTAAATAAAAAGAATAATCAAGTCTAGAGATAACACTTCAGAGAAACTCTCTTCACTGGTAAAAGCAGATGGGCCTGAGCTCTCGCTCCTTTTGCTCCAAGCACAGCAATCATATCTGGTCTGTGCAGCTGTTATCCTAAAGACACCATGACAAAGAACAACCTGGTTATGGCATAGCTATATGGCTTGTACTCAAGCTGCTTGGCAGTGGTGATCACACCTACTGTGCCCATCTATGTAAACTTACTGACTCTGCCACTAACTTTGACATCTTCAGTTTCAGATCTAGAGTGTTTTCACTTTAAATATGCAACAAATGGAAAATTCTAAACATGTCCTCTGAAGTGTGAATTTCCATTCATGCATATCACCTGGGAGCACACTTCAAAGAATGTGCTCTCTACCTCTTCCATACCAGTGGGTGAATATGCAGTGGGTGAGATTTGGAGCAAAGATTCAAAGGCTGATTTGTGAAAATCTGTGAGACCTACTGCGAAACTTGCCATTTCTTGTGATGCATGAGACTTGTCTCTTTTGAGCTATGGAAAGTAATGATAGCTGCTCATACTTGGATCTGTTTCATGAACACTTCTAGTTTTTACTAGTCCTCCTAATTTTGGACTCTTTTTTTCTTTTTTCCCCACGGTGAAAAAGTGATGTGGAGAGTTTTGAATTCTGTGTACACAGAAAAAAGTAGTCCAAAATTGCTGGTGTGAAGTTCTGTCTGATAATATAAATTCACTCTTAGGTGCAAACTCCTGATGAGTCTTGTTTCCTTTCTGTGCCAGTTCCTGCACTAGGTCTTTTGACTCTCTCTTCAAAGCCTCCTGGGATATTTTAGTCTTTCTGATACCGAAGTGCAAGTTATATGGGAGTTAGTCTATCGGAATATGGCTCCATTTCTCTTTTCTGCAGAAGGAATGTTATTTTATCAAGACAATTTTAAAAAGCTGGTTTAAATTTAGAAATTAATTGTCTTTTTCTATGAGAGCTGCTAAATCTTTGCAAACGTGCAGGTGTGAGTCCAGTATGAACAAACATAGAGTACTGCACATGCCTAGAAAATCTGGCTCTTTGGAGTTATTATACTGGAAATATAGTTGACTCTCTGTAAGTCCACTCTATATTAGTTAGGGAAATGTGGGATACTGAATGCTAGGAAAAGCAGCCAATTACTGCAACATGAGAAAATCCCTCTCTTTTGTGGTTTGTTTGTTTTGCTTTCACGGGGTTTTGTTTTGGCTTTTGTTTGGGATGAGGTTTCATTTTCAGGATTTTTTTTTTTTTTATGGGGGGTTTATAGTTGGAATTTCAGGTTTTGGGGTGGTGGTTTCATTTTCAGGATTTTTGGTTTTTTGTTTTTTTAGGGTTTTTGGTTTTGGTTTGGTTTTTTTTTTACTGGTGGTTTATAGTTGGAATTTTTGGTGGGTTTTTTGGATGTGTGGTTTTTGGTTGTTTGGATTTTTTTCTTATGTTTTCATTTTGGTTGTGTGATCACCTGAGAAGCATGGCTGACATCCCACTTCTTCAGCGCTTCCTTATCAGCTGGTTTTCTTGCCATCTCAACTGATTCTGGCTTTAGTGTTTTATTCTTTAATTTTTGTGGTTTACCTAAGAAGAGATCACACAGCTCTGGTGTGAATGCACATGCCTTTGGCTTCCCATTCATCTGAACTTGTTGGGGTTTCTCACAAAACATGGTTTTTGTATGTCTACTGCACAGTCTTATTATCTGCTCTGCTGTGCTAGTGTTTGAAGTAGAGCTGGATTAGTGCTTACCCAGATCACAAGTTAAACTTTCTTTCCCAGCTAAACGAAGCTTATAAATGCTATATGCACCATTATCTCATATTAAATTGCGAAAGCTTCTACAAGAGACCTGCATAAATGTTCCTGGATTCTGGCTGGCATGGTTTCTTTCTGCTGATCAGATATTATGGCATACATATTACCCCTTCATGGACTGGAAATAGTCTTCTCTATTTTCTGGAATGCCTTGTCAAACTTCTATAGTTATAGACTGCTCATGGTTTATTAGGTGTGGAGATATATACACAGTCCCTGTTGATGGACCATGCTCCACTGAGCTGCACTATTATTATGAAGTGGGTTTGCTTATCCTATCCGTACTAGTACTTGACAGTTCTTTCTGCTACTGAAGGATAAAATTGTTCTTAGAAGGAGAAGGAAAGTCCTCCCTCAGTAGGTACAAAGTCAGCAGTTGAAGTCAGAAGAGAAACTTGTGATAGATGTAACTTCAGTACATATCTGGTGTTTGACTGATGGCCCACAGTCTGACTTTTCTTGGCTCATTGAGTCACTGGCACAGAGAGGGAAGCTGCTGGCAGAGTTTTGGGAGGAAATTTGCTGACAGAGTTTTGGGAGAAACATTGCTGTAGGCAACTATCTCAAAGTGAAGTTTCAGACCTCCTAACCTTTAAGAAACCAGAATCACTTCTTTACAGACTGAGGAAAGTCGTTCACATCCTTTAGTACTACAGAGTTTAATACTTGTACTTCTCAATATTTCTTGTTGGTGAGTTTGGCAAGCTTCTGATAGGCAGATGCTTTCGGAGGCGCTTTGTCCTTGTGCTTACTCTGGAACTGGACTGCACTTGTAAACTACTCAGGTGTAACCCCACAGTGCTCAGTACCTTAACACTTTAATCTGTTTCAAATTTTTTCCCTCCCTGGTTTGTATTTTTTATGCAATTAAAAAAAATGTTTATTTTTTGCATTTTAGTGCTTCAAGCTTAAAATAAACGTTCACTATAAAATCAGAACATTAATTTTATTTGCCTGCTTGCTACTGAATTTTAAGACTTCTGCTATAGAGAAAGACTTGATATTTATTTCATTTGATACTTAAAAATAATAAATTAGGAATTTCAAAGACTTAAGAAACATTGCTGTGAGTTTTATAAAGAGCATTATCCTAATAAAACAAGGATGTTAAATGCTATATTTCCAAGGTCAAATCTACTATAACATCATATTTTTTTGTGATGATACCAATAGTTATCATGTTCTGTCCAGTATATGTATCTGTTATTTAATGGTTTGGATCTTTTGGAACTACTCTGCTACAGAAATTAACATTCTGCAACAGTAATGCTTCAAATATATTGAAAATTTCCTTTCTAAAAAGCTTGGTGTTTTTTGTTTTTGTACTGGAATACAGTTATTAATCAAGAAAATGCAAGCTACTGCCTATTTAGCCTTTGCTTTTTAGGTCAGATTTACACATTTGACAGTTTCCTTATGCCAAACTGGCATCAGCATGCATAATGAAGTGTGTCACAGTAAAGTAATTCTTTACAGCAGCAACACCAATACAGTACTTTTCCACCTTCCCTGACCCATTTACCACTGTCTTCCCCTGTACCTTTCTGTAGGCACAGTTGCAATCTCAATGAATATTGTATGTTATCAAATAGGATGCTCTTTATAATTTCTTACACTATAAACAGACCACTCTTCTGACATAACTGGTGCAGATTGACTGAAAGAAACATCAATTTCTATCTGTCATACCTCATACTGTGATCATTTCAGAGATAGGATTACTCCCTCAATGTTTTTTACTGACGTTAGTCCAAATTGTGAATTTTTTTCAGATTATAGTCAATCTTTTTCCAGCCAATCTCCTAGAGATGAACAGAGCAGATTTAAAGAGTACTCTTACTAGATATAATCTGTAGCTTCCATGTGAATTTAACTTAGTAAGGGATGTTTAATAAGGAAGGTTCCTGATTTTGGGTAAACTGCGTGTTGAACCAGTGCCTGTTGCACTTGATATGCTAGACTGCTGTTATAACTCAAACCAAAAGAAAACTGAACTTTGTGATTGTGTTTTAAGCATGCTATCAATTAAGCTGTATGCATGCATAATAAATAATAAAATCACAGACTTGACAAATAAACAAACAGCCTGTTTTATTTTGTTGATACATGATGTTAGTTGCAGGATTTAGTTTCTAAATGCAATAATTTAAAAGACCGCAATTCATTTGTTCTCCTTAACACAGGCATTCATAGATGAGTACACAGAAGGAAAATAATTTTTTGAATTAGCCTATACTATCCTGAATAGATTACAAATCACAAGAGAGAAAAATTAAGATTTTATTAAATACTTAATGCATGCTTTCAGGAATTGGTAAATTAAAAGCAAGCTGTTAGGAAAGGCTGTAGAGAGCTGGACTAGAAAGAGACTGTAGCCTACTTATATCATCTCACTGGTGGGGATGAAAAGGTGGCTGTAGGGCCAAACGGGAGGTGAATACTGCAAATGTAATTGCTATTTTGCAGAGGCAGTGAAAACATCAATTTACATGTACATTTAATCTCAACAGAGCACCATGGCAAAAGGTTTTGGTTGAAGTGACGAAGTACTGTGGTTGAAAATTGCCTGTGAGGATTTCATTTCATTTACATTCTTTTATGCATGTTTAATGAGTACTCAATCTTATTTTAAAGTATAATGATAAATATGCTAATAACCTTTTTGTTCTTCCCAGAAAGTAATTGAACATCTTATTGCTGTGTTCGGGGCTGACACAGTGCAAATATCTAATGCAGGAGTGCATGAACTCTTTTATTTAAACAACAGTCTGGACACTGCCTATTTGGAGTGAAACCAGGTCTGGCACCCTTCAGATCCTTGGTCATTCTAGTGCTCCAATAGGCACGATTCCTAGCTAGCTACAGTGGGATGTCAGTTCCTTACATCATAAGACAATATGTGAAAAAATATGCAATAAGGTTAATGTATAGAAGCTGTAGGACATCTGAGGCAATCCTAAAATGACTCATCTACAGGTTGGTAGCAAAGGAAGGATCTTGTAGGTAGAACTGTAATCTAGGTTATAATCTAGGCTAGGAGTTGCTATACTCTGGTTCTGTGCTGCCACATCCAGTCTGTTGGATGCTGGGAGGCCAGACCACAAAGAACAGCTTGGGAGCTGCTTTGCTTGATGCCACTGGTTGATCTGAGTTTTGAGCACTTACTAGAATGCAATAATAATAATAAAAAAAAAAGCAATCTCTTTATTTTCAAGCTTTGGAATAACATAGGCCTCTAATTTCTCTTTAATTTCAGATAATTACAGAATTTTACTAAAAAGGGAGGAAAACCAAAGTATTGTGTCCGCAGCCAGGACTGACAGATTATTTCACCTGACTGCTTTACCAGTTCCTCAGGATTTGCAGTCCCTAGTCTATTCTTCACATTTCTTCTTTCTGTTGCTGAATATAACAAATTGGGGTAATAAATTTCTTTTTCTTGTGCCTAAAGTTTAAATAACCACTCTAGATGAAGAGCTGGGCAATTAAATAGTTTCTTTAATGTTGTGTATTGTATTTTCTTAAATTGACATTTAACAATTATCTTTTTAAAAATTCCTTTTTAATAAAAATTTAAATTCATACGCAATTTAATCATAAAACACATGGCATCTCTCCTGTGTATTTCAAACACCATATGGGAATGGACATATTTTCTTTTACTTCAGTTCAACAGTACACAGCGGCTTTTTTTGTCATTGTATTGAAGTGTCTAAAAATATCTTTCTGTATTTTCTCCCCTGATTGCATTATTCTCTTATACCCTTATCATTGCATTTCTCAGCTGACTGGTTTGACAGTTTGTGAAAAGGGTAGAAATTATCAACTGAATCTAACAAGCTCATCTTGTTTCACCAGATTTTACTCTCTGTAGAACAATGTGAAAATTTCTCCTCTTCCCAGGATTAAAAGAAAATACATAAGAATCCTGAAACTATCACTAATTTACAGTGATTTCTATAGGCCAGAGATGCTTCTATTTATATATTGCACCCTTTATGATTTCCTGCCTCATTGATAAAGCTTCCCTAGTTTGTTATAAAATTAAATTATCAACAAAGACAGGGAGGCATGATTGAAAAGCAACCAAAAAAAGTAGTCATTATTATAGAAATATGAAAAACCCCCAAATGGTCAATTTGTTTTTGGTGGTCCAGATTCAGATACACACTTTGGCTGACAAGATCAAAGCTATGTCAGCAGTACTTGGAGCTGCACTTCATCTTGCATCTGTGCAGTTCCTCTTACCCTTCCATTCACATATGACATCAATAAAGTCAAAGACTGTGTTTCCGTCAGTACTTCCTGTGTCTTACAGAAGTTTTGTGTGCCACGGTAAGTACTCTGTAACACCACTTATTTTCTGTGTGAATTTTGATGACAATGTTACCTCCTAGCCTACAGAAAGTGTTGATGGCTGGTTGAATTAACAATTTGATAATTATTCTGTAAAGCTGATATTGTTTGTTGTGGCCTTTCTTGTAACTGTAAACAAAGTAGTGTAAACTGTCTGATATGAATATCAGTAACACAGAGCCCAGCATGAACTGCAAGACCCAGTTAAATGCTTGGTAATTCCGTGATTAGTCTGTTTGAGCTCTGTAATGCTGTCACCTACTAAGCAGTAATACTGCTGCTGCCTTTTTCAGTAGAAGAGAGCATGTGTGTGAAGTTCATAGGGAATATGACACTGTCTTTGTGCTTTTCCTGATCTAACACATGACGTGGAAGAGGGCACAATGTCGTGTGACATTTGTATTACTCTGAGGTCTGCAGTACTTTTATGAAATATGTAATAATCTGGAATGAAAGCACATAAATCCCTGTGCATGTGTTGTTGATTCAGTTTGACCTCAGAGCCATATATATGCTGCCTACCACATTATTGCAGAGTGAAGCAGGTAAAACAGTGAAAAACCTGTGGCTATTAATCTAGTAATGTAAATACTTTAAAACAATCATGCTGATGTCATGAGTAGTGTAATCTGCTAACATTCTCTATTTCTACATTAAACTTCCCCCTATTTTAGATTTCAAATAAGCACTTGACTTCTGCTTAAACAACAAAAAATACAAAGCCCCTTTTTAAATATAGGAAATTACAATTTTCTTCTATGAACACATCTTGTCCCTTCCGTTTTGATTAACCATTATCACCATGAAATTTTCACTGATAGTTTGGACTTTTCAGTACTTCATTCCTACAAAAGCATAAGTAAAACATGGCAGAAGGTTTTATCCATTGTAGGTTTTCAAATAAGACTCAAAAAAGAAAAAGTCTCATTTTTTGGTCTAAATTTAAAGTGATATTTTTTCCGCTTCAGCAGTAGCATTTGGGCACTGCATTTATCTTTTTCATGTTATCCTCTCTCCTGCTTCATCCTAAATACATGGGATTTTGTCCTAGAAAATATTCTCCTTCATTCTTTGAGACGTGGTGCGTTCAGTTTAAGATCTGGCTCTTCAGACGTTTATAGAAGGATTGATTAATGCCGGTAGCCATAGACCTAAATAGAAGCCTCCACTACAAGAGGTTCTACCTGTGAAAGGCCTCCTCTCCTCTGTTATTGCACTTTGTGGAGGAGCCATGTACATAGTTCTAGCTTTCCATAACCAATATTCCCTGAAGACCAAATTTTGATTCTCATAGATATTCTTTATAAAATAAAGATATTTATCTAAGTGTAAGTCCTCTTTATTTTAAAAACAGGTCTGTTGCTGTTTCTTTATAGGGAAAGGAGCTATGCTATGCTATGCTATGCTATGAAAAGGATCTAAAGATAAATCCTCAGGGACCAGATTTAAATCTAGAAGATAAATTTTAGCCTTGCATTCTAAATTCCCTGGCAGTATACTCTCTGAACAGTAGATACTTGTGTTTCCATTTCATGGATTCTTATGCTGTTATACTTTTAAAGTTGTTACTAGATAAAAAGAAACAAATTGATATCTGAAAGCTTCTATACCTGGAGAAATAGTTCCAAAATAGCCATTCAGAGAGCCACTTGTAAGAACAGAACACTGCAAAATGCCTCATGTGGAGGAGTTGTTTGAGGTTGCTCCTCTGTGTCTACAAATCCTCCAATTTGTATATCCAATTAGCTCTTGCAGTCTTAGGTCTTGCTATCACCAAGCTTGCAGAGAAGAAAATAAAAGAGCAAGGATAGTATCCTGCAGGTTTTTTGTTCTCAGGCAGAATGTACGATTGTAATTTTTTGAAGAGAATTTTCATTACTTTCCACTTCATATTGACATTTAAAGCACAAAGATAGATATTGCATAACAAATGCAAGTAGAAGGGGTAGTATTCTGTTGTTTCATGACTGATCTTTGATAATTTCTATTTTAATTAGTTTGGACTGTCAATTATCATTATTTCTTCCAATTATTCTTGAGCAGAAAACCAATTTCTCCCAGCAACAGATCTCTTTGAACTTCAATGCAAGATTTCTAACTACATATGAAAAAGAAAACACAAAACCCCAGGATTAGAATCCCAAATTCTTTCAGGATTTTAAAAATCTAGACATATCCACACAGGTGCTGCTTATTTCTAAATCTTCTTGATGTAGAGCTGCAGGAAGTATGTGACATATCCTATCAAGTATGCATTATGGAAATAGTTGCCTTCTAGAGTTTGGAAAATGTCATCAACACTTAGGCAAGAAAACAATAAGAGGGGGATAGTAGAGATAGGAGTAGTTGAGTGAAAGTAAACTGTGTGGTCCTGTTTCCTAATCAAGGAACATGCCATGGGGAGAGAATTCAATGATACTGAAATTGCAGCACACATTAAAAAGGGAAAAGATATTCACCCTGGGAAACTATTTGCCAAAAGAGGCAATGAGGCCAAGACCTGGAAAAAATTCAAAAGTCGCTTGGCTGTTGTACAAACATAATAATCCACAATAACAAAAAAATTGGCATATTTTTCAGAAGAGGGATAAAGATCATTGCTTTAGAATGTGAGTCAATCAATAACTGCCTGAGAGTGGAGTGGAATTTCTCATTGGAGAAGTTATTCTGTCTCTAACAGTGTTTCTCAGACCTCTTTCTTGCATTGTCTAGTGCTGACCATTGTCTCTGTTATGGTAGAATCTGCATAACTTAATAACTCATTACTAACATTAAGGCCAAATAGAGCTCTGGGATTATTACCAAAGTATTTATACAAATATTGTTGGATAGCACTCTTGCAAAAAGGCCTCTTAGACAGTTCATCCAGATGCCCATGGCGTTAACTGTGTACTGCTGTGTAACAATGCATAGGTATCTGAAGTGTTTAACAATCTCCACAGGACTACTCTATTACTGTACCACTCCTATATAATCGCAGAATACATAAATGGCTGAACCTCTACAGAGAGCCTGATTTCATCTGGAATTTAATGTAGTCTACTACAACAGGACTTTCAATATCTCACCTCTCAGGTAAAACAGCATAGCAGTTGGCACTTTACATTTAGAGAAGGCTGTGTGTACAGATTGCAGGATGTCTGGGGCCACTGATACCACAGTGTCTTCTCAGTTTCCCTTCTGATGGTGAACAGTGCTTGGAATAAGATGAGGCATATCTTATCTACACAACAGAAACTTACAGTGCCTTTAAAGAGCAATTTGATTATTAGTTCTGTGACTGCACCACAGAGCTCAGTACAGACTGCTCAGGCCTGCTAGACAGTCAGGGTAAATACACCTGTCCAGAAGTTTGTGTTCTCACTGGTAGATTGTTAGATTCCTCCATACAATTAAATTAAAAAGTGCTAGACAGCAGTCCTGGGCACTGAAAAACAATTGTTCATACTGTTAGATCATTAGACTTGGTTGCATCTTTAAACCAAGACATTTATCTCTGGGCCAAACTATTCCTGAAGATGGCAAGGGAATTAGCACATTGTGAGGAGAATTCCCCCAAATCAGCTGGGATGTGATCATCATATTTGGAGCTTAGTGAGGAAGTTTAGGAATGGGCTAATTTCAGCTGGCTAATTCCAGCCAGTAAGCTTCAAGACTTAATGCTGTGCAAGACCTAAGGTGTACAGAAGTTAACAGGGTAGAAGGCAGACTTACCTGTTTTTAAGTTAGCTTGTTTAATGCTGGCTTGAGTGTACATATTTGTGCAGGGGAGACATGACTAGCATTTTAGTAAAAAACTGACTAAAATTCCTATGTTCAGAAAGACAAGGAGTAAAGAATATAATTGCCCTGGAGGCATGCCTATGGAGAGATATTCCACAGGGGAGCAGTTGTCTTCAGAGTCTGAACAACTTTAGAGGAAACAGTTTCATGTGTGACACTCAGGATGTAAAGTACGTTTCACAAAACCCACCCAAAATACTTAATTCAGAAGACTTTTGATACAACTTGGGGGGGTTGTAGTGGGGGGTGTGGTGGTGGTGGTGGGTGTCTCTGTGTGTGTATTTATTTCCTGTTTTATTTGCTTTGGTGTTTTGTTGTTTTGCTTGCTTGGGTTTTTTTCTCTGTTTGTTTTATTTTGAGTTTTTTTCTCTGGGTACCTGCTATGCTGCCTGGAATATTGGCAGTGTATTGATTAGGAGGTAGTGTAAACTTTTACTGTGTTTCTTTTTGGAAGGACAATGTGTAAAACGGCCAAAAGGGATATCTTATAAACTTCAAGAAGGTGTGAAAAGGCATCTTCTTCCATCTTCTTTTACTTTTGTTATTAGAAAAGTATTAGTGGCTATTTAGATAATTTGTGCAAGCACCATTTAGAAGATATAATGTGGTAGTCTGTTTCACCTCCCTGTGATTTTTCCATGTCTTTGTGTTTGAGTAATAAGTGGCTTCAACAAAGATAAAAAAAAATCATCTCATATCAGAATTTAAGCATATGATAAGAGCTTTGATGAATTAGAATTTAAGAAGAGGATAATGCAAAACAGTATCACATTCTCTAGAAATGGTTTTGTAGGTTGTACACCCTCCAATTAAATAACAGGCAGAGGTATCTAAACTAACTCCAGAACTGGATGCAGAATTGCTCTGTCAGCACAGCACTACACCCTAATTAATCAGAAGAGAGAAGTTAAGTAAATTGGCTCCAGAAGCACTGTACTAATGCAACTCTATGTACTCTCAACCACATGTTATCTGAGCTGTGTTGGATCACGTAAATGTTTCAACTTGTCCAGAACCTGTAATTTCATCCTAGACTACATCATGTAAAATCTCTGTTGAATGCCTGAATTTGAATTTCACTATCTTTGGACAAATAGTCTAGTTTTGCAGGCAAACTTAGGAAAACTCAAATTTAGTAAAAGGCTTCAGAAGGAGCAAACTCTTCAAATTGAAACAGAAAATATTTTGATTTTCTGAAGTCAAATTCAGGGAATTTTTTGCATCATATTTTCCACTTATGTGTGAAAGTGATAAAGTATTTCTTCAGTACTAACATTATCTCATTCTATTCAGTTAAGATCTACAACAGAACAATGGCTCTTCATCTGGCTAAACTGCATTGGCTGTGACCAAAAGAAAGCATTTTTGTCTTTTGTCAATAAATAGATCCTACTACCATAGACCAAATAAGGTATTAAGGAAATACAAAATAAGAGATTAAGGAAATTCAAAACCTGGCTGGATTATAGCAGCTTCTGAATGTCCAGTGGGGGAAAAAAAAAAAATTAATGACCAGCGCTATTCTCAACACTTTTCAACAACTTCAGTTTTCACCCAGAAGGTGTTTAGGCACTCTAACGGTCTCCTCAAGAAAGTGGTCACGGTCCCAAGACTGTTTGAGTTCAAGATGTGTTTGGACAACAGTCTCAGGCATGTGATGGGATTCATAGGGCTCTCCTGGCAGTGCAGAAGTTGGACTTCAATTATCTTTGTGCATCCCTTCTAACCAGGATATTCTATGATTCAATCCTGTAAAACATAAAACCCTCCAGACAGAAGTTCAAATTTTCCATTCTTCGTAAATAAGATATCCTGAGACACAGTAGCTCAGACTGTATCCATGATTTTTAATCTCATTATGAACTGGCACATTTGGGTATACGTAGACACACTGTACATGAGTTTACATCAGAGGAAGCTAATATCTTTGGTGAACATTGCAACACAGTGGTTGTGAAGTAGTGCCCTGAATTATTTTCAATCTTTTAAGCAGTAATTTAAATATTTATTAGAAACTTTTCCTTCTTTCTCATGTTCTGTTTCTTGCTTATGGATATAGTTTCAAACTATATAGCCATATGGAAAAATTACAAGTATTTTAATGTGTTGTATTCTAGCATGAATTCCCAAAGAATTCCCAAAGAAGTGGCACTTGTGTATTCTGTTTGCTTCTACCAACAATTTTGAATATTTTGGCCAATGGTTTTTGTTTTCAGTAGTGATGTAGAGTGCTTAGAGAGATTAAACTCTCCTTTCTCTCATGAAGCCATGGCTCATGTTTAGAGATACTCCTCTCACTGGCAGAAGTGCTGCAGTGTTACCATTTCCCATTTTTGATAGCTAAGAATCTAATGAGAAGCAGATATTTTGAAAGTAGGAAAAGCACCAGTCAGAGCTTGCTCTTTCTTTGGAAGAATCTGTCCACATTACAGGAAGTCATGGGCAACCGCCTTTTATGCATTACATTGCTTATATAGCTTGTTTTATAAATCCCACTGTCTTCAGTGCAGTACTCTGACCCCAATAATGTTATCACTTGGTTCTTTTAGAGGCTTACAGTTTGACAAGTGACAGTCCTTTATGGTATTACCTATATCTTTGTGATGGACACTTTTAGAATGAATCAATCATTTCAGAGGAAGTTTTGATTTCCATTCCATGCAGGTAAGGCACTTGACAATACATAATGATGACAGAATATCCTCAGGCACCCACAGTTCAGTGAAGCAGGGAGTTATATAAGAGTTTTGCTACAATTATAAGTGTTTGTATTCTGCTGTCCAAATTTCTATTAGACAAATCAGTTTTACTCATATTTCTCGAAGTCATATTCTTTGCTCTTATAGAATTGCTCTAGTGAAATTCCAACAGCAAGCTGATCTTTATAGTTCCTTGTGGGATGAAATGCTTGTGGTCCAACCTTTCTCCATTTCCTAGCATCATTTCAGCATTTTCTTACAAGGTCTGCTTATCTTTTTGTCTGTCAATGTTTGCTACATTGTTATTAAAATGAAAAATTACTCTGTTGTGCAAAGGTTGAGATGAAAGGAGCAATACTGAACCTTCATTTGAAACAGAAGAGATAGTAATGTGTGATGTATACAAGCATAAATGAAAAGAAACAGTAATAACATTGTTTCATAGGAAAAAAAGAAGCCTGCAGAATTTCTAAAAAAGCATTATTTTGTGAAATGATGTGACTGAAACTGAATCAGGCATCTATGTTGCAAGTTTTGTTTCTTCTAGAACGAGACAGCACATTCTTCTTTCCCTGACAGAGATACCAGTATGTCCAATTTATTTTGCATGTGTTACCTTTTGTCTTCACGTTGGAGGGGCTAGTCCTGTGCAAGTTACGTGTTGTCTTGGCACTAAACTGCATCTAGGGAAAATGCCTTAAAGCAGGACTCCTCCAAATATTGGACACTACTCACACACTGTGACCTCTGTCTTCTTTTCTGTCCTACATGCAAACAATTATGGAGTCACCCTAATCTGCAGACCAGATGCTTCTGGCACAGGGATCATGAAAAGAGAAAGAGGCCATAAATACAGGAGGTACGGCCTTCACTATGCACACATCAGGAATGCCAAACATTGGATGTTTCTCTGTCCTGCCCTTCTGGATGGGGAAGCAAAACCTTTATGGTCCTAAAGGTAAATGCCAAGTCAATCAGTAATAGAAATCCACTGGGGAAAAAAGTTCTTCAAAACAAAAATTTCCATGACAATTAATATCCTTTTGTTTTCCTTTGATCTTCTTGATAGCGATTCTGACATCTCCAGAAACAAAACACAGTATAGCATAAACTACTGGTCTGGAGAGATGTAGGAGTCATTAGCAAAATTTTGTCCAGTAGAGGGTTAACACAGCCTACTCTGGATGGCCTCAGTTATGCAGCTCTCCTCACATATTGCCACTTAGCTCCCTTCCCGGTGACATTGTCACAACAAATTAAAGCCCCCATCCTGCAAACACTTCACGCATGTGGGTAGTCAGAGTTAATCACATGCATGAGTGTTTGCAGGATAGGAGTCTGAGAGATTAAAATCTAGAAAAGCAACTATATAAAATGACCTATTTTGAGCAGGAGAGAGGGACTCAATGGAAGTTCTTTATAGTTTACTTGGATATAACATTGTAAAATACACTATGTCTTAAATTTTTACAAAGTATGTTATCTTCCTGTACCACCATACCCAAAAACATAGCAGCAAAAGCTGAAGCATGAAACTGGCACACTGCCAGCACGTTAAATCTGTTGATGTGGCCATGACACTAAAACTCGGACACAGGAACTGCTGTCTGGCACGAGTGTCCTGAACTTGTTTATTCATTGAATTCCCAAACAACATCAGTAACAAGTTCTGAAGAGTAGGAGCTGTGATTATGGAAAAGCAACACAATGAAAAGTAAAACAAAGGTAGAAAAACAAGGGGAGATGCTGTTACTTGCTGATTGTCATGCACTCAGCAGCTTAAACAGCCTTCCTAACATCTGCCACTTTAATAGGTCTTAACAAGAGAGCTGTGACTGGACCCTTCCTTTTTTGCAGCAGTTAGCTTGCAAATCAGATCTACTGGATTAAAAGAAGGAAAAAGAAAAAGCAATTTATCCTGCCCTCCTTAAATTACTTCTTTCTCTTTGCATGTATTTATGTATCTAACTGAGTGGCAAGGTAATTTGAGGCCTGCTATTGCATTTCCTACATGTTGATAAATATGTTATATTGTGTTGCGAGACAGAACACAATGTGGCAGGAAAGAAATCTGGCTTTTTTTTTTTTTCCAAGCAATTGCCAAACTTCTTTCTTCCTCACCATAGCATGCCTTTTAGAATAAAGCTTCATTTTCCATACTTCTTTCAGACTAATTTGATCTGACATCTTTAAATCCCATCACTTGACACTGATATGGAGATGGAAATGTAACACTTATTATGAACAGTTAATTATGATGGCTGATATAAATTCTTCCACCCCCACTTTTTCTTTCCTCTTTTCACAACAAAGGCACAAAACCAGAGTAAACCACTATCTGATGAGGGGCTGTGGGGAGACAGAATTCATTTACTTGTCCAAATTTATGAGCATTTAAACCAACCACAAATTCTTTATTCAGGTTATGCAAGTGATTGAGGTCTGTGGATCCACAGGAGTACAAGCCATTGTATTTTAACTTAGAAATAGTCATCTATGTTTGGGGACAAAGACAGATTTAACCTCTTTGGATGACCCTTCAATTACTACCAATTTCAGCTGCAGTATGACATGCATAAAGTTGCTTCTACTTGTTTTAATGGGTGAAAGCACTAATAATCAACGGGCTTCAGATAACACTAAAATCTCAAATGTTCTAGTGTTGGAAACTTTCTTAAAAAGATGTAAGTTGCAACTGGCTTTAATTCTTTGGAACAGAATCTAAAGATTTCTTTTTTGTGAGTTACATCTGAATCAGAAATACTGCAAGAGCAAAATTTTTGCCTTTGTCTGGCATTTCATCTTTTAGTCGCAGATGGAGAAAAGAGAACTAAAATACAAAATAAACTTTGCAAACAAGTGTAACCAACAGTTTAACCAACAGCCTAACTCTTCAGCAAATTTTCTTACAGTATCAATTTCAAATCTTGGTTAAGTGCTGTGAATGAAATTGCCACTGCAGGAATGCCATTGTGGTTAAACTTGCATGGGAGTCAGTGCTTGAAATTTGTATGTGACACCTGGGATGTCTGTTGTAACTTGCCTTAAACAAAAATGCTTTTGAGAAAAATTCCTTTTCCATACACCATGTCTTTTAATGCCTTCACTATGGCATGCCAAGTCTCCATAATGAAACCTGAGGGATTTCTCATTGTGTAAATTGCAATCTGGACTTGATGTAATCATTTTATGTTGTCCCTTCTCCTAGCATCCACAATTGGAGAGAGATGTGAGTGAAGCACTGTATACTGGTGTAATTTTTACTGAAAACCAGACTATGAGGTCTCTAGGGAGCCACCAGTAGGATGCAGAGGGGAGTTATCTTGCCTTAATAGTGAACAGATGGGTATGGTTTCTTACTGTTAGATTTTTTTCTCAGGCCCTCTTGAGCTAAGTTTTTTGTCTATGTCTCCTAAGTCATGAAGGAAAAGAGTAGATCTCTATCATTCAGCCATAGAGATGTATTATCGAAGTATGTGAACATGACCAAAATTGTGCTATAAGCAGAAAATGAGACATAAGCAAACAAATGTATTTTTTTTTTCTGATAATGGTGTCTGGGAAAAATAATTCTGCTTGAAAATGTTATAAATATACCAAACACATTGTTTCTTTGTGGAAACAGCCTCCTTTTAAATGTTACAAATATTTTACTGATTATTGCACAGTATTTTATCTGGGTAGTTTCCTAGACAAGATGTGTTGGGTTTTTTCATACCATAATAATAATTCTAATTCATGCATATTTGAGTTCTACACATCACAAGGATAGCTTCCTCTTAAATGGTCATTGAGATTTAATTTTTCAGGTACCCCTTTTACATTAGTAAGTAGTACTACATTCTCTGTAATTTCCTTACTTGGAAGACCTAGTAGTAACTCTAGCCATGGAATATACACTTATCCTTTAATTCTCTAGAATATGTTCATGATGCAGGAAGACATCTGATGCCTTTCATTTTGTGTCATAGACTGAAACTGAAAATTACCCCTCTAAATAAAAATTCTGATAATCCCTCTAAATAAAATGTCTAGCAGTGGGTACTGTTTCATCCTTGACACAGATGTAGTCAAATATGTATCTATTTAAATGTAGTTAAATATGCATCTATTTAAATGTGAAGTTTTGTGGCATGATCACTCTGTATTTGCAGCAGAACTAGCTGTTCTTGCAAAAAATTCTTAATTGTCAGTAATATCTCCTTTTACTGTAAGTAGAGATACAAGTCTTTATTGACTTGTGAAAATTTTACTTGAATAGCCCTAGGGATATTTCTGTAAAACCTTACTGCGTTGCACATATTCTAATTACAATTAATGATTTAGTTTATTGGAAAATGCAGTATGTAAGCCATCATGTAAATTAAAAAATTTACCAAACATTCATTCAGGTACCAACTGAAGGCTTATCCTCTGTAGACTTAGCTCCACTGTTCACATCAGGCTGCACAGATAGAGAGAACTTTTCTGAAAAGCCATGGATGTGACAGAGAGAAACATATTGTATCCCAAATGTCCTACAGAAAAGTTGAGGAACAAACCCTGAATCATAGCAGCTTATGAAGGTTAAAGTTCAAGAATTTTTTCTCAGTCTGTGTTCTGTAAGCCACAGATCCTTGAACACTGTGCTCTCAGCCCTTTATTTTTCATTACAATGACATTATGACCAGCCTCGTTGTTATATTATGATTTGCTCATGTGCTTTGACCATGATATCTCTGTTTAATTAGTGATGTGTCATTAGGAAGTACCCAAGGATACTGAGTTGGAGGATGGTTTTTGAGATCAAAAGAAACTGACGAGTGCTCTTCCCATTTGTATTGTATCATGCAGGAACCCTGGAGTGTATATGTTTGCAGCAGAGTAAGAAGATGAAGGAGGTCTCTCCTATTCCATCCCCTTGGACCAGCCTAGCACTGTGGAAGAAATAGACCTTAACAATTTGGGAAGGCATGTGTGGTGGGATTGTTGGAGAAGTTGATTCTGACATAGCCTCCATCTCTTCCTTTCCCTGCAGGTTCTAGCATAGGCTGGGATGAGAGAAGCACCCAGAAATGACATTTCATGGCATAGTATTCCAGGGGAATATCATTAGTCAGGGCAAGTTATGGCCATTTTTCTGTTACACTTTCCCAAGTGTGGGAAAAACTTCAGCATATCAGAGCTGGATAGTAGATCTCTCTAAGAACCATTTATATCTGCTAGATCTACTTTACCATAGGTCTAGTAAAATGAGTGATCCAACATCTACCTGCATTTAGCAAGTAGTGAGGAGGCTGAGCTGCAAAGATCAAAATCTCACAGACATAGATGGAAAATCAGTGCCCAACCCAGTCACTGTTTCAGCCTTAGTGCATGTGTACACAATGAGACAGTGTTTGCATGGGAAGACGGTCTACTGTAGGAATTTGTTTCAATACCTGAGTGCTGAATGTGGCATGCAATATATAACTTAGCTCTCTGTGTGAATCCTGCATTTTCTTTCTGAATGCAGCAGCACTGTAATGGGTTTGTGGGTGGGGGTTTTTTGGCTTTTTTTTTTTTTTTGAGGTTTTTGTTGTTTGTTTGTTTTTTGCTGTTGTTTTTTTTGGGGGGGTGTTGATAATTTTTTTAGTATTTGGTTTAAATGTGAGGGTGAGAGCTGTGCTGAGGCTGAGACTTTTACCAAATGGCACACTGCAGTGAATTTTTACAGCAGGGCTATGAGGACTGAAAATAGAGATTTTTAGGAGCAACCTGACAGACCATTAATGGAAGCAGAGTCGGAGAGCAGCTATGGATTAGTAACACACTCATATCAATATCTTTCTATAAAGCACCAGAACAGCTTTGCACTG
>JAWWLZ010000094.1:52818551-52828801 GCA_035041345.1 Poliocrania exsul
TTCTTCTCTTCTCCCTGGTTTCCTTCCTTGCTCAAAAATAGCAGTACTGGTTTTTGTGCTTAGCACTCCAGAAAGTTGGGTACTGCACCTAGATATACTTGCCTAAGAGGCAAACAGAGTCAGGGGTCATAAGGACTGTCGTTCTTGCTGAGTCACTAACCAAAATCACATTTCTATTCTTATCCTTATTTTTACTCTCCTGTGCCATTTGTTTGTTTGTTTGTTTGTTTGTTTGTTTGTTTTGAGGGGGTGGCTTGTGGGGGAGTGAGGAGAGGTGGATTCATTTTAAGTTTTGGAAAACTCAGAAATAAGGGAGTAATGAATTTTTGATTCTAGTATTGGCCAACATAAATTCCTGATGCAAGTGTTAAAATGTAACAGTGAAAATGTCAATTAGCCACATTGCTCCAAACTACCATTCCTAGGCCTCAGGATACATAGGGCTTATTTCCTGGAATTACAGACCATACATCTTGAGAAACACTGGTCCCACATTTGTTGCCAATTTCTTATGATAAATTACAGTGAGGTCTATGTTGTTCCTACCTGTGTCTCAAATAGAAATATGTAACAGTACAATGTTATTATAATTGTAATTGTAATATTTTACAATTTTTCCTTTGGAAATACATATTTTTAACCTCCTTAAATTCCACTTTCTTCTTTTAACACATGTAAGTGGAACTGGCCACTTGTATTTTGAAAATTTCCTATATCTGGGCTAAAACCTCTGTTAGTCTTTGTCCCCACTAGCACTTCTAGGATATCAGTTTCTTGCACTGGCAAACATGTGTTTTCCAAATGTTCTTCATCACTTTATGCATGTGAAATTTCTTAGAGATCCTGCTTTACTCAACATTCCACTGTATGCAGATTTGCATATAGTATTACTTGCTCCTGGCATAAAACTTAGAGGATTAGTTCTGACCTTCTGTAGCAGGTCTTCAACTCTCTTCTATGCATCTGCTTATGATCAGAAGCTTAAATGTGGAAGACAAAGGGATCAGGCCTCAGGAAAAGGCTGTTAAGACTTGGTTTCATTTTATGCCAGATAATTTAAATCAGGGACTAGAACTACTTTCATTTCTTTCCTATCTTTCCCACTGTTCATCCATCTCAGTTTTTATAGCAAATTGAACTCTTCCTTGAAAAGTAAAGGGAGTTGTATGGATCCAGGTTATATATAATGAGAAATAACAAGAATCTTGGAAAATCTGGAAGTTCCTGTCATGTCAGTACATTACACTTCTTGTATTGTTTTTAACAACAGTTCTTGAAATAGATGCATGCAGTGATAAACTAAATAAAAACTTTTAACTATATATTTCCTTGCTGCTCATGCTGTCAAAACACTTAAGTTCTAGTAAAATTTTCTCAGCTGACATAATGCTGAAGAATGCCTCTCTGCCTTATTTTGTAAGACAGTACATCTTCAGACATCTCCTCTCTGAGGACAGACCAAGAGAGTTGGGGGTAGTTTAGCCTGGAAAAGAGAAGGTTTGGGGAGACCTTAGAGCACCTTAGAGTAGCTAAAGGGAGCCTACAGAAAAGATGGGGAGGGACTCTTTATCAGAAAATGCAGTGGTAGAATGATGGGTAATGTTTGAAGTAGAAAGAGGATAGATTTAGATTAGATGTAAGGACTATATTCTTCACCACGAGGGTGGTGAAATACTGGAACTGCTTGCCGGAGAGCTTGTGAATTGCCCCTCCCTGGAAGTGTTCAAGGACACTTTATCCAATTTGTCCAAGCTGGTCTAATGCAAAGTGTCACTGGCCATGCCAGGGGACTTGGGACGAGATGATCTTTAAGGTCTCTTCCAACAATTCTATGGCTCTGTGATTCTAGATGAAAAGCTTTCTGCTTCATCAGTATTTTAGAAGCCATTGTCTCAACTCTAGGTTTATTTTCAAAGTAATGCCTTCACTTTAGCGTAACTAGGTAATATTTTTGTAATTCATTCTCCTGTGTTGTGCAACACAGTGTGTTTCCTTGTTACAATAACAGATCAATGAACAGGACCTGTTGTGTCAGGTGGTGGAGGGTATTTTGATACCTAATATAATGTGTAAGCTAAAGTAAAGCCTTGAAGGACCAGGAACACCAAAAGAAAACAAAAGATGGACTGCAGATAAAAAGGCTTTGGAAGGTGATGAAAAAAATTAAATACAGTAAAAATTATGTTCTAGTACTACAAGGTATAGTTATTTTTTTCGTACTCTATCTCTTCTGACTGCCAGCTAATTGGAAGTGGTGTTACCCAGAAGGCAACATTGAAACCAATACTATTTAACAACAGCAGCAAGAGATAACAGATCTGGATATTGGGACCCTTCTACCTTCAGAGTCTTTATCTCTTCTTGTTAACTTGTTTCTCTGATGGAGGCTGATATGCACAGACCTGCACTGTCTCAACAAATACACTCAGTTATGTGTGAGTAGGGCTCAGAAACAGAAAGGTCTCTGAAGAAAGGGTCCTATATTTGGCGTTTTGTTATCTGTACTCTGTTTCTGATTCATGGTTCAGCTTCAATGCATGCTTTCTTCTCTTGACTTTTTCTTTCTTCCCCCTACTCATTGCATTAGGATATTGGCTATGTTCCTGTGTATTACATTTCCTTTGATAACAAAAGATACTTTATATAGACAGATTAATTTCAATAAGTTAATAATTCAATAAATTTCTCTAATAATTGTTAAAGAGATAAAGGTCAAAGTACATGTTATCTTTAGTCTGTAGACTTCCATGTTAAAATGCAGTATTGAGATGTTCTAGTATATTGGCCTTTAAATGCTGTTTTGTTTTTTTTTAATATATATATATATCTTTTCAGGCTTCTTGCAACTAAAGAAAAGATTTTCAGGTGAGTGTGAGAGTGAACTGAAATACAGAAGAGCTTGCAACAACATGTAGCATTCAGAGCTGCAGAAGTATATCTGCACCCACATGCCTTCTTGCTGCATGACTTAGAAATCATTCCTTCTAAGGCATGTTCAGACAAAAAAAATGGAAACATTTAGTCTGTGCCAGCATTGCAAAGTACTTGCTCCACAAAAGGACTTTACTCTGCTGTGCTGTATAGTCCTTGTAATGACGGCACTCTGGGGAATTCTTATACTGTGCTGGGGAAATTCTGTGCAGTAAATATTGTTAATGTAGAAGAAGCATTTTCAGCACTTGCCTTATGTCATAAAGATATTCATGTCAGGCAAAGTGTTGTTCAGTATATAAGGAAGCAAGTACCTTTAATATTCTTTGGGATTAGAATATTCACATTTTTACTGTGACAGTCTATACACAGGGATTTAGTGATGTCTTTATGGAAAGGGTGTTTTAAGGAATTTGCACAGGCCTAGCAGACAAAATACAGGGCAATTGGGACATCATCACCTTCCCTGGCTAGTCTGCATTGCGTGGGACATCTAACATGCACAGTGATTATTTTCATACACATGCTACAGCCCTAGAGATTATACAGAAATCAATGACAGCTTTAGAGCCATTGCAAAGGTGATCATGGAAGACACTGATTTCTAACTGTATTTATTGGAATTAAAAACAGCATGACACTTGCGTGTAAGACTGCAAAGTGTTCCATAGGAGACAGTACCTTAAAAAAAAAGATTAAAATTTGGTTTGGTGAAAAATACTGTGTTTTACCTGTTTTCTTTGTGACTAGTTATGGCTAGGAGTGTGTTTGACATTTTACTCTATGCAAGGTCTAAAACTTATTTCAGAGTTTCTTTTGAATATTCCAAATTCAGGCTGCTATGGCTGATTGAACAGCTTTGTCTTCTTTGTGTTCTATTGTTATATAAATATAAGAAATACGAATGTAAAATGTGCTTCTTCTGAATATATTAATATTTTTCCTCTTAAATTTACTATTCCAGTAAATATTCATAGCAAATATCTCACTTTGCCCTTAAATACTGGAAAATAACCACAATGGGGATAAAAAACCCTGAAACACACACACACAAAAAAAAAAAAAAAGAGAGAGAGAGAGATGGCAGTGTTTTCCTTCAAGAGCTCAGAGCTTTAAAATTATTGTTTTTATAATATTGTAAAAATAAGGAAAAATCATGGGTTTGAATTTTGTGTTGGGGTAATCCCTACAGTAACAGCAAAATGGCAGCTCAGTTCTATATGAAAAGCATACACATGCATTTCCAGAAGTAAGCAGGTTTAGAAAAGTACATAATGCTGTCATAAATCGTAACTTTTGAGTATTCTGTTGGGCAAAGCTTCACATATTACTAGCTTCTGTTGTATTTTTATTCATTGCTTTGCCTTTACTGGATACCAGCATTTACTGCTGATTCTCCAACACTGAAATTATCCCAGTAGGTTGGCTTAATTCTGAAGTGATATTCTACAGTTTAAGCAGTTGGTTTGGTTTGTCATAAAGAAAGGGGGTGATTTGCACTTCCATGTGATGAGAAGAAATTAGTCTTTTATTTCTTAACTTTTTGTGTGCAGCCTGCAGCTGCCAACAACAATCTCCATTTCAAAACCCAGAACCAACAATGCTGGCTAAATCTGATTCAAAAACTATTGTGTTTGTATTTTAATTAACAGTTTAGAGGAATAAAGGATTTTCTGCTCCTAGAGGCTGAGCAGTTCTCCTCAAATGTAGTCTTCAGCATAAAACAACAGCAGACTTGAGTAGGAGAGGAAGCAGCATTTGCACTAGCCAAATACTTTGTCTGTTACATCATAGCAATTACAGTCTATGTCCCGTCATGTTATGCATCATGCAAAAATGCCATACCACATATCAGCTTTTGTTATCTGGACATACATATATATGTTTACACTAAGAATATTTTTATTATTATTATCCTTATAGCTTTAAATAAAATATAGCTTCAAATAAAGAAAAAGATGAAATAATGAAGAAAAGTTTGGAATTCTTCTGATCTTTCTTTACATGGAAAGAAGGGATGAGACAGCAAATTTTGCATAGTCTTTTAAAAATACAATGAAATGGAAGATAAATAAAGGCCCTTTGCGGAGGCGGGCGGTGTGGTGATGCTGGGGGTGAGGAGGGTGGGGGTGGGAGGGGAAGATGTAGTTTCATCCCAATAAAAACGTAAGTTACTGCAAATTATGATACGTTTTCAACAGAATTCAATAGATACTAGAAAGAGTTACCTTTCTTCCAACAGTATCAGTCAAGTTTTTGGTAGAGAGGTTTGCACTGTATTGTTCTCATTCCTTGAAGTTGTCTGTCTGTGGCTGAGAATGGTGTGAGCTTCTCCTGCTCCACTGATACAACTGAGATCTGCCATGGGACACCAAATCAAAGATGCTTCTTTGAGTGTGTCTTGTGTTTTGTCCCTGACACCTAAAAATGGAGAACTTTTATATTCTATCTGACCCTCAAGAATCACAACTAAACAGATTAACAAAAGGAGGAAGAACCACACAGTCTAATGGAATGAGTATGTGATTGACATCTGTAGCCTTGTCAATCTTAGTACTTAGAATGACAGGCACTGGCTGTTTCTCAGCATAACATTGTTATGACACTTCTATCTATGCCTTTCAACCCTGTGTGCTTCAGTCCTGGATCTCTACCAAGAAGGATATTATTCAGCTGCACTCTTCCACAACTCTGTGGTGTAAAAATGTCACTGACGCATTACACGATAGCAACTATTTCCACTTTTTCTACTACCAACTATTAGACGGAATTTAGGCACAGCTCTCCTAGGAGAAAAGGCTTCTAACAACTCCTTATTTTTCTGCACCTAGAATATCCATTCTAGGTTTACTATACCCTCCTAAACAGCCCAAACCCAGAGTGAGCTCTTTATGAAATGATATATAATACTCCAAAGGGAAGTAGGTTTTACTTAAAAATTCTTCATCCACTATAATGTTTCTTTTGCTAATTCTGGAATGTAAACACAAAACAATATTAAGACTAATCCATTTACCAAGAAATGGTAATGGAAAGAGTACAAATAGAATTGCATCACTGCTGAAAGTGGAAATGGAAAACTCAATTGAAAAAAATAAAGTCTAGCTGAATCACAAAAAGGAAAAAGATGGATTATGGGATTTCTCAAACAATGGGATTGTTGGCATAATGCCTTAGGATACTATAATTAAGGCTTCATTTGAAACATAAGAAAATAATGAACAATGACTTCTGATAATATTCTGTAGAGTCATTAAATTTGCTTTTCATTCTTCAGACTGAATTTAAAACTATAATTTATGGGAAATAATGAATGCAGAAAGCAATGATGGATGGGAGTGTTGTGGTTTGGACCATCTCACTGACCAAACCCACAACTGTCTTTGTCTGCATCTGATGGGTTTCTATACTAGGTGCACTGGGAAATAGCATTGTAAGAAAGGCAGAAAAGAAGAATATGCCATTTGGGAGCAGTCAAGATTCACAAATTATTTTCATTTTGTCTCATTCCTACACGATGAACTGTATTATATGGACATTTCAGGAAAATGGTATAGATCTCACAAGTTGCTCCCATCTGTGGGACTGGAGAATAACTTCACATAAGCTTTTACTCCAGAGTGAGGCAAAATGCTCCTTAAATACCTTACATTCTAATTTTTAAATTTTCTTAATGAGGAAGACTACAGTCATTCAGCAGTATGGCAATTAAACTTTTTTCACATCCAGTACTTATTTCAAGCACATATTAAGGAAGACTGATTTGTCATTTAGGATCATCATCAACTAAATAAGGGTCTGGATTCCTATACCTTGGGCTGGTAAACCCAGGCATTTCAAAATGATACTGACAAACAAATAGAAGTGTGAAAAGCTAATGTGTGCAAAGACTACAGTTGCAACAGTGTAAATAGAATGCCTCAAAATACAGGTGTTTTTTTTTTTTTTGAAATGATGGTGGAATAGCGTATCCTGCTTTAATAAATACTTTCTACCAGAGTTTACATGGTACAGTATGACTTGTATGTTTCAGACAACTGTCACATAGAAGACTGTTGGGCTGAAACAACTTTCTTGAGTACATAAGACTTGCTCCTCAAACACATTTGCTTGCAACTGGTAATAATTGAACTTGAAATATAAATTGAACATGGCTTTTGTTTTAAATTGTGAACTGAAAAAGTGCATGTTTTTCCAAATTACTGATTGTGTTCCTCATTCTCTGTGTTTTCTCCTGAGATATTGTTGCAATTGAGATTTTTTTATTTTACTTTTTTATACCAAACAACAAAAAGACTCTTTCTTAGGGTTGTCATAATGTCACAGACTGTACTCATTACTTTCCTTTTAAAGACTTTGGTTAAAGGCAGCATAAGAGAATTATAAGTCACTATGAATGCCACTTTAGTTACGGGACATACTGATGATTTCTCTCACATTTCTTGAGTATTGTCCATATTTCACTGCTGTCTTGGTGAATTTGTTTTTACCTCAAAATGTCCTTCTGTTTTAAAAGAGAAAAAATTCAGTCTTTCTTTGTGGCCTCCTTTTTTTAGGGGAATAAATATTAATCCTTTAACATCTTTTTTAGTATTACATTTGTAACTTTCTACTTTTTAAAAGAGCAGAAAAGATGCATTTATTCCTGCTATTTCAAAAGTCCTCCTAAGACTTTTGTTGTGACAAATAATGCCAGAGGAGGCTATTAGCCTGTTCATTCATTGCACTTTGAAGTAATATTATATCAACTTTTGTTGTCTTCCTTTCCTCTCTGTTCTTTTATTCAATTGAAGTTTATCACTTGTTCCTTTCCATGCTTGTTTGTATGACAACAACAGATACAGTAATGGAAACAAAATTTCCATTACTGATTATACGGAAACTTATGAAAAATATGCCAGTGAAAATGAAAACTTTCAGTGAAATTGAGGGCATAGTGAAAAGGTAGAGAGGAGAAGGTTAAAAATTTACAAACTAAATAATAAGATCAGAACCACTATAAGACCAATGAGAAAAGAATTTGACAAACTGCTTGATGCTGAACCTGATATTTTTGAAAGGAACACAAGACAGCATAGCAGCTAGTCTCAGTAAAGAGATGAGTAAAAATAAAATACGGTTTGTTCTTCTGTTCTTCATCTTGCAAAAGCTCTACTTTATATAAAATATTGAATATTCATTGAACCATAGAAAAGTAGTGAGACGACAAACTGTACCACCCAGCAGTTAGGAGTACTCATTTGGGAGGAAGGAATTTCAAATCTGTGCTTCAAAACACATTTAATTATTTATATGATTACAACTCCACAGGATACATTCAGTCACAACTTGTCAGATTGGTTTAGAAGTTAGAGCAGTCACTGGAAAAACACTGGACCAGAGAGTCAAGCCACTATATAATGTGTACTATGAGCTTAAAACTGGGTCTTTTGCATCCCAAATCAGATCCATAATGGCTAAATTTATCTGAATCCCTTTGTACCTCTAGTAAAGATTTTCATATAATTTTCAAATATCTTGGTCTTACTCTGATATGGAATAGAAAAACAATAGTATCTATAATATTTTTGCAGCAAAGAAACAAACAAACTTTCCTAAGCCAGATATTTAATATTTGAATGTGCTTTTTTCGCCACCAGTCCCTGCCTGCTCCACTTTTTTTCTGGAAATCCACTGACTATGAGAAGCTTTTCCAATGTGTCATGAATCATAAGGATGAAGAGGCATTGTTCGGCAAAATATGCCTATGTGTTCTTAATCCACATAATTTAAAGGCTGTTAACTTTTGAGCATAATTTTTGGTAGCTTGTTGTTTATCAGGATGATAGTACTATGTAGGGATTGAGCATCTGAAAAAAAAAAGATAAAACCTCAAAGACAACCTTCTTCAGTCAAGGAAGTATTCTAAATCAATCTGGCTTCATTTCTGTTAAGAAAACTTCATCTCTTGAAGGTTAATGTAGAGAAGACTACAGTTTTCAATGCTAAAGATAAGATAAGGGATCAACCTTTGTATTTGCTATTGTACTACCTTGATCTGTTAATACTAGGAAGATGTTAAACACATGAGACATGTCCTAACTAGTGGTAAACAAACGGATGCTCCTTAGACCAGGTGGCTGTTGTCATGTGGGAGCACGACTGGAGCATGAAGTGAGGGAATATGACTTTGGAAGAATGGATTAAATATAAGTGGGGGTTTTTTTTCCATTTACTAGATGCATTTTGAAACAATCCATCCTGATGATTGCCAGTAAAATGAATACCAAATGAAGGTACATTTTTAGGGGAAGTTGCCTCATGCCACATTCTTCTGTATTAGTCTTTCCATGAGAAGTTTCAGCAGGAAGGAAATATCATGGCAGTAAAAATGACTGGACAGCAATTATTACATTACAAATACATTAAATAATTTTGACTTTCTGTATTTTAGATATGACACAGAAAAATGTTCTGATTGCAGGTAATTTTTACAGTTTGTTGCAAAGCATTCTGATCATTGTTAATTGTGATCCTTTCCCCCCAAATCTCCAAATTGTTCCTAAATCCCATCCATATTCACGTGGTGAATCCAAACACAAACACTATAACCCTAGTTTTGTAGCCCAAAGGATGCTGGTAAAAGCAATCCTAAGATTTTTATAGAGGACTATTTGCTTTACAACTACTGAAAAGCACTAACAAAGTTAAGGTTTAAGAAAATTAGTAAAACCACATTGAAAAGAAGATTTTGCATTATGTCTATTAATTTATTGTTTTCCACATACAATATTGAAAGACATCCAAAAAGTTTTATTTTGATACTCGTTATACTTTTTGTAATTTTTCAATAGAAATAGTGTGTCATAAATACAAAAAAACCCAAACTGATGAGGCTTTTACTAATACCACATGACTTTTGGAGATATAAAGAATTCTATAGCTACCTGTGATCTAATTGCATGAAAGCACCCAGTGTATGTGAGGACTGAACAGGAAGTATATCATGTCTCATTATTTCCCAGAATCACAGAATTGTTAGGGTTTGAAGGGACTTGAAATCACAGAGCCCAAGACCCTGCAAGGCAGGGTCACCTAGAGCAGGTTATGGAGGAATGAGTCCAGATGTGTTTTGAACCTTTCCGGAAAGGGAGACTCTATGACTTCTCTGGGCAGCCTGCTGTGGTCTGCCAGCCTCAGTGTAGAGAAATTCTTCCTCATGTGTTATAGTTTTAGCCAGATGGGCCTGGGTTTGGGATTTTGGAGTTCAGACTAGGCCTGACAGTTGTCAGGTGACTTGAGCTGGGCCGAGCTGGCTGGCAGCTGATTTCGTCTAGCCA
>JAWWLZ010000094.1:52839188-52852472 GCA_035041345.1 Poliocrania exsul
TGTTGTGACTCTGTTCTTATCACAGATGATGGAAGTTCTGACCCAAAAGCATGGGATTTTGCTCTAGGTTGTTAAAGTTACTGCCTGTTTAGTCCTGTGTAATCTGAATAATATGTGACAGTTTAGCACTGTGATGGGCTAGGCAGGGGTCATGCCCTTCCCAAAGCACACTTAATGTGTAAAAGCATTTCAGACCCTGCTGCATTGTTCATAGCTACAGTCTCACATGAAGGTTGGAGGTGAATGAACAGAGCAGTTCTCCAGGCTCCATGGAGAAGCTCCTGGGAACATCTTAATGAAACTGAAATTAAATTGCTGTTTGTAAGTAATATACAACTTACACGGATCTAAGCAGTAACAAATCACATCCATTTCCTTACATGGAAGAGTGTTCTGAAGTTTACATGCAAATTTTAAAGAATTAAAAAGACTCTGAAGATTCAGTCAAGTGTTAAATTCCTAAATAATTCCCTTAATTTCTCTCTCATATTCCTTTGCCACTCTTCCTCATTTGCTGTTTCTACAGTGTTGCTTGAAGTCCATCACCTTTCATACAGTTCAAGTTCCAGTGCCAGAGTCTGATGTGTAGTTCCTTGGAAAAAATTTTGCTTCATCAAACTGAACTTTACTCCTACCTTTCCGCACATCATCAGAAAAATTAAAGAAAATGGGCCTTGCAAAAGAGTGTCACTATTGATTAATTGTTTTATTTGGAGATTGGTAAACAGGGATTTTGTTGAGTCTTTAACTCCTCTTTCCAGTATGAGTGTATTTATTACAACTCTTTCCTTATTTTATGTCATCTACATGGCACAAAATGCAGCAAAAAGTCTATACTAAACATGCAAGTTTCCAAATCATGTACAGACATGTCTTTTTGGTTTTGGGGTTGGGTTTTTTTGAGGTTCTTTTTTTGGTTTGTTTGGGTTTTTTTCTTTTTTTTTTTCCCTGACTTAAAAGAAAGAAATAATTTAAAAATACATATTGAATATACATGTTACTTTCCATACATGGATGGTGTTTTTCTAGTCTTTAAAACCTAAAAATGCACATGCCATTTTTAACTGAGGTTACCTAACAGTATCAATTTTAAGATCTTGATGTCAGGTATCACTGTAGAACATAGCCAATTCTTGCATTCTCTTCACTGCTTGTCTGAGTAATCTGGATATTGTATGGTGACTCTGTGAGGCCATGAACAGTACATACTAGGGTCATAGGTTGAGTACTGTAATTTTTAATATGATTTCCTATGCTAATATCAGCCCTATTAATGAAAGATGTGGAAGGGTATATACATAGTTATGAATTCATATGTGTACATGTAATTGAGATAATAAATTTTATTTAAAAATTAATGATTAAAAAAAAAAAAGAAACATAAAGCTGTACCTGGAAGTGTCCTACTGATTCAATGTAAAAGGAAATTCCCTTAATTTTATTTTCATATGAATAGTTTTTGTATGTCAGTCACGTTTTGCCATGAGTCTGGAGTATGAATTCAAACTGTTTTTTCCTACCTGATAACTGCTTTAACTCATCCTGGACATATGCACTTTGTTGAGAAACCTATCACTCAGTTTTTTAAGCCCTCTTTGAGATCTGTGATATCTCCTAAAGATTGTTGGATCTATTGCCATACAGTGGTAATATTCATCCATAGATCTAAATAATGTTAAGACTAATAGGCTATTTGAAGAGTAAATTCTTTGTTAAGCACTGAACAGTGTTTCAAATCCTAGTGATTGAGGGATTTAAGATTTTTTCTCTAGAAGGTCATTCATGATGTGACATAGATAAAAACTCTATGCCCAGATAAAAGCTAGTCTTTACACTATTTGTATTTGCTTAGCTAAAAGTAGTTTTAGGGGAGACTCAGATAAGCCATTGAAGGTTTCTGCTTCGGTGGTCTTTTTAGCAGATTGTATGAATTCCCTCTGATTAAACATGTACTGAAATAAGAAAAAAACAATTCAAAACAGCTATAAATCCACACAAACAAAACTATGAAATTAGTATAAACAGTTTTACATGTGTAGAAATAGAGCATAATGTCCTTTTGTAGCAAATTTTTATGATCAGGAAGGCAAAGCGCTGAAAACCAATGTGTTCATGCACAATGTTGTTTTCCTACTCCAGTGAAATGGTTGCTCCCTGTCTATGTATCTGCTACACACAGACATAATACATATGACTACATGTACTCTGTGTGAGAGAGCTAGATCTCTTAATCTGGAAGGGAAAGTAATTGTATTTAATACTGTATTTAAAAAAGGACCTTAGGATTTCAAAAACCTCATTGTGAAATGAAAAATAATAAATTTTGGAAAGACATACAAATGCTTTAAGTCTTAGGAAAATTCAATATTCTGAAACCTCTCAGAAATGTTTTGCAATTCTGTCGATAGAATATCCAGATGACCTCTGAGTATTATGTCCTATAATAATAAAGAATAGTCAGGGAACATTGTGAAAATGAACTTTCAGATTTGTACTGCTTAGATGTATCAGGCTATTTAGTGGGATTTATTTTCAAGTAGAAACTGGCAAGATTATTTTTTTCAATAGTGCTCTCATAGATGCATAATAAAACCTTCTACTGGATAAAGTGGAAAAAATTTCATCTGACCAACTTGTTTAGCTTTGGACCTTGTTTTGAGATGGCCACGTATTGAAACTGTATGGGTGAAAGTGGGTGAGCAAAACCTTTAGATTTTACTATTGTTGTTATGATGTGCTACTGCTTTTGTCTCACAGTTTCAATTTTTCTGCATACACTTATTTAATATTTTCCTTGGCCTATGCTGAGAGGAAGATGTGGCATCCTCATTGAAAGAAAATGCATTGATTGCTTTAGTTTAAAACAGTGAGGTTTTGGTGTCAAAAGAATCTGAGGAAAAGAGGGAGGACTTTCATGAATGGTGTCATGACACTGGATACCTGCACAAGGAAATGAAAAAGTGAAGGGAGAATTTCCTAATAATAATTTAAAGCTCTTGCTTATTAAAAAAGAAAGTGAGTATTACAATCCTTTTTTCTTTTTTTTCCCTACATCAGATCTATTTATGACTTTGCTTTCCAGTATGAAACTATTAGTTTTACTTTTTCCAGTAGCAATGGGTTTTTTCCAAATCTGACTTCTGATGAAAATGTAATCACAACATTTGTCTATATGGATAATTTCTGATTGTGTTGACCAACCTCAGTCAGAAATTAAGGTCACTAAAACACTAATTGCATGGAAATTGCATTAATGGGCAGTTAGATGAAGCTGGAGATTCTCTCCTCCATCCCCTGTACACCCTCTGTTTTGAAAAGGAGAAACTTCAGGCTTTGCTGGATACCGGAGGACTCACCTGTTATAAAAATACATTAATCTCAAAACCCCCTTCTTATGTACTTATTTTTCTCTAATCTTGTTTAGAAGAGACAAAAATTACTCTAGTAAAGTTATGGGTGAATATAAACTCATGCAGATATCTTACTTTCTATGTTTGTTCAGAGCTTTATATCACAAATTTATTGCTTATTGTTTGGATTAACAGTAAACAAATACATTAGTGAAAAATCATCTGATGTAAAAAGGATCATAGGTTCAGTCCTATAAGAGAATCTTGAATTTTATGTTGTTTGTGTAATTACTCCAAACATTCAAGCTGTATGTTTCAAAGTTAATGTGAACTAGTGTATATAGTTAAAACTGGCATATGTTTGATTAAGCTTCTCAAAACCTGCTATACTATGACACTGAGGCAAATCATGACAAGTATTACTTCTACGGATGATCCTATAGCAAATCAATTTTTTTATGTGTATTTTTTTTACACTTCACTGGTAGTGTTCATACCCTTTGCTTTATTTGCTGGGTTACTTCATTTGTTAATCAGGATTTTAGCTTTATAAGAATACATATATTCTAGTCACTTGATACAAAAACACATTTTGATATAAATTTTTTGCTTCTAGTTCAGTAGGCAATTTGCTTGAAAAGAAAATAAATAACGTAAATCACTGAAACTGTTTATATGTTCAAAGGGAAAGTTAATGATGCCTGATTACTATTTTATGAAAATATTATTCAGCATTTTAAGTGGAGAAAACCTGCTCAAGAATCATGCATATAGATGTTGTATCTGAAGTTAGTTTTAACATTTTAGAGATACGGTTTTTGTTTGTTGCGTGACTGCTAACTCCAAAACATCTTCACGATGCAATCCTGGCTTTGGAATTCTAGTCACCTTAGGGTTAAGGCATTCTCTCTTTCCATCTCAAGTAGCTTCATGCTTATGGCATACAGGAATGCACGTTAGGGTAACACTTTAAGGAAACACACACCTTAGCTGTCCTAACTGTATTTCTTACTGATGTTGCTGTCTTCATAGGTACATTGACAAATGTGACATTGTATGATTTTCTCAGTCTTAGTTCATTCTTTTGTATTACTAAAAGATTAAATAAATGACCTCATAAATGAAATGTAAGACAAGGTCTATATGAGGCTGACATGCACCTCCTGCTGCATGGCTGAAGTGGCTAAGGTCAGTAATATCTTAAATTGCTAAAGCCATGTCTGCTGCAAGTAGGGTTGGATTTCTCTGTGTTGTGGTCACCACTTTACCTCACACAGGTGACCAAACTGGAAACTTCTACAGTATGAAACAAATTACTCTTAAAGATTAAAAACAACTTCTTAAGCACAGTTTTGAGATATGGCCAGCACAGAAGAGGTCCTGCATTCCCTGATTTGGGTTATACGTGTCTCAATATTTACTATTAAAAAAGTCAGTACAGACTGAGCACTGTTCAAAACTGAAAAACTATGTACACCTGCTTGACTAGCATATGCCCTAGTGGGGAATTAATATAGGTTTCTGTGATTGCAGTTATGAAAATGAAACATCCATGGCACTATTATCAGTTCAAAGCTCCATGGGCTTGGACTGCTACCTGAGTCTGTTTCTTTGTAAGAGCAATCCATTTAACAATGCATGGCACCACCATCTTTCAGCATGGGAACATGATTCAGCTATTGCACATAATGTAGATATGAAAATGTTCAATAGGATGAGTGCTGAGCTGCACCAAGGGTGATTAACACATTTCTTCACAGCCTACTCTGAATTTAATATTTCACAGGAAAATCATCAATTGCTGTCCACCACATCTTGTTGAGACCACCACAGCTATGTACTGAATAAAAAAATTTTATCCTGACACCTATATATAACATAGGAATCCTGGCTGTCTTGTTTTACCCTGTGCTAAGGAACAGTATATTCTGTTTTCCTTCTCTGAACTGTTTCACATTCTTTAGTTTCTCTTTCAGTTTTCTGCTCTTTTTTTGGTTTTGGTGGGTGTTTATTTGTTTGTCTGGGGTAAAGGATGTGTGGCTTTGCTGTTTGTTTTGGTTTGGGTTTTTTTTTTTTTTGTTGTTGTTGTTTTTTTTTTGTTTTTTTTTTGCTAATACAGGCTGTAAAGATAAAGAAGAGGCTGGTTATATCTCAGGGATTTCACTGGAGAAGTCAGAAACTCGCTATTTGTAAAATTGTGCTGTCTTCAGGTTTGATTAGCAGACTTTCTTGTGTCATAGAATGCCATCAAGCAAAGCTAGGCCTAATCACAAAATTACAGTGGCAGATCCTGTGGGCAAAACCTGTGTGGCTTTGCATACAGTCATCAATAATGGAATTGTGTAATTCCAGCTCCTTGGAATTAGTGTTTTGAAAACAGTGTGGAGATGTGCTGCTGAGGAAAGATGTGAATGAGAGTTGAAATTTCCATTAAAGTCTCCTCCCAGAAGGGGGGATGCAGCTGTGGGAGAGAGGAATATCTGATTCTAACCCTTCTGCACTGGAGCAAGGCTTGAGGGCACTGGGAAGTGCAGTTGACCCACAAAGGGCTACATACATAGTGCAGCTTAGAGTTATTGTTCATTATTCTTACATTTGTTCCTTTCCTAATTGCTGCTAGCTGTAACAAATTCTTGTTCACAAGTGAGACCTGTTCCTTCTTTATTTTCCACAAAAATTTCACATTACCTCAATTTTTCTACATCAGCAACAGAAACTTTCTAAGAAAATAAGTGCTACTTTTTCAATTTCTGGCTTCTGCAAACCAGAGGCAGGAGGCTGAACACAGTGTTAAAAGTTTATAATGTTTTAGCTGTCCTCTGTCCTTAAATTAACTTTTTTCTTTTTCTTTAAGGAGTGCCCAAAAAATACTCCAGAGAGAAGTAAATTAACAGCCATATCTGGAGATTGTTTGCAGTATGCAATTATTCTTCTGTCTGTTTCTTCTAATCCTTTTTGTGTTTTTGTTCTTTAACCTCCCATTTCCTCACTAAGTATGGAGTAGTGCTGGATGAATGTACTGAGGAACTGGCAGGGAAAAGCTATTTGTATTCTCCCTGAGATCTGCGGGGCTATAATAGGCTACTGCCTTTACTGCCTCTTGCAGCCCCACTGAACGCATACTGTTCATCCACAGATACTGCATGAGTGCAAGATGCACCTCTTGCATGCACATATTATCACTCATTTGTGGACATGACTTTATTCTGTTAGCAGATATGCCCTTGATATAAGAAGCTGCTCTCAGGATAACAGGGGATGTAGGCAGAATAAGAGGTGGGACTTCTCCACATGGTGTTCGTGCTTCCTGTGTTCACAAATGGCTCCAACATATTGAAAGATTGGAATGCTTGTTATAGAAATTTACATGCCCATGCTCAGTATTTTGTAGCTGTGCTCTGTTCAGAGGTAATTATCAGGGCAAGCTAGTAGATTTCTTCTACAGCATTGGAAATGAGGTACCCGGCTTTTTTTTTTTTTTTTAATTAACTGCACTCACCTACAGAGAGTTGCAACTGGAAAGATGTTATGCAAAAACATTAGAAGTAAATGCTATGAAAGTTAAAGTGAGCATAATATGTGGGTCTCAAATAAAAAATTGATTTCTCTGAAAGTTATTTTCAACCTTATTTTAAAGTTAGGTTGAAGGACACATTGCTGGAATAAGCACTGCATCTTGCCTGCTCTATTATTAGTTATGTAAATTTGTCTGCTATGGAAACACAGTAAGGTGTTTGTCTACTTGAACAGATACATGCTACCAGTATCACTGGCTCAACTTCTGCTGACTCGGGCAACATTTGTGATGCACAGGTTTTCGGTCTCAGGCAAATATGCAACCTATCCCTTTCTATTCTTCCTCAGATTCTGGGCTCATTGACTATTTACACAAGCTTCCAAATTTGCATGTAAATTCAATAGTCACTGTGGAAACTTGCATCTGAGTCAACCTGAATATATATGCACTTGGGTACAAACGTTTTTGAAAACCTTCAGCAAACTAATAGGCTAAAAGTGTGTACTGATACCATAGCTACCCCAGTCTTGGAAGTGCAGAGAAGTAGGAATGTCTGCATGAGAAAATGAGCATGAGTTATTTTCCAGATATTATTTATAGCTAAAAAAATCTCAAAAAATTCCCCAAAGCAACCAAACAAAAAAGGGAAAACAAACAAACAAACTAAACGAAAACTAAAACACCAAAAACCCCAGAGGACAATGGTAGCAAAATAAACAAGAAGTTTTAAACAATTTTAATCAATGTCAAAAACAAATTTGTAAAACTGTCCTGGAGACATTATTTTTTTGGTACTATGAAGTTTGCTTGTTTTTTGTGTAGTTGAGCTGTAAGCAAACTAATTTGCTGATATCTTTATCTATTTCCCCAGAGGCAGCTCTGTTCTAGTGATATTACACTCTGATTTTCTAATTGTCCTATAAAATTTTACTTGTATGATGTGACTCTGGAATGAGAGCTGCTTCAAATATTTAAAGTGAACAAACACAATCCTTAGGTAAGGCTTTGATCTTCTTTTGTCTTTAATACAAACAGACATTCCCTGTAAGGAAACGGAGTTGGACCCTGGGAATGGGTCAATAGGAGAGGGGTTCAGGTAATAGGCATGTCACAACCTTCCTCCAGACACCTGAGATTACAAGACATTCTAGGAAGATGAAGCAGTGACTTCACAAAAAAACATTTTACCAGACATTGTGTACATTCAAACATTAAAAGCATCAGTTGTTAAAGCATTATCAGTGGCTTGTTGATCTTCTTCACAAATCGATTTCTAGCAGTACTTTCTCCATGCTAGATATTGTGAATCAATTCCTACATTTTACAAATAATGTTTTCTGAAATAATGAGACTCACTGCTTTTTTAACTCTGTGTATGGTAGTATAACATGTGTTTTATATTTTGGAACGGTTTTGTTGCACCAGTGGAGAACAAGGAGTCTAAGAGGATGGTTGTTCAAGTATCAGTGAAAACTGACATGAAAGAAATTACTGTTGTTAAAAACAGTCCTATGAATCCTGGAATTTTAAAATAGCCTATATGAGTTAAGTTTTCTAGTTACACTGAATTTTAACTGGATTCAGATGCCATGCTCACTTGAACATCTGTGGAAAATCACAGTCTAAAATACTCATAATTTGAAATTATTGAATCTGGACTCTCTTAGTTTTACCTTCTACATCTCCTTACACGTCTTCTGCTACCTTCTTGTCTCTTTACATTGTACACTGACTCCCTGATTTCATATAGTGAAAGTTGTGTGCTTGGGCCTGCTCATAGTCACCAGTGCTTCAGGACACAAGGCAGTCTACTTATGTGGATGGTAATGAAGAGACTTTAGGTTTTAAAAGTGTAGAACTCTCATGCATGCACAGTGTCCTTCATTCAAAAGTTGCGTGTTAAATGACCCAGGAACAAGGCAGGCCTTGGAGCTGAGTTTGGCTATCTAAGGATGCCAGACATGGTGTAAGAAGACAGCATGGCCCCATTCATAGGGCAAAGCTGTGCCTCACTAGGCAAGGCATCTGTAAATTCTCTGTGTTGACAGTGCCGGCCTCACATTGCAGTGGAGCATGCACTATGCCATATACTCCAATGCAAGAGCAGATTTACTGGTTTCAAGTTTCATTCAATAAAGGAACATGAAACAATTCTGATGCTTTGAAACTGAAGTGTTTATGAACAGATAGTCTGCCCTTAGCTGATTGCAATACAGTTCGTTGCAAGGGTAACACTTTGAAAGGGGTATAAGAGAGCTCAAAGCAGCCCTAATGAAAGGCAAATGTATTCTCAGGGACAGCTGGCAGACAACACATATTGAAACAAACTGAAAACTTAATGAATTCCTTAGTCTATATAATCACAAAAGAGATGTGGGGAAGAGGTAAAATAACAGACACATTTTCTAGTGAAGAAAATGCAACACAACCAGAAGTAACTCAATTAATGTAGTTTTGGAGTCTTCTACTACTTTTTGTCTCTTGAAAGGGGCCTGGTTTTGAGTAGTAAAACTGTCTCTAGGCCCACAGTATTTTGACAACCAGTGGTGAGATTTATTCAACCCATGCCAGCCATGAGAGAGCTAAAACAGGGAAGCAGCCAGCCTCAAGGATGAGGGAGAAGCTTCCCCAGAGCTCCTAAGCTGTGTCACACTCAAATTTGACTTTGGTGCCAGACAGTGTAACCAGGAGCTGGGGTTGATGAGGGGAATAGGGCAGGAAACGAGAGATAAACTTTAGCCACAGTTGACATAGGTCAGGGAAATTCTCGAGACAACTAAATAATCTGTAACCTGACCATGCACCAAGAGATATCTTGGGAATTTCAATGTTGCGGTGTGTGTTTATCTTCCTAAAATGGTTATATTATCCTTTTGCTGCTCTGATGCTTGTACCATACAGCCAGGGTAAACAGACATACATTAACAAGCATGAGTAACAAGTACAAACTATTAGCTAAAATACCTATATCATTGCAGAAGAAATTGTTTTAGCAGTCAAAAATACTGAGATTTTTGCTTTTATCTCTGATGTTTAAACAGATGAAATTTGCTTACTTTTTATTACAATAGTAAAAAGAACTTCATTTTTCTCATACTGTCATCCAGGTTCAAATAAACACTGTGAAGATGCAGAGTGACAGATACAGTCCCAGATCAGGCATGGTATGTGTTTGTGTCTCATCCAGTGAAATGCCTGTAATTCATGTCAAAAGAGATAGTTTATTGGGACAAAAGAAGACGCAAGATCCCTGCATGGCCGAGTTATGTGGGACTTTTTAAATGCTAATTACTGCAGTCTGAAACAATATCTTCAGTTGTAGGCAAGTAAGAGCGGAGAAGAAAACTGCTTCTTCTATCAGCTATGTAATAAAATGTTTCATTGCAAAAGTCTAGATATCCATACAGCTCTGTGGGATTCATTATTCTTCTTCTCATTGGGATGGGTATAAGTAACTCAGCAAATGGTTTGTGAAAGGAAAAAATGTTATGTTAAAATGACCCGTGTATCTCAGACACTGGGTATGTAACTTGTAAGCATCTGGAGATGAGCTGATTAATCAGAAATAGTCAGAAACCGAGAAATCTTTCAGTTGAAAGGTGAATAAGGTTTTATTTTTCCAATTTTGTTGGAAAGTGAGGTGTGTTGATAGCAAAAGCTGTCATTGGTGCTCTTTGAAGTATGTGCAGTCTGTTGTAAAATCAATATGCAGTCAGCCTTTGTGATCCTAGAGCTTGCTTTGGCTGCAGATGGGAAAGCTCCAGTGTGATAATACAGAACAAAGTTCACTTTTTGGATTGTTTGTTGTTAAGTAATGTGCTGAAAACATTGCAAGGTGAAAATGGTACAGGAATTTCCATGTAATCATTTTCCTTTTTGAGAGAGTTTCCATTTTACTTTGTTCAACTGAACTTTCAGAGGCTGCAGAATTAAAAACTGAATAGCAACATAAATCTATCTCATAAACATTTACTTACACAGTGTTTCTGACTATGATGATATAAATCAGTAAATTAGGATCCCTGTGGAAGATTTGGAATGCATGTCAGTACATTTTACAGGTGTCCAATCAGGCTATAGTCCTACTACCCCTGCAGCAAAACTAGAGAGAAGTTATCAACATATGAAAATAGCTCTTTTCTGCTATTTTTCAGGACCAGCTATTCTTTTGTAGTTTGGAAGAAAAACATGAATACTGAACACATGATAGTTCAATGGGACACATATGAGAGTTCATATGTTCTCTTAACTTGCCTCTGCAAGGGGCCACTATCTGGTACCAAAAAATATTAAAGCAACAGAGAAACTGCGTATAGTTCTTATAAAGGACAGTCTTCTAGGCTCAAGGAATTTGTGTACAGAAATTCCCTTAGCCAACTGGAGCATTAGTCATGTGAGTGAAGATTAGGCATCATTTTGCTTCCTTAAATTTGCCCAAATGTGTTCTAAACCCTTTTGAGTGTCTAGTATTACAAAGTTCTATGCCTGGAAGCTGTCCATTCCTTAACTGTGTCACTGAAGTAGAATGTCTCTTTTATTTTCATTTGATACATATGTGTTTTGTACAGAGGTACAAAACCAAGGAACAGTCAAGCTCTATTCACCTTCTCCCTTCTATTTGTAGGTTTATAGATTTCCATTATGTTCTTTTGTTGATACTCCTTTTCATACCCACCATCTCTTCTGTAGACTAAAGAATCTAGCTAGTCTCCCTACTAATATGTTTGAAGCTGTTAGAACTTTTCTAGTTAGTCTTGTTACTCTTCTCTGGTTTTATTCCCAATTCTATAGGACCTACTTATTTTCCATCAAGCCATCAAGTTTTTGGAGTATAAGGGATTTATAATGTGGCACATTATTTCTCTATTTTTTTGTTTTTGAATTTGTTGATTTTCTCTTTTGACAGACCATTGAGGATATATTTTCATAGAACACCTTATCTTCTCTAAAGATCTTGGTTTTGACTGGAAGCACATAAAGCATTTGGGTGTTGAGTTGGGAAATCTGATTTTCTGGTGTGAAATAGGTTACAGTCTAGCAATTTTATCCATCTTGGAAAGAGGGAGGGGGAAAAGAATTGGACAAGTTAAGCTTTCACCCCACCCCTGATTACTGCTGGAGCCAGCGCTAGGCGGGTGACACTCCCCACCCTGTTTTAGTGTGGCAGCAGTGCTGCAACTGTTTTCCCTACTGGGTGAGTTTGGGGGTAGAGGCTCTTGAAAGCATTCAGACAGCACTGACTCAACAGTAGCAGAGTGAATTCCCCTCAAACACTGCCCCACCATTTCTACATAGGTGCCCTTTTGAACTATTTTATTTTGAAAGTTTTCTGAGCTCCTGTGTACAGTACACTGCAATGGAAATTTCCCATGATATTCTATTGCAAAATGCCATTTTTACGAAACACATAAATATCCGAAGAAGAACTTTTAAGTATTGGGAAAATGCAATATTTTGCCTGGAAGACAAAAAAGCTGACCCTTTGCTGCCCACCTGTAATATTCATGTTAGTTTTATTTTCAGTCTACTGAAAAGCAAATCTGAACAGACAGTCCATATGGGAAATTGAGAAGGAAAAAGTTATTTACTTAACTTTTTCTCTGCTTTGGAACAAAAGAATCACAATGCTATTTTAATTGAAATATATATGTATTTATTTTAATGCCTATCTCTTTTTATTTATTTGGCTTCTGCTACTGGCTCCTTACAACTTTGACTTCTGAGTAGTGCCTATTTAGATTTTGAATATTTATTTTGGACCATTTTTTTGTCCATTATCTTCCCCTTAAGGAGCTATTAATTCAGATAATCTCCCAATGATATTGTTATTTAACAGCATTATGTTGAAAGACATTAATAACAATGATTATTGGACGTTTTGATATGAAAATGCTCACACATTGTGGTTCACCCATTGCTCATTTCCTCCAGTTTGCAAGAAGCCAGTGAAAGCTCTTTGCAAATGACGAGAAGCTTGCCTATGGAAATGTCATGGAACTATCATGGGGAGTAGCACAAAGCTTGAAAAAGCAAAAACTAAGGAACTATCTTTTCAGCCTGTGAAACAGAAAAGGTTGGATGAATAGTTCTGTGCCTGATCCATGCAAAGTTCTTACCAGATTAATTTTCTCACTACAGAAGGATTTAAAATCTTAAACAGACTCTTGTAGAAAACAATTGGAGATTTGGCGTGCTGGTCAACATCAGGCTCTGTGTCATTCCTCAGCCTGCCCTGGCAGCCAGGAGGATAAACAACCTCTTGGAGTGCATCAAAAACAGCTCTGCCAGCCAGGCAAGAGAGAGGTGACAATCCTGCTGTATTCAGCCTTGGTGTAGTTTCTCCTGGATCACTGTGTGCAGTGCTAGGCCCCACAATTTAAGAGGGATGTGAAGGTCCTTGAGGACTTGGAGCTGGTC
>JAWWLZ010000094.1:52861290-52882257 GCA_035041345.1 Poliocrania exsul
ACACTTTGTCTGACCCTTCAGCTGAGACCTGTCTGGCATGGGAGACCCTACCGGCGGCACAAACCACCGCCAGCATAACTCTCAACCTCATGAGGGCACGCAAGCTTCTCCCCCGTGACAAGGGGGTGTCCCCGGAGAAGCTTGCAGCAGTACATTTAGACATAATAGCATAAAATGCAAAAGAAACTAAAGAAGCAGTTTTTGCAAAATTGCAAATGCTACAGTTGCATGCATACAATTTACAACATTCAGAGTTATCCTAAAGCTGCAGTTTTAGGAATACAGGCCAAAGAATGGCCTATATATGACCCCTTTTCATAATGGCAACAGATCTTCAAACATTAATCTGTGTTGGGTTTTGATCAACTTCTCAGTGAGTGAATCAACTTTTTCAAAAGATTTGTTCGGTGAGGGAGACCACCCACTCCCTTGGCAGTGGATCAAGTGCTGTATTGCTATTAATGAACCATTCCACTGGCTGCTCTCAACTTCAAGCATTAAATCAAGAATCACTTGCTCTGAATTGATGTATCTTGTCTCATTGTTTAGTCCTTTGATTAGTATTTGTTTAACCATTTTTGTGAAGTGCATGAGACACAGGAGTCTTACTCGCCTGCACTTTAAATGCCAGTATCAGGACAAGTTATCCAGGCTTTTTATAGCCAATGGAGACAAGATTTTACTTTAATAATATAGTACCTTTTCTGTCTTATAAGATCACTGATATGCTAAAATTGCCTACTTTTGTCACTTATTATCAATACCTATTAGCAAAACAACTAACTAGAATATGGATTATTAAAGACAGTTGGATTATTAAAGACAGTCAAATTATTCCCAGGTTCAGCAACCTTTTTTCTGAATGAGGATGAATCCTGAAATCTTCACCCACATCTTAAGCTAAATAGCCTGTAAAATCAGTGCATTATTACTTAATTTGTGGACTCTGAGGCAGGGCAGAAGTATGAGGGAAGGACAATTAGTCTGGGTCTGCCCATCCCAGTCTGTAAACTGGAAGGCTTATTAGAAATTCGAGGTGAAGAGGGAATTCATTATTTGGGCTCACTAATACTGGGGTGATAATAGCAGCTGTAGCAGTATGATCAAGACCCATGAGGACGAGGGAAAATGAATGTGGAAAATTGCATTTGACCAATGGGTAGTAATAGGGAAAGGTGATATTTGTCAGCTCTTGTTTTGCTAGAAAACTAGCCATGTGAGTGATGCTACATTGTGATTGTAAGGAAAAGTGTCTAAGTCACTGAAATGTGAGATTGCTGTCAGATTCAACTTATTTGCTGTCTATTCCCTGTGGAGGAAGTCCTGTGCATTTATTAAATGGGTGGGTGGGCAGATGTGTGGGAGGGGGCAATTTATTATGACACATAAGTATCCACATCTGCCAGCTTCCTGCAGAGGCCAAAGTGACCAGGAAACAGGCTGCAACAGTGACGTAGAGGAAACTTGGTGGGGTTGCACAAGCACAAAACTTAGTGAGGAACAGCATAATGTCAAAGTTAACAGGCAGGTTGTGTGCAGGGTGGATCATTTTTACCCTTCAGTAAATACACAGTGATAATGGTAGTAGACAATATGATTTACCTCTTCATGTCCTAAAGACAACAAAAGAGTATTTGCTGGTTTATAACTGCTTATCCTGTTTTAAGACATACAGCCTATTTCCACTTCCTGATCCAGAACCTGGAAGTTCAGTGGCACAGAAGATGTGTTCTTTGCATACAATACATAATGGTTTTGCATTAAAATGCATTAAATTGAGTGAAGACAGTAACCAGACCTCACCATACTTATGTAAACAGTAAACATCCTAATGGTGCAGATGTGGCAAGGGGCCATGGCCCTGAACTGGGACAGTGTGACTTGACAATGTCCTTGGCACAGGTTTTAGGTTGCATAGAGAGGAAGGGAATACCATCAGCATGCTGCATGCCCCCAGCTTGGAGAGAATATGGCACCTCCTACCTTCCACTCTGCTGTTTGGTGCAGAGCAGGGCCTGCAACAAGGGAGGGGAAAAAAGAGTTTTATGAATGCTGCATTTTCATAAACATTATCATTTATGAAGTAACTCTGGAAATAAACCGAAACCGTAAGGTTTTCTCAACTGTTTTGGAAGCTTTTGGCTTGCTGTAAAGTCTTTTCAAAATTTGCAGTCTTTTGGCTCTGAGCAGAACTGCTTTTACTGTGTTCCTTTAGCTTTTAAAAAGTGCAAGATCTTTCAGTTTGCCACAGCTTATGGAATCCAACATAGGACTGTGTTTTTAGATGTTTTGTACATGTGGTTTTTACCTGCTTCAGGGGGTAGTACTCAAGATACAGCAGCGAAAAAGAGAGAATCTGCTTAATTGCATCCAGGTCTTCATAGTGATGCTGAAATTTGTCTCCCTTAAGTTCTTTCCTATAAGAGGGTGAGGAATCCTGTTGCTTTCACACTGTTATATACCACTCTGAAACACAAGAGATGGAAAAGCATTTTAGTGTGCCTTCAGGAATTCTCATAGAAATTTGGTGTCATGGGGGGATAATGTATGTCTAAATGTCCAAGAGGTGCAGTTTTTAATCCAGAAATTTAGGTTTCCAGTGTCTACATATCTATATCTATATATATATTTTTAATTCAAGGATGTTTCAGTTCTTGGGGGGAAGGGGGGGGTAGGGGGGGAAGGGGGGAAGTGCAAACAAAAACTCTAAAGTATTTCTTTGTGTATTTATTGTCTTGTAGCAATACATTTGAAAATCTCATAGGAAAAGCTTCAATGTTTTTCACAGCTTTCCAAGCATCTTTGTCCTTCTTGATTCAATGCTTTGCACTGCAATAACTTCTGTGAAATCTGGTAGAGCAGTGTGCAGAATGGAAAGCAAGTTACTTGTGCAAGTGGAATAGTGTTTCAAAACTGTTATGGCTTATTTCAATTTATTTATTTGCAAAGAAAGATGTAATAAGATAGTGCATAAAGTAATGCATAACGCATTTATTTGTAATCTATATTAATTGGCTTTTAGTTCTCAGTTGTAGGTGGTGTGCACTTTTTGCATATCTTTAATTTCACATTTCCATTTAAAAATTCTTTCATACTGGATAACCATTCTGGAATGATTATTTCCTTTCTATTTTTGTGGGAGGGGAAGAAATAAACAAGAAAGTCTTGACCTTCTACAGGAATGAGGTTAAGGGGAAAACACCAATACTGGAGTGTAACTTAATTTTAGGAAAGTTTTAAAATATATGCTCTAAAAACAGCCACACACCAGAGTGTAGGATTTGAATTATAGCAAGTACAGGCTGCAGATGTAGTACTGTTCCTCTCTTGGTTTATGTAACCAAGTTGGGACAATTTAATTTTGTAGATGCACAGTACAGATTTAAATAGTCCTGTGACACACACTGTAATGCACCATCACAGTGCAAAAAACCCTATCAGAATACTAAAACCAAACTATGTGCAACAGGACAAAATTCTTACCCTTCTATCAAAGAAGCTTGACTTGACTGTCATTTGCCCTTGTGAAAATTCTGAAATATTCTCTATCAGAGTTAATAGGACTGTAAAGTCACTACAATTTGGACAAGCCATGGCTGGTTCTGTATGTATTGCAGGAAAGTTTGGGTAAAATAGTCACCTGTTAAGGACATTGTCATTTTTAACAGTGTGGTCTCTACAGCTTTGTGTGTTATTGTAGCCCACACAAAACTTTTGTCAATGCAAGTACTGAACTGAATTAAATTATATTATGGATTTAAAGACTCAGCAGTTACTTATTGCAGGTAAATAGTTGTATTTTGGTAAAATGGGCAAATAAGTGCATCTGTCTACACAAAAGACCATAGTTATGAAGATATAAAGAATATGTTAAAATAAAGAATAAAACTTGCATTCAGCGTAAGTGGAGTATCATTTGAACCAACTAAGTGCACAAAAGGAACATTAGAGACTCCAGGTTCCTGTGGAACAGCTGGCAAGTTTGTTTTTCTTCCTTTGTGAGAAACTGTGAGGATGCTGCTTTCTGTCTGTTTTCCTGCATTCCCAATCTCTTGTTGCTCCCTTGAGGCTTTTCTTTTTGCTTTTCTTTTGCTTTAACCCACAAGCTAAAGGAAAATATAAAACGTTAGCTGACACCAGTGAAACGTTTCCTTAGCCACAGCTCTACCAAGTCAGAAAAAGATGTAGGTGGTGCTGGAGGGGCTTTGTACTGAATCCGTGAGAGTTGGGTGATTAATTCTCACTCCTAGCCCTGACAACTCAACAAAACACAGGCATACAGGGCTATATATTTTTACACATATTTATATTTATATAATCTTGGTGTTTCTAAATATGAATTTGCAGTCTAAAAACCAGAATCTACATTTTTGTTTAAACAAAATTTCTACTGACTTCAGTGGTAGCATCACTCTAGTAAAGAGTTCAGGGTCAAGCCCACATTTTGAACCAGATATTGGATCTTTCATGATTGTGTGGCAGGAATAGTATGTTCACTTCTTGCCACCAGGGATTTGAAAATGTATGGTGTCCCGTAGCAGTGCCCCGGAGTTCTGGAAGGAAGTGCCATAGAGTGTAACACAGTTGCTGAGGTCAGCGGAGGAGGTTTGCTAATAACATGATTGTGACAGGCAGGTACCTGAAACAAATGAGTTCACAGACAACGAGTAAAAACAAACTAAATTCTGCTCAGGGCAGGACTGAAACAGAGACATCAGCATGAGATTTTTTTTTTCTTTAATCCCTTACCACTGTCAAGAGTCAAGTTTAAAGATAAGAGAACATTTTATCCATAAATATATGGCTATTAGTGCAATAAGGGTACACATATGGAAGAACTACTGGCACACAAATATTGCATTGGAATGCAGTGTTTAAGCAATAAGTCTTAATCTCAGTTCCTGACAAATGAGACTCATTGTCCTTTACTTTAAATATCTGCATTAAAGTGGTTTTCCAGGTTCCCTCTATAGTCACTGGAGAGACAGAGACAAGGCTTTTGAGAAACAGAAAGCTCTGATAATTTGTACGTCTCTTTGGATAGAAGGTAACACCCTTTGCAAATCCTTGGGGTTTTTTGCGTGGGGTTTTTTGCATAGGGTTTTGTTTGTTACTTTTTGATTTACTTTGGTTTGGTTTGGATTGCCTATGGAAACAGCCTTGCCACTTTCAACAGGAAGCCTTTCTGAAAATTGCTACCTGTGAAGAAACCATTTCAGAAAAGGCCAACATCCTCCTGCCTTTTCAGAGCAAGTAATTTGAGGCAAAAAGAGATTACAGAGTTGCTTAGGGTCATGCAATGAGATAATAGCAGAAAGGGAGGAATAAGAACAAACCTTACCAATTTATATTTGCTCAGTTATTTTCAGACACATTGAGTTTATGAAAGACTTGAAATTCTTCGTGAAGCCTTAATCTGAAAGAAAGGTCTTTGGGACAAACTACGCTTGTCCTCCATCCACAGTCAGATCTTTCTCTAGTCAGCCTCAGAGCACCATCTGACTGATGAGCCGCAACTCATGCAAATGACACCACTGTAACATTTTTTCCCACTCTTTCTCTCCATTATTTAATAATGCAAATGCCACCAGTTTCCTTGCAAAGTCCTGTTTTCACCTGACAGGTCTCTGAAAAGACAAGCCTTCATTCCTTCCTCTGATGAAAACACCTCTCTGATGGGACTTTCCCATTGCTCCCTTCCCATATTTGAGAGTGATAAGATTTCTTCAGCACAGAGCCTGAAAAGAAGAAATACATACTTTAGTACAGATGTAGAAAAATAGTGGAAGGGATGATTGTACAACATATCAGCATATTAACATGATAAGATAAGACAATAATTTTAATGTTAATATACAACAAGCAGTTGTTTTGTTCTTAACCAAAATCTTCTATAATTAGGATGTACTCTAATTTGGAGAATTTGGAGTTGTTCATTATCTTTTGATTCTTCTAGTTTTAGTGTAGTCCAGATCATAATCTTGATTTTCTGAGTTTTCATTTTGGCATTGATATTCTATGTGTGCTACATTGCTTGTATAATATGATACAGACTGTCATAAAAAACCCCAATGATGTAATGAATACATAGAATGAGATGTGAAGGTCAGGAAGAAATAATTACTGGAGGTCGCTTGTCTATATACTGTAAAATATGACAGAAAATCCACCAGTGACTGATGTTGAATATTATGAAGTTGATAAAGCACAAGAAATAAGCACAACCTCAACATGCATGAAATTCAGTTGAAATAATGTCAATGTGTGGTTCAGGCACATTCCTGCTTTGGAATGTGGTCAACTGCTATGAAATGTGTAATATCAACATCTGCTGGTTTATACTACTGGTATCTCCATGACCCTACATTTACCAGAATGTTTGAACAGAGAATATTTCTTATTCTGCAGTGTGGAATAGTTTGTGGAGGTGTTCTGGGAATTCTGAGGTACCTAGTTTTGTTCTCTGTATCTGTTTACAAATTGATCATATCAAAGTCATCTAATTATATCAAAAAGCTAATGAAATTATTGTTTTAACATGTACTACGCTACACAATCCTGCAATGAAATAAAGTTAGGAGGGAAATTTTGTTACATTCTGCTTTTTTCTTGCAGGTTGCAGCAGTAGTGTTGCTGTTGTTGAGGCTGTGATGAAAGCAGAATGTGAAGGGCTCTAATATTTTTAAGTCTTTTAGTCTTCCTGGGTTAGGAAGAAGAAATAGGTTGTCTTATGCCACATCCCTGGAAAAATTCAAGGTCAGGCTGGATGAGGCTCTGAGTAAACTAATCTAGTTAAAGATGTCCCTGCTCATTGCAGAGGAGCTGAACTAGATGACATGTAGATGTCCCTTCCAACACAAACCATTCTATGATTCTATTTTTCTATGATTCTGTTCTGTGTGACTCTTTTAAACTGATATGTAAAAGCTAAAAATTACTGTATTCCCAGGTGTTGTAATGTCAATTTTTTCTTTGTTGGACAATGCAATAGTTAGAGACCTTGAGCAGCAAAGCAAGCTAACAGTTAGATTGCAGGTGTTCTTTAGTGCTAAAGATTAGCAGAAAATCCAAATGTTGGTTGGCCTGTGTACTTCCTGTCTGAACAGAAAATGGGAAATCATCCAACACGTCACATTTTCCTTAGAGGAAACTAGTCAGAGGAACAGGAAGATTGTGTCGATAAAAAAGGTACAGCTAAGCATTTCCTTATTGTTTTCAACCTCTAAATATTGTGCAAAGGCTAAAACATATGTATATGTGTGTGTTTGATATTGACATGTATTTTAAACAGTTGGTGCTGCCAAAAACACCAACTAAAAACCTTGAAAAAAACTCAGGCCAAATTTAGTGACTTTTATGACAAAGCCCTCTACAAAAACAAGAGATATTGCTGTAAAACTCAGGACTTGGGATAGCTTTATAGTCAGGATCAAATTCCAGTTGGTAAGGCACTTATTTTTTTTTAATTATTCTCTAATTCAGACTTGTTTATGAAAATCACATTAACCCTGTGGATGTGAAGGGGCTACATAACTCCTCATCTTCTAGCCGACGGCGTCACTGAAAGGTCAGCTGCTCTGTGAGCAGCCCAGTCCAGTCTGCTGAGGTTGCGTTAGTATTCATTCTTTGAAAAAACAGCTTAGGAAGAAGGTTCAAGATGCTTAGCTACTGTACAAAATAATAGGGCTTGTATATAAACATTTTTAATTTAGCCTGTCTGCTGAGTTTTGAATAGCTGTCTCCTGATTTTGTCAGCAATTTTTGGACTGAAAATGTACGGAAGTTGTCGTGTTGTCATTGACATATTTAGTTCCCTTGCTGCCTTGACACATCAGTTTGTAATTTTATAAAGGACATAATTTGGCATCCTGGTTTGTATAAAATATAGTTTGACCAGCAGGACCAGGAAAGTGCTTGTCTTCCTGTACATGGCACTGGTCAGGCAACACCTCCAGTACTTTGTCCTGTTCTGGGGTCCTCAGTTCCCCTCAGGTAGAGAGTGAGCCCAAAGAAAGGCAATGAATGATGCTGGTGGAGCAACTTTTCCAATCTAAATGGATCTGTGATTTTTACCATTATATCCTTGAACCTGGAACTTTCTTTGTTTCTTACCTGGAAGATTATACATTGATTTTTTGATATCTTCTAGGAGAATTTAACAAAATTACAGAATTAATTAGGCTGAAGAAGACCTCTGAGATCATCAAGTCTGGCCTATGACTGAACGCCACCATTCAACTTGACCATATTACTAAATACTACTTTCAACCCTGGTCATGGTGGCCATGCTGTTGCTGATACAAGCTGGAATGCCATGGGCCCTCTTGATCCAGCTGGACACACTGCTGGCTTATATTCAGACAGATGTCAAACAGCACCCCCAGGGCCTTTTCTGTTGGGTCATTTTTTGCATTTCCTTTGTGCAGAACATAAAACTACCTTCTCAAACTCTATATCCCTGAGCTTTCTGCCAGAAGTCTGAAAACTTCTTTGTCACAGTAATTGTGTTGTGAGTGCTGTACATGGCTTGCTTTAAGACATGTAGGTGTGAAAGAGATGATTTAGGAAGTGTTAGCTTATGCGGTAAATCTATGGAAGCCAGCACCCAAAGATGTTTTGTCTAGGGCAACAAAGACACAGTTTTCAAATGAGAAACTAAAGATAAATTATTTTACAGAACACTATAGCAATATCTGATTACTGGAAATTGCAAAATAAACTCAAAACTTTCTGTCTTGAGGTGATGGATTTTGAAGGATTTCCTTCCATTTGTGTTTGGACCAGAGTATGGGAGTATGGGAGAAGAAGAATGCATGACTAGAAATAATAGTGCTTATCTATAGATGTTAACCAGGTGCTTGTAGGAAGAAGAAAAAATTTTAGAAACCTGTAGAAGCAGGTGCAGGTCTCTTCAAATACTTTGATATTTTTTATTCCTCTTACAGGGAGGCTGGGGAATGTGGTCAGGAGTGGATGTAACTGCAGTGTGGGTTAATGTAGGTTGTTGAAAGGTGGGTGGGGAAATAACTGCTTAGCTAATTGTCAAGTCATCACATCACAGGATCCTATCACATGTATATTGTGCTGTTCCTGTTTGCATTATGGGGTAGGCTGTAGTGTCCTTCAGTCTTTTTACATCCCTCTTCTTTCACCCTCAATCCTATCTGTAGGCCTGTTACTGTAGTTTTCATCACTGCATTAGAAAGAAGCACACAAGCCATTCAGAAAAATGCTATACTTGTTAACCATCTTGAGATGTGTAGGTCACAGTATTTGACCTAGTTGTCTTTGGAAGAGGCACTCTCTTTCAGTGATCATTGCAGAGCTGCCGGTCTTCCACAGTGAAAATGTAAAACGAAAGCATTTTTAAAAATGTCATTCTGCTTCTGCAATGAGTTGGTTTTCACTATTTAGCTAAACGGCCACGTAAATTCTGTGACATCTATAACCTGAAACTTTCATAACATACTCAGAACAGTTTCATTTGTAGTCTCTGAATAACTGGCACATAATGTCCTAACATCACAAACATCTTTGATCTTCCCACAGCTGTGCTAAGGAAAATGCAGAACTGTTCTCCAGCTAAACAGAGGCAGGGAAATGATATGTGTAAAACAATATTTAATCTCTGGACATATTACCAGGTGTCCTTCAGCTGCCATGGAAGGAAGAAGGAAAAGTCCCTTTGTTTTACAGTGCTGTTATTTTAAGATCAAAAAGGATAAAGATGTCCATGTGAAACAGTTCATAAAATCACCCTGCCTCATATAGGCTCTTATATTACAGCAGTCTTAAATGGCCAGAAATGTTTTCACTTTTTTTTTTCTTGAAAATAACACTGTTGTGGTGTTAGGCATGAAAAGTCACACCTTTGACTGCAAATAGCAATGTTATATCAATTTCCCTTTCTTACCTCATGTGAGAAAGGACTAATTGCTCCAGTGCCACGCATTGTCTCTACCAACTAATAACATGCTTAATTCATGGTTCTTACTTTTATTCTTTTGGCTAGAATAATGTTAGTTCAGTTTTTATCCTCTCTCCACAGGTTTTTCTTTTGTAACCCTTAACAAGGTGTCTCACCTTCGCTTTCACATAATGGGAGTTGTCTTGCACCACTTCAGCTGCTTTGGCTGGGACTGTGGACATGGGAAGACACCACTAAGTAGCTGCATAATTTCACATCAGTCCAGTAGCTTTCCTGTGGCTGCATTGCCTGGGACATGATTCCTGTCAAAGATGAGATTAGTGATGGGTTGAGATCCAGATAATCATGACCATGACAGAGAATAGTAATTTTTTTTTCCCCTCAAGAGGTAACGAACAGATTGGCAATTATTATACTTAAGAGTCATTGAAATCCATAGAGAGTTTTTTAAACTATTTTATTAGGTTCATGATTCTACCTGAAGTGCCAGGAGACAAAATCAGACATTTATTAAAAAGGTTAAACCCAGAAGAGTCAGAGTTCATGTCTGAGCTGTTGAAAGGTATTTTATACTTTGAACTAAATATACCTATAACTTACTCAGAATTTTTTAAGGCATATATAGGTATGTAAGAGTTAATATGAAACATGAAATATTCTGGAGCCATTATCAAAATTTTGCATATTTCTTCTTCACAAGAGAAATACATAATTCTGTGTTTTCAACTAGGAAGTAATAACTACATAATGATATATTCTATGCTTTATAAATATTAGCTTCACATGTATATATTTGCCACTAATTTATGTGGAAATAACTGTTCATCACTGGGATTTTAAATACCATTAAATTAGTTTCCTTCCATGACAGAAAATACAGTTTAACTGCCCTTCCCTCTTGATGAGCCTTTGGCAATACATAGACAAACAATTTTTTGAAATTGCATCTGTTGTGCAGAAAAAAAATGTTTATAAAAATAATAATGAGATATAAATACATGGTGAGGAATTGAAACTGTTTCAAAACTTCACAGTGTTATAATGAAATATATCCCATTGATTAATAATCTTTAAATATATTAAGAGAATTGCATATGTAAATGAAGAGTCAAAAGTAAAGGTCTTTTTCAACTTCTGTGAGTATTATATTTCTGGTGGAATAAAGTAAGAGAGCACAAGAAGGTTCCATAAAACAATTTTCTTTTTGAGAATCCTAATTCAAGGCTATAACTTCCCCTGTCTAAGATTAAATATGCATTTCTGTAAGTCCAGAAACTGTTCAAATTCATGTAACAAATATTCAAGAAGTGTTCCTTTAGGAAGAAAATATTTTTAACCTGTTAACCTACAGACTCCACAATTTTAAAATCAGATTTTCAGGTGCTTAGAGTCTAACCCGAAGGTGAGTAAAGGAAATGTAGCATCAATATGATGCGGGTGCTAGGACTGTATGACCTAAATGTTATAGGTCAGTAATGACAGTACCTAGCAACAATCTATCCACCTGTGCCCATTAAATGCTAGACACTCTTTCCATTAGTCATTTTATAGAGAAACTTCTAATGAACTTTGTTTTCCTAGAGCCTGAAGAATGAAAAAGTTCCTCTGTCTCTCTTTTTCAGTTTGTTTGTATACATACAAATTTTTTCAGAAACAACAACCTTCTAGTGGCTCATTACTTCCAAAAGCTGTGTCTTCCAGGCTTAAGCCTCCCCAAGTATCTGCTTTTTTTTTTTGTAAACAAAGCAATGCAGTTTGGTGTGTCGTTATAGCTGCCCAGTGTGTTGATGATCTAAGTAAATTTCCTGTTTTGCAAGCTTTATATTGCCTACAGTTTCTTAGCTGTGTTTCTGAAATTTGCTAAATTTAGGACAGGTGGGAGCTGAAGCATTGTGTGGAGAACTGACAAAATCCATGGAGAAGACATCAGTTAGTTCCACTACTCCTTGCCACTCAGCAGCTGCTGCTTTTGAAATGTGAAAGAGTTCTAAAAGATGTTCAGGAAAGGCTATAACTGGCAGCTTCCCTTCACATTGCTACCTGATATTTGCATGTGTACCAGTTGATACTTGCCCAGTATGGATTGTGGTATTCCCACTGGACTGTAAAAGTGAGATACAGAGCAGTTACTTCCACATACTTGTGCAGTGGAATTCAGAGCATCCTTTGGCATGTGTGTGTCCTGAGTGTGCCTGGACATATCCTTATGTGCATGTTCTCTGAAATGAGTCTCCTTAGGCTGAATCAAATTACTGAAAGCTTTAGAAAATTAATTTGTCAGGCCTGATCTACCTTACAAATAATGCAAATACAATAAGAACCAATATTCAGTAATTTTTTGAAGCGCTTTAATGCTAGGGATGACTTAAAATGCCCTTGTAACATCAGAGGGTACCACTACAATAGTTATTAGAAAGGACATTCCAGTCTCAGTGTGGACATAGCACTACTAAGTGATTAAACGTGCCATAATTGTAAAAATCAGGTGAGAAGCTCCATCAAAATGAAAAAGGTGATTATTTTTTTGACTAAGGTAATTTGCCACTTTAAAATCAAAGCATAGTGGTTTTCCATGGGTCAAAAATAAATTTGTGTTTCAAATTATTCATTGTCCTCATGATGTCAGAAGGCCTGAGTCTTGTATTCTCTTTATAGGTTTTATTATGTTTATTCTGTTTCCTTGGCATTGAGGGTAACAAGATTTTTCCATCAGGATTAACACAAGATTTCATAGACAGAACAGAAGTTTTAAAAAGAGTTATCATGCCTTTGATTCTCTACTAGATGCGAAAAGGATACAGTTCTTCATTTGATAGCATCTGTGTACAGCCTTATTTCGGACAAGGCATCACTTTGTGCCTTTGCTTCATCAATGGTCAGGCTCCAGAAATCATTGTTGTAAGATATACAGATTTTAAATTTATGGATACATGATTAGATGTAAATAAATTACTGAAATTTGCAATTTTTTGGAGCACAATAAAATTTCTAAGCAGGGTTTCTTTTGTTTTAGCTTTTACTTGTAACACTATGCCTATTTCAGGAATGTTTTTAATTTGAAAAAAAAATCTTTCTGATTAAAATGAGAATCCAATGCTACTAAGAAGTTCAATAGCTGGCTTAATGCTCTTTTTCAAAAAGGAAAGGGACAAAAACAAACCTGAAAAAAATCCTTATGTTCTTGTGAAAAACAGATGCTTCATTTTTTTCATCACAACTTCAGATTCAAAAACTTACCCATGAATGAATCAGTTTCTGGCAGAAGTTACAATAACCTGGAGGGTGCATTTATTTGAAAGAGAAAATTGTTCTTCTAGACAAAGTTCAGATTGCTCACCTCCCTCCACTCAGGAAGAGGTGTTCACTCAAAACAGCTCTTCCTGTCCTAGAACGTCCACTGTCTTCTTTGATTTGTGGTTCAGCTCAGTGAAGCCTACATCAGGGTGGCATGTGCATACACTGGAGCACAGAGATGGGTAAGAATAGATCACTCTCTCTTGCTAGGAACTCTAATCTGAGTAAGATAGTTTGCCAGAGACATGTCCGCATTGATTTGAGGAGGTATTTTGCCCTTAGGTCTAACACATTTTCATTAAAGGCATTCTGAACCTTGACCTAAAAGGAAATAGAAAACAAGAACTCCTTTTTGAAAATAATCAACTTACACATGTTTGGTCTAGAAATGAACTGAGGCTCCAGGGGTGCTGCATTTAATAAATCTAAGTATATTACTGTCATGCAGGTAAATCCAGGAAAGTTGTTACAATGCTCTGAGCAGCACATGGACATTACATACTACTGAGATCCCTCCACATGGGAAGAACATTATGAAGAACTCACAGTTCTGTTCCACACATGCACCACAAGGTGTTCAAGTATTGAGTTGTGTATCCACCATACTTCATAAGGAAGCGTGATCTGCTTCCCTGGCCTCCACACCCCAGGATGAGGCCCAAGACAACTCTCTTTGTTTCCTTGTTGTTTTTTTTTTCAGTTTCCTTCTGTTCAAAATAAGAATATTAAGCCTTACTTCCCTTGTAGAATGCATTGACAGGGTGATGAAATATGCTATATGTTATTGGGCGTGATTACTGTGAAGTCTGTGACTGTACACTGGAAGTGGAAACTTCCTGGCATTTGCAAGCCATGAAGATTCATTACATCACATAACCACTGAGCAGGTAAGTTCCAAATCTGCAGAAAGATATTCTGGAAATTTTATAGTGTCTTTCAAAGGCTTCATGATCATTCACATGCAGAAGAAAATTGTTAAAAATTTTGGCAAATTTTAAGGTGGTAGTTCCAAATTTTTTTTTTGTTGAATCTATTTAGGAAAGGCAAATTGATCACAAAGTCATGAGGAAAAAAATCACCTTTTAAGAATTTTTAGAAGTCTACCCTGAAAAGCACACCAAATTGAAAGAAGTGAAACTAGGCTTTAACATAAAGATATACGTTTGGTCTTGTGCATCGGGTACTGAGTATGCATGTCTGTGTTTCTTATAGAGGTTGACTATTGCTCACCAGATGTGCAATTTATACTTAATACTAATATACAAATAGTGGGTATTTTGATCCATTTATTGTCAATAGTTGAACAGCTTAAATTCAGTGAAGTAGTGTTTTCATTTGTTTTGTTGTTTTTGTTGGGTTTTTTGCTTTAAAACTTTATGTTCTTACTTTTGTTTCTTTTGAAAGCAGTTATATAACTATGACTTTTTAGAAGTTTTTCAACTAAATTTATGAACCAAATTTTATCTGAATAAGTTTAAGAGTTTGAATACCACCCCAACCAGATAATTCATGAAAGTTTCTGCCCATGAGAAAAAAACAAACTAAATAAAAAAAATCATCAAGATTTGCTTATAGAGAACTGCAGTAAGTCAGCTTATTGTGCAGTGGTGTGGGATTTGCAAGGTTCCCAGCTGCAGAATATTTATGGCTACTGCATCAGAACTGCAGTTTTGAAGTAGGTATGTATCTGGAGGTACAGGATAAAAACCCATGTGAAAGATTGGGAAAGGGATGTCTGCAGACACTTACACACTAATACAAAAATGAGGTGGTTTTTCAAACAGCATTTGCCAGTACAAATGAACACTATCCCTGTTTATCACTACTGTGTGCTCATAAAAATCTCTTAGTTTCTATGCAGTAGCAATGTGGCTCAAATAAAACTGAAATGTTGAGCAATAAAATACAAAAATGTCTGTAAGAACACTACTATATGGTAGTACTGGCAAGGTCTTCTTGTCATGCTGAAACAAAGATTCTTCATCACAATTTTCATTATGTTGCATGTGATCCTCACCACTGACAGAATCTTTTGCATAGATGAGCATGTGGATAGTCTGGCCCTCAAACTGGTCTCTTTGAGAAAAGGAAAAAGCGTTTGTCAGCGCTGAGGCATTTAGCATCCCATATGCATGAAATAGCAACTAAGGGACTTCAATCTGCCATCTTTGATTTTATTCATGCAGAAAACTGAGCAGGCTCATCAGACCAACTGCTCAGTAGTGATGCAGCTGCTTTTTGCCAGTGGGATATCTGAGCATCAGAGAGCTTCCACAGGGACGCGTGCCACAGATTATCCTTTGTCAGAGAGGAAAACTACTGTAATAGGAACTGGCAGATTTGTGCCAGGGCTGCACTTTAGGTCCACACAACCATACAAGGCAGTTGTAAAAATAAGAAGGGACTGCCACAACACAGAGACAGTGTTTGTGGACAAGGCAGGAGAATGCACTAAGCGTTTATTCTCTTCTTTGTAATTCTTAAGCATCTCCAAGATCGGCAGTTGGACATGCTTGAAACAAGTAATAGAATGACTTCTTCTTTTGGCTAGAGAGGTTTTTCTGGATGCTTATTTCCTTTGTGGATAAATCAAAGAACGTTTTGTCTCACAGCATTTTCCAAAGACAGATTTAGCAAAGCCAGAAAGAGAAAAACCAGTCTGATTCCTCAGGGGGAGAAAAAAAAAGTAAAAATTTTTCGACTTGCCACTTTCTTATCTTTATATTTTATGATGCTTGTAATTGTGTTATCATCATGTCAGAACATGTCAGAACAGTTCTTTTTGCAAGTCTACGTTTTATGAGCTCAGAGCCAAAACTACCAAGCTGTTCCCATACTATTCTTATGCTATTATGAGACTTTATTCAGGTTTTATAAGAGTGCAGCTGATATAAAATGCATTTCACAGTATCTTACTTGCACAAGTTGTTCTCCAGTCTGTTATAGTACTGTATGCTATGGAGTAGACTTTATAGTAGATGTTTATGTACTATAAACTAGTAACAGTAGAGAGTGGGGATCTGTTGAAATGGCAATCACATAGTGTAGGACATTTAAACAACTGCAACACCATGTAACATTGTTCTGCACTCAGTTTGAAAAAAGAATCAAACTATTTTGAGTTAAAGCTGACTACCTATTTAGGATTCTGAATTTGTAATAGTATAGAAATAATTTGTAAGTACATAGGTATATAGGGGCTAAGTGAGAACTTGTTTTCGAATGTAAATGGTTGGTAACAGTTTTCTGAAAATAGTTGTGTGGGCTTTCATCATTGTTGAAAATTTAATTTAATTTTTCTCCAGACAAATTTCAAGTGTTTTTAATTCAGAAAGCAAAAAACAAAGCCCATGAAATGAGCCATATGAAGAAAAATTAATAACTGGTTTGTATAATTGCTTTAGAATTAGTTCAAAGGTCAGTTCTCAGTCTAGGATGTTTTCAAAGGTAAATTTCCCAAATCTAATATATAATTGTCACTAAAGCTGCTAAAGAGAGTTGCTGAAATTTGTGCTGCCTTCCTCCCCAAAACAGTGGTTTCACAGTTGAGATGTGTTTTGCATATATAACTTCTTGTTTGCACTTAAAAGTGATACTGTAGCCACAGAGGTGTTGATTAAAACTTATTTAACAGAAAATAAAATGTGACATGGTCAGTATACTTCTAATAATAACATTTTTACTTTTTCCACTGTACTGTGTGTGGAAAATGAGATCTGTATAGAGAACACTGAAAAGTTCACTGTGATTGTGGATGATTTGCTTTACCAGCTGCAATCTGAATTCCATTGGAATTGTGTAAGGCTCTTGGCAGTGTTTACTACCTTATCATCTATAAGTATACCAACAACATAGTAATTAGGAAAATAAATGCAGAAGTTCCTTCCAGATAAACCCTATGTGTTATCAAACCTTTGAGGTTTTACTCACTATTCTGCTTTTCAGCCCTCCCCCTAACTCTTGGTATCTGAGCTTTTCTTTGAAAAGTCATTCATTAGCTCGGCTGATATCTGAGGACTGAACCTACCAGGACAAAGTAGGCACGGATTAAGGGAAATACTGGGTTTCATGTAGCAGCCAGGTACATGAGACAGCTAACGTAGTTACCACTCAACAGGGCCACTACTTGTCCCAGAGGCTAATGCCCCCTTACTAGATGTGGACATTTAAGTGTAAACAAGTATGGTTAAAAACTTGGCAAATTTAGAATTTCAGTTCCCATTAAACACTATGATTACAGTGTTTGTATAAAAACAGAGAATCATGGGATTGCATGTAGAAGAATGTCCCCTTCATTGCCCCTGGCAGGAATGAGGCATAATAGGTGCTGAGGGGAAGGTAATAATCCTTCCAGACATCTAAGTTTCATCTGTTGCTGTGTGTCGACAGCAGCACCTTCATGCCAAGTGCTTAATGGAATTTACAAAGTCCAAGTGGGTTCTTTGGCTTATTATGAAAGATAATAGGCAAGTTAGGACATGTCTGCCGGGTGCAATGCAACACAGTGCAGCAGTTTCCTGACCTGGTAAGCTGCACAGCATTGCTGCCTAGGGTCTAGAAGCCATATCACAGGATTTGTGTGATGTTGTGCCAAAGTTAACTGGTCCTGTGTATACATGGACCTTGTGGTGTGCCTGTAAGATACTCCATAACAGTACTATGCTGACAAAGCTGATAATATCATAGGTGCATGTGTCTGAAAGATACTGATATAGCCTCAGATGTTCAGGAATAGGGTCTCCAAAAGTCAGACCTTCAAAAGGGAAGCCATCCTGTTTACCTGTGGGTGAAAGGTTAAGAGATGAGTCTCATAGACCAAATGCTGGCATTTTGCCAACTCAGGCGGCATGCAAGGGACTGATTCCATCTGTTCAGTATTCACAACCACACACCTGTTCCTTGAAGTATGATGACTGTCAAAAAGATAAAGAAACAGTATAAGAATTGCATCTACTTTTCAAACCACCACAGTCAATAATGGTGGGTTCTAGTTTCTGTGGTATTTCTGCATATTTAGCATAAACAATTTTTCAGGGAAAATTATTCCAGGCACCAGTCTTACACTCCCACTTAAACTTTCTCTACCACTTTCTCTATCATTTCTGTAGTTTTTCCATACAAAATTGACACCTACTCCCAGAAGAAATATAAAGTACTCATTTGATATTGAGTACCTTACTACTTAGCAGATAAGTCTCTTTAAGGGGTTTGCAAATTATCTGAATCCTGACTGCCACAGGTGAGAGCTCTAGCCATTCAGACGCTGGATAGAAGAGAAATAGTACCATGATTTGTGTAGAGCTCTCTCTTGCACATGTTGAGAAGACAGCTGCTAGATGAACCTTGGACGCAAGATTAGTTAGCTTGTGAATCCTGGTAAAGCTTACATTTGGATTAGTTGCTGAACTGTCACAAATCATCAAGACTGAAACACTTCTTAGCAGAGCCAGAAACACAGCTTTAGGCAGACAAAGAGCTTTACAGTTAAAAAGTCCTGTGATTGAGAACTTTCTAGTATTTTCAGGACTAGGTGGCAGCTGAGGTAAGTGTAGTCACTCTTGCAGGAGGATCTGTGTCCACAGAGGTGAAGATTGGTGATAAGGGCAATTGGAGTGTTTGGTTGAATAGAGTAGAGGACTTCTTGGTTCTGGCAAAAGAGAACTCTCAGGAAAAAAAAAAAAAGGTAGTGGTTAAAGCCATTTTAAAATAAGCTTAATTACATTTCTAATAAAAATATTTCTAGGTCAGCTGTTGCCTGTGTGAGGCCCTAAAGAGAAATTAGAGTGTTATGAATAATTGGGAAGAAATAAGGATGAGGTATGACATTTTGGGTTATCTTTTAATTCAACGAGAAGTTTTCTTCCTCTTCTGTCTTCCTCATTTCCAAAAAGAATATAGAGTATTGGCAGTGAGTGATAGTGCAGGAAACATAATTTTCTATTTTGATAACAGAATTGAGTTTAAGATTCATGCTTAAAATTTAGCCTTTAAGAGAGGTGCAGAACATGAAATATTTAAAGATGCTACAACAATGCTCGTTTTGGTTTTATGTTTTGATCATATCATTCAGTCTGTTGTTTTCTAATAAAGGTCTAATTTGCATTCATGAACTTAAACAGAAGACTTATGTGATACAAGGATAAGGCATTTAAAGAAGAACATAAGGAATTATGTTGAAGGACCCTGAGGATTTAATTGTTCCACCTATTGGGAGCTAACACTGTATTGGGTGTCTCACTGCACACTGCCCCAGCTAAGATGCAGTGAGCACTTGTAGTTGCTGCGGTGGAACTTGTCCTGACTCATCAGTGTAAAGTTGTGGCAGAGCCTGCCTTTTATTCTGCAGCTCTTTGCGGTAGCATCTTGCTTACATTCAGTATGATTTTTGCACAACATGCACTTCATACCTTCTTTTTCAAGTCTATCCAAAGATAACTTCTGTGTGTATATTTATGCAAAGTCTTTGGGTTGGGTTGGGGCTTTTCTGAATTTTATGCAGAAGTGAAGGAATATGAGGTATTTATGTGCCTTAACTAACCAGGCCAAATTACTTAATCTCATCTGTAGTCCTGCAGGGAAACTGGGGCTCATTGGAAAGTGAAGGATAGTACACTTATAGGATAAGCCAACAGACATTACCCACTGCTAGGAAAAGAAAACAAAGGAGACGTTCAGGTCAGGGTTCTTCTGGTTACTGCCTCTATGCAATGGATCTGGCCACCGGTAGGTGAAACCATGCTCCTGACAGCCTGGCTGCTCTTGGACATCCATGTCTGGTTCTAGGAGGTACTTCCTGGAACAGAAAAAAACCCATTTTCTAATCAAGTTCAGTGCATCTCATCACATAATAATAGTTATTGAAACACCAAAGCAAAATTGTATTTTAAAATTAACCTCTATTCCTCCATTCTCTATCTTTTGTCATTTGTGATTTATACAAACCTATTGACTTTGATGAAACCCTGACATTCAGCTTGAGTCAACAAAGAAAGTTATGGCTTGAAGCAGTTACTTCATCAGTGTTTGCTGTATTTTTGCTATAGTTAGGAGGGTGGATTTAGCTCAGTAAGTTTTCCACAATAGTAGTTAGAATGTCCCACATGTAAAAAAATAATTACATAATATTTTTCCAGGAAGAAATGTTTTCTTTCTTTAGCCTAATCACCATAATCTCACTAACAGGGACAAAATATTGCTGCTTTTTATGTTCCTGTGCAGAACTGTTAGCAGTTGTTGACAAATCGCACTTTTCTTTCAGGCCTCAGTGTCTGTATACATTCTGAAGAGCAAAATATATACACAAGACATTTCCATATCTATTTTCCCATTTTATCTATTTCTCTTTCACTCCACAGGACTGATACCTGTCCCACTTTTTTTTGCTGCCATAATCTACCATTTTCAGCATTCTTCCTGCTCTTTGTAACTCTTTATTCAAGCAATGACTGTTTCTTTCATGAATTCTCATTTTCATGCTTCATTTAACTTATTTGGCAGTTAAAATATCTGTTACTGCATTATCCATGTCCTGTGATGTGAAAGTAGTCCATCTTTGTCTGTCACAGCTTGAGCTGATGTAGATGTCAGCTAAATGACCATATATGCTCTATGAAATAGCCTTTTCCAAGCTATATTACAGAATAACTTCTAGTGGGCAATTTTATTATCCTAACTCTTCTTAATTTTTAATATCCCAATTAATTAATTCCTTCATGTACATGTACATGTACATGTACATGTACATG
>JAWWLZ010000094.1:52882357-52892517 GCA_035041345.1 Poliocrania exsul
AAAATGTTCTTCCTGATCTCCCCCTTATACAGTCCAAGTTCCAGATATCCACAAGACATAGATGCCGTTCCCAAACCTTGGGATAACGTGTATAAGTAGTTGCTTCTTTTCCCACAGTCTGTCACAATGGTTTTGTGCAGATGTATTAAGTAGGTTGTGCTAACCTGCCTTACTTCCATCAAGTTTGGAATTAGTGTCATCCTATTGCAAATTCCTCACTTCTCTGCTTATCTGAACTATCTGTTGTGGTGACTTGTCTTATGGCAAGTTCCTTCTCTGGCCCCTATAGTGATTTAAGGTGATTGTGATCTTTAAGTCTCTTACAAGGGACCATGGTTTTAACCCAAAAGAGGGCAGATTTAGATTAGATGTTAGGAAAAATTCTTGACTCAGATGTTGGCAAAGCAGTGGAACAGGTTGCCCAGAAAAGCTGTGGGTGTCCAGTCCCTGGAAGTGTTCAAGGTCAGGTGGATGGGACCCTGAGAAACCTGGTCTAGTGAAAGATGTCCCTGCCTATGGCATGGATACGGGGTTGGAACTGGATGATCATTATGATCTCTTCCAACCCAGGCCATTCTATGATTCTATCATGCTATACCTGTATTCAAGGATATCAGTGGAGAATTAGAAGAATTTATATAGACAAACTTCAGCATAGCTTTCCAATTAGATATTTTTGATACAGGTGTTAACTTTTGTCAACACTGTCCAGAAAATGTGTTTGGAATTCAGTCCTGCAGGGTGTGAACACATTGTCTCATTTACAGTAAAACAGAAAAAAACCCACATGCTTGAAGTTAGGATGCATATAAACTCTTTTCAAAACTGCAGAATGAGAGATAGGTATTTCTCAGGATGAAGGTCTGCATGAATGTGAGACTACTTTAAAAGCCATAAAATGTTCACAACTTTATCAAGATTCTTAAAAAAAGCAATGAATAGTTGATGTTGTTTTGTGAGAGAGGGGAGAGGAGGAGAGAAGAGGGGAAGGGAGGGAATGGGAGGAGAATAACTTTAGGAACAGGCAAGGCAGGGCAGAGAAGGAAAGAGAAAAGGGAAAAGAGAAAAGAGACATTTTTCCACACTTGGAATTTAAACACTTACAAGTTAAATGGTCTTCAGAAGCAAGTGATAAAGAGAAAGGAAAATTATTCTAGATGGCAGTGATGTGGTAAAGGAAGGACAAAAGAGAAGTTGAAGCTGATTGACTGTTACAGTCCTAACACATGGTTTCACTGGAGAAAAGAAAAGTAATCACTCAGTTTTAATCAGGTTATTCAAAGAAAATAACTGCAACTATAAAGTTGCCATTTAGCCTCAAATTAAGATACTCAATTTCCCATGAAATTTACTGCTGGATGGCTGGATATGAAGAAGTTTTCCCCTATTTTTCTGGCACTTGGAATAAAAAAATCAAGATATGCTCATTTCTTTAACCAGTTAAAATACTTTAAAAGCAGAGAGAAAAGGTTTGATAGAACCTGCACACTTAGCATAACCACAGTTCCTGTCAGTCTTCAAACCTTTTAGAGAATCTAAGCATTCAACCAGTATCAAAATTATTTTGTGGACTCTCAAAACTGTTATGGGTTCACCTTGGCTAAATGCCAGGTGCCTACCCAGTCACTCCACCTCTCCCCTTCCCAGCTAGTACAATGGGGGGAAAAGAAAAGCAAGTAACACAAAATGTGTGTTTGATATAGACAGTTTATATTTATGCAAAAAGAAGCAAAAGTAATACAGCGTGCACATGCATGATATAGAAGTTAGCAGTGAAACTCTACCCTCCACAAGCAGTGATGGTTAGCCACCCCTCCAAGAAGCAGAACTCCAGCATGGCCACAGTCGTCAGAAGGCTGCCATTACTAACAGAACGAATGCCTCCCTCCCCGTCCTTTTTCTGTCTGGGTTGATGTCATATGGCATGGAATATCTCCTCGGTCATTGTGAGTCACAGCTGGCCTAACCTGTGTCCCTTCCCGGGATATCAGCTTCCAACTGAACACAGAGAACTGTTTTCAGACTCATTACAAAAACACAGTTCTAAAAATGGTATTGTAATGGTCACACTCTCCACATTTCTGATTTCTGCCTTTCCATGTAGAAGCAACAGGTATAGGACCTGCACATTGACCCAGAATGACTCATGGCTGTAATTTTGAGCTAGGAAGGACATGACTATGATTGCCCAGGTGTATCCCTGGCTGCTTATGTTCCCTTCACTGTAACATGGCGATAATGAGCTCTCGAATTTTCTGTTCTTCCATTCACTCTTACTACTTCTATCTCACTCCATTTGACATGCTAGACAGAAATTACGTGTCTGATTATAGCAACTAAGTTCATGATGGTTCTTATCACCAAAAGTAGTAGTATGTAGCTGATATAGATCGTTAGTAACCACAGAAACTGTTAAAAAAGGATGTTATTAGTTCTCCAATACCATGTAATGAAGTGAAAGTGATGTAAAATGTAAACAAACAGAATATCTTTGCAAATTAAATCCTGTATCTGCTGTACATGTTCAGGGTTCCTCATTTTCTTGAGTCTGACATTTGAATTTGTTCATTTTAAATGTATTAAAATAGCATAGTATCCACAAAAGAACAAGCATGGGAGATAGAAGTACAATGAGACACTTTAATTAATGTTAGAATAACCTTGGGAGAAGTAAGAAATGTCAGTTTTCTCTGTGAGCCGCAAAGAGAAGGCTGAGTTTAATCTCCAGATACAAAGACAAATACTATTTTTTTCTTAAAAACCGGGAAGTTTATAAAAAATTTGGCCTTCTTCCTTCCGTATTTATGAAACATGAGTATATACTGAATTTCATTGTCACAGTAATAAAATTCCTGACCCCTAAATCCATAAAAATCAATAGCGGTATTGATTCAGGCATTACGTCTCAGCTTGCACCATTGTAGAAGTTATGTCAATTGCCACTTTCCCACCTAAAGAAGCATTCTAAGTTGTTAGACAAATAAAAAATACTGACTAAGATTCCCTGTGATAATCTACCAATACAATTGCTTTAATATATTTGGAATTGGTTGACATTTAACCTGCTAACTTTTCTGCTTTTATGCATAATATTAGTGTGGGACTGTTATTTTCTTTAGATGCATGCAAAGAGCCTTGGACTGAATTGCACTATTGAGTCTTTATGAGAATGATCTGATTGAATTACTGTTGTAGCAATTTTCATTATCTATATTTTACATTGCAGTGGCATCAGGCCACTATTGCTTTCAAAGTGTAATGCAAAGGGATACTAGTACGTAGCAGGAGAAAAGGTAACAGTAGGATAGGAATGCTCTGGTGACTTCAGTGGTCAGAAGTTGCGCAATAACAGGTTCATTGCCAGACAGTACCTGATAGTTTAATCTCACTGCTGTTCAGATATGTTCACCACAGGTTCAGTTTAGTGCTGTTTGGATAATAAACAGTTGTTATTCAAGGAACATTTTGAACTCATGTGTCCAGGCACCTTCTGAAATCTCTTGTTCATATCCATTCACATCCCTGGTGTCTAGTGCTGCATATAAGATCTTATAAGTACAACTGCAGTATCATCATCTGAAATTGAGGGAATATTCACTGATTATGAATTATTATTTCTTTGGATTTTTTAACAATTTTCTTTCTCAGATTCTTTATAAATAATTTATAAGACATTGGAAAAAATTGTAAAAGCTAAATTACCTTTTAATCTGCAATACAACTGCTGCTAGTCACTGGCAACATTAATCTATGACATCCTAATATGCTACATATGATTAGTGTTAATCTTCAAGCATTTAAACCATTACAAACTACTCAGAAAGTCTATTCATAATCAGGTATTAATTTATAAAAACTTTTGCAAGGAGGAAAATGGTTGTAATCCCTACTGGAATCCTCCAAATAGGAAAACTGAAAAAAATACCTTTAATTTCAATTTTTGGATGTTTATAAATTCTAGAGAATTATAGTGACATATACAGACCACTTGCAGCAACAAAAAATCCTCTTCTACTCTGCCACAATTTTCTAAGCACCATTTCTCTCTCTCTGCTTTCTGTGTGTGAACAACAAAAGCTTTCTCTGTTAGTGCCTGTGTAATTGTGCTGTCTTATATTTTCATTCACTTTAGAGAGATCTGGGCTGCAAAGACACTTATATAAGAAAGTATATTTTCCCAATATCTGAAGTTATCTGGAAACAGAATAGTTGTAAAGCATTAGACCTGACACACTGTTCCCTTTTCTGTGTTAGAGCTATGAAGATTCCCTAAGATATACTGAAGCACAGGAAACAGTGAGCCAGCTTAAAACACCATCTGAAAATTGAGGCAGGGACACCAGTCTTTGAATGAAAAATTGCTTTGCTTTTTGTTGTTTCTTAAAATAAAAAATCAATAATAAAAGGGAAAGAGAGTTCTGCTGAGATGACTGTTCCTTTCAATTCTGTAAGGAAGCCTGGGGCATACTGGTGATATCTTTGTGCTTCTTTATGTTTCTGGTTTGGATTGTTAAAATGAGTACTATTCTAACAGTGTGGTTAACTTGGTTAAAGCATAGAGGGCAGTGAGGATAATGCATATACACCCATTTCACAAAATGCCTGTGTGTATTTAGTCATATGAAATTAGCTAGGTAGTCACCAATCATTGAAGTAAAGATTAATGTCAATACTATTGTCATTCTGGAAAATATTAGCTCTATATCAACAACCAGCTCTTTTATAGAGGCACTAAAAAAAAATGTACATTTCCCTGAGGTATCTATCTGGTTCCTCTGAACACCTTCTGTCTAATATTTTGATCAAGTTTATTTTTCAGATTCATTTTTTGTGTTACTGTAATGGAACTCTGCCATTTTAAGAATTGTCTATAAAGTGAAGTTTTAGAAGTTTTCTACCTTCTTCTTCACCCTAACACTTTCCCATATAAACATTTCCCTTAAAGTGGAAGGGAACAGTCACAAAGGTCAGTAGTCTGGAAGAAAACACACAGCTTAAGCTACACTGCTGACATGATCATTGTCCTAGTTTCAGCTGGGATCAAGTTAATATTCCTCCTTGTAGCTGGTACAGTGTGGTACTTTGGATTTAGGATGAGAATAATGTTAGTAATAGATGGATGCTTTAGTTGTCCCTGAGCAGCACTTACCTTAAGAAATTTTCAGCTTTTTATGTTGCACCACCAGCAAGGAGTCTGGGGGGCACCAGAAGCTGTGAGAGGACATAGCCAGGACGGTTGACCCAAACCAGACAAACAATTTAATACAATTACATACATATGTTGTCTTGACAAAGAATGAAAAAATCATTTTTGGCACCCAACATGTGGCATGAAGGATTGAGATAGCAGTAGATCTGACAATAGTGTGTTAAAAAAATAAAATAAATTTTTAAAAAATTAGTTTAAAAAGTCATTTGTCATAATGTTAATTTATTAGCCCTCAAAGCTGTTGCACTATTTCTCAGAGTTGCATTGTCCATCAGCTTACTTGCTGCATATGTTCCATGCTGTTTATGACCTCTGGGGGCTGGGTTAAAGTTTTCATTTTGCTGTACTGACATATTGGGTTTGTGTGGCCAGGTTTTGGTAGTGGTGGGAGCCACAGGGGTGGTTCTGTGAGAAGCTGCCAGACATTTAGTCCATGTCAGGTACAGACAGTGCAAGCCATTTCCAGGAGTACTTGCCTCTGGCCAAGGCCAAGTCAATCAGGAATGACAGTAAAGCCTCTGTGAAATATTTAGAAAGGAAAGAAGAGTTATTGCACAGATGAAAGTTGTAGCCAGAGAAGACTGGAGTGAGAACATGTGAACAACTGGTTCAGAAAAAACAAGGTCAGTACAGAAGAAGGGGGACGAGGTGCTCCAGGTGTCAGAGCTGAGGTTCTCCTGCAGCCCATGGTGCAGACCATTGTGAGGTAGCTGTGCCTCTGCAGCCCATGGAGGTCCACAGGAATGCAGAGAGACACCTGCAACCTGTAGAGAAGACCCACACCGGTGCAGGTGGATGCCTGAAGGAGGCTCTGAGCCTGAGGGAGGCCCATTATACAATGGAGTCCTGGCAGGGACCTGCTGATCTGTGGAGAGAGGAGCCCATGCTGGAGCAGGTTTTCCTGGTAGGACCTGTGGCTTGGAGGGGACCCACACTGGAACAGCCTGCACTGTACCCCGTGAAAAAGCATTTTGCATTGCACCAGTTTGTGAAGAACTGTTGCCTGTGGGATGGACTCAAGATGGAGAAGTTCATGAAGGAGTCTCCCATTCGAGGAAACCCACAGTGGAGCAGGGAAAGGACTCGTCTCTAAGTAACAGCAGAAACAACCTGTGATGAACTGACCATAACCTCCTTTCCCATCTCCCTGAGCTGCTGTGGGGAGAGGAGGCAGATCTTGGGAAGGAGGGAGGGGTGGACAGAAGGTGTTTCAAGATTTATTTTACTTCTCACTATCCTGTTTTGATTCTGTTAGTAATAAATTTAATTTATATTCCCACTTTGAGTTTGTACCCTTTGTTGTATTTTCTCTCTTCTGTCCAGCTGCAGAGGGGAGTGACAAAGCAGCTTTGGTGGTTCCCTGGCATGCAGCCAGAGTCAACCCACTATAACTGAGAAACACTAGCCCTTGATATGATAAAATTACTGGTTATGAAGCTAATCTTGTATTTGTATTCAGCATTGCCATCCTCTCCACATCTCAGAAACCCTCTCTCATAAACTTTCACTCTATGTCTTTTCTTCCTGGAAAGCCAATATCTGGGGTAGACAAGAGGGAATACTTTCCCCTGCTCCTTCACGTTCTCCTTCTCCTCCTCCTCCTCTAGACTATTTATAATAATTCTTGAGAATTTTTAATATCCCCTGGATGTTCAACCCAACATCTTCCTATTGCTATGCCTACTGAGTATATAGGGGTTGATTCTGGTGCAGCTGCAGCACCTGTCACATGGGTCAGAGTAGCCATAGTGCCTATCCTTTTTTCATCAGAGGCCTTATTACTGCCAATTTTTTGACAAACAGTGGGGAAGTTGGCAGGCCAAGACCAGCAATATGAAAAAAGTCTCTTTTCCTTCCTAAGGACCTGAGTCTTGACTGTGGAGAAACTGTCCTGGGCATTTCAGCAGATCAGAGTATATGTCAGTGGTTGTTTTGGTTTAGTTTTAGTTAGGCCTCAATTTAGGAGGCTCAGTGAATCTACATAGATTAGGAGAGACAGGTATCACCTGGCTTAAGCAACCAAAGGAATATTTCATACTAGATGACACAAACCTGAGATATAAAAGCTGGAGTAGGACGAGATTGTTGGTTGGCATGACGGCTGCAGTAGAGCAGTATGTGCTGTGGCTGTCCTGCTGTACTGGGCCTTACTGTGGTTGCTGCTACTTTGCAATTTGTTTGACTTCAAGGAAGTAGAAACCCTTCATTGTTATTCTTTCTTTCTGTTCCTTGCTGGATGTCTTTTAAAGTGTTTTATTAGATCTAGAATGATGAAATCTGTTTTTGGTTGGAGGTGGAATATTGCTGTTATATCTAACTTGTGTGTGTCTTATACTGTAGATTTCTTTTAATTTTCTCTTTTCTGTAAATATAATTATAAATATAAACTAATCTAATTAGTTTAAGTATGAACCTTGTTTGAGTTTCCAGAGGTTTTTTTTTTCCTTTCTCCCTTTTCTCAGCAGGGGGAGGGAGGTTCTGACACTCTGTATTGGGCAGTTGGTATTTTGCCAGCTCAACAGAAGGCAATGTCCTACTCCCCTTCTGTACAGATCACTATCTCAGCTATTAAGAGTAAATTTTCCTCTGCTCAAGAGAGCAGATACAGCAATTACACACCACAGTTCATTCTGTGGTTTTAATTGTGTGACTACAGAGAACATGTAAGGAAGTGGGATGCAAAATCTACCTTGACTGTGCTATCATGGTATGTGACTTGCAAGAAAATAAAATCACAAAAGCTGGTTCTTCCTGAAAAACTACTGCTCCAGTATCCAGTGAGTTGTTTCCTAGGCAGAATAGGACTTGTTTTACTCCTGATCTTAATAAACTTCTGTTGCATATTTACAGGGAGAAAGTAACAAATATGGATTATCGTGGACTGTTGTACCAGTCATGCTGGAACTTCAATATGAACTGAAGTCATATGCCATAAGTGATATCTCTGATGCATTTTTCTTAATCCCTTTAGCATCAGACTACAGTTTGCTTTTAGTTGAAGTGATGTGTAGTACACCTGGAAGCAACTGCCTCAGGGGAGGAAACATAGCCCTATTATCTGCTACGCCGTGATTCAGACTGCACTGGAACAAGGTGAAACTCAAGAACACCTACAATACATTGATGGTAAGATTGTGTGGGGCAATGGAGCAGAATAAATTTTTGGAAAAGGTAATAAAATGATCCCTTCTGAAAGCCAGTTTTACCATAAACCAAAGTAAGGTCAAGGGACCAGACAGGACATCCAGTTTTTGTTAATAAAACAAGATGAATGCCACGAGTTCCCAATGGATGTGATCAACAAAATAACACCTATATCTCCACCGTTTAGCAAAGAGGAAGCACAAGCTTTCTTAGGTGTTTTGGGGTTTTGGAGAATGCATAGTCTAAATTTCAGTCTGAAAATAAGCCCATTTTATCCAGTCACCCAGAAAAAGAACAATTTCAAATGGGACTCAGAGCAATTAAAAGCTTTTTAACAACTCAGGAGATCATGCAGTAGCCCTTGGGCCAGTCTGATGAAGACATATGGCCTACACCACAGCCAGGGAGAATGGCCCTAACTGGAGTCTCCTGCAGAAAGCACTGGAGGAGACTCGAGGTCATCCCGTAGGTTTTTGGAGCCAAGAATATAGAGGATACATTGTCCATTATACTCTGGCTGCAAAATAGATATTGGTACTTTAAGAAAGAGTTAGAATTGAATTGGAAGAGATTGTTACTGAAGTGCAGCTCCTTCTGGCTGAACGTGGAACTTTGGCTGTAACTTGAGAAAAATCAAAAGGAGAGTTTATGACCTTTGCAAGAAGGTGGAGACAACTCAGAAGATCTGCAAGGATGTTGAAGGTTGTGAAGGGAGAAAATTAGAAGGGCTAAAGCCCAGCTAAAAGTTAATCTCGTTGTTGACATATAAGACAATAAAAATGTTGCTACAAATAAATCAGCAATAGAAGGAGGACTAAGGAAAATCTCATCCTCTACTGGATGTGAAGGGAAATACTGTGATAAAGAATGAGGAAAAGGCTGAGACACTTAACACCTTCTTTTCCTCAGCTTTTAATAGTAAGACCAGCTGTTATTGGGTACCCAGTAAGCTGGAATACAGGAACTGGAAGCAGAATGAAGTCCTCATAATCTAAGGCGGGACATATGGTCAGAGAGCTTCTATGTCACTTAGACACACTCAAGTCTATGGGGCTGAGTGGGATCTACCCAAGAGAGGGAAAATTGACTGACTGTTAACACTACATCAACAGCAATGACTGGTGGGAGCTTAAAACATTGGAATGCACATTCAGAAAAAGCCACCTGGTTAGTTAATACTAGGGGATCTGCCAATGGAGCTGGCCCAGCCCAATCAAACCATTCATGTGCTGTAGAAGGGGATAAAGTTCCTGTAGAGTACATTAAAATATGCTGAGGAAGTCTTTCTTGATTATGCCTCAGTCAGAGGCATATCCATCTGCAGGATTTCTTTTGCTCTTTTGCTCAAGCACCTTAGTGTACTTGGTGGGTAATGCAGGGGAATGGGGAATTATGATGTATACATCAAGGGGATTTGAGTTTAGTTAAGACTGAACAATTATCTGAATTGTTAGATGTTACTTGATACACTGTACTGTATGTCCTCACCACTGTGGTTGCTGCATGCCATATCAACATTTTTACAGTAAGAATTATCCAGACTAATGAAGAATGAATAAAAGTGGAGTGGTAATAGAACCAGACAAGCTCAGCAGTCATGGAAGGAGAACTGGGTCTAGCATGCAAAAATCCAACACCACACACCATCTTTCCTGACGCGAAGGACCGCTGTGACAAACGGAACCCAAAGTCATGGAATAAGTGAACTCACCAGACATTTTATAAGGATGGACCATGAATTATGAAGCAATACCTGTGTGTGTATATCAAAAGACAGGAAAGGCGATGATGCCTAATTAGGCTGCAT
>JAWWLZ010000094.1:52892617-52925890 GCA_035041345.1 Poliocrania exsul
TTGTAAAGCGTGGGATCTGAGCATGGCATGTATGGTATAGAGTAGGGGTGGATATGGTTCTAGTTTCATCTGGAATACAATTCATGTTTTTCCTAGTAGCTGGTACAGTGCTGTGTTTTGAATTTAACATGAGAATAATGCTGATGACACACTGGCAGCACTTACTCTAAGTCTTCTCATGCTGTCCTGCCAGCAAGGAGGCTGGGGGGCATCAGAAGCTGGCAGGGGACACAAACAGGGCATCTGACTCCAACTTGACAAAAGTATGTGCTATACTATAAAGCATCATGCTAAGCAGTAATACCTGTGGGAGGTGTCTGGGGACTGGCAGCCCACTGCTTAGGGACTGGCTGGGCGTTGGTCAGTTGGTGGTGACCAGCTGCATTGTACATCACTTATTTTGTATATTTTTTTATCATTATTACCATTTTCCCTTCCTTTTCTGTGCTATTAAACTATCTCCATCTTAACCCACAAGTTTTACCTTTTGTCCACTTCTTTCCATCCAGCTGAGGAGGAAGTGAGCAAACAGCTGTGTGATGTTTAGCTCCCTTCTGTGTTAAACCACACCAATCATTAAAGATACATTTAAAGCTTCAGAGATTAGTGTTAGGAGGAAGAAAAATAATCACATCTCTGGTTAATATTTGTGTTTGCAACTTTGTTTATGAAGCATAGAAGTGAATTTAGTACCACCGACTTGAGGATCTGGAGTATTTCACAATGAAACTTCTGAAACTTCTTTCTCAGCTCATTCTGGCATTCCTACATTGTAAAACTATTACCTTTGTTCCAAAGGGGATTTGCTTCTCTCCTGACTGTTACCTTTTTTAGTTATGGTTATCTGCCAGCTTGCTCTGTGGGTAGAACCCTATTGCAACTTTCTGTGCTTTGCTCTGCAGACAACACCAAAGGTAGACAGGTGTTGCTATTAGCAGAGGCCTGAGGATAGCTAGCTCTTCCGCTTCAGACGTAGTTGCACATTTCCTATGAATTTCTTTCTTTGTTGATCCCTCTCCTTTCTGAACTTCTGAAGCTGTTCAGTTGTGCTGCCCCTTCAGTTGGCTTACTGGAGTTCAGAGACAGATGGATCTGAGAGTGAAATGTTTAAACAGAAATGGCACTTGACTTACAACAAGTGTCAGATTCCAGGAAATGCTCATTTTCTCTATAACTGTTTTTTTTTTGTTTTTTTGTTTTTTTTAATTTCACCTCTGCTTTCACTGTTTCTGTCTTCTTTACCACTCTTGTATTCATAACTTGTGGTAAGGCAGCAAAGAGCTCTAGATTGAGTTGATTTGGTGTGATGGAAGGTTTCATAAGAAACCAAGCACTGTCATAACTGTATGCAGTAGTAAAACTGAGTGCTTACAGTTCAGGAAGTTTTCCTTTTGGTCTCTAATAACCTTGCATCACCAGTCTCATAATTTTTAATGTCTATTAAATGGTATGTCATAGGATTCACTTTTATATTTGCACAAGCGAGCTGAAAATCCATCCTATAATGTGGTTTAGAGAAAAATGTTTCCATACGTTAAAAAGAGGGAAACTAAATTTGACAAAAAGCACAAACATGGTGATGGGGTTTTGCTCTTGTTTTGGTTTTGTGTTCATTTTTCCAATTCACATCTCCTTTCCTTCTCAAGAGGCTGAATGCAGTTCCAGCTGTTTCTGCTATGTTTCGTACACCTTTATCTAACTAGTAAATGTTCTCCCCAGGCCTAAAATGGCTTTAAATTATTATTTCACAGTTGTACTTTTTGTCTCAGTCACTCAGCCTCTGTGAAAGATGTAACTTATGCTTCAGAGATGACCTCTGAGAATGCTCAGTCCAGTGAGAACAGCTGATACATACTCATGCTTTAGTTTGCAGTGTAATGAGTTCAGCACTTGCACATTTTTAAAGCATTGTGGCACAAAGGTGGGGGGATAATATCCAGGGCAAAGTGGAGTTATGGAAGAGGATTAGGATCAGCTATGTTTTGAAACTGCTGATCACATTTGAGGGACCAAATGTAATTTTCCAGGTCCAATAAAATTAAATAAATGAAACAAGACTTATTTCACTTAAGATAATATAAATTTTAAAATGTTCAAAATCTCAAAGGGTTTCTTTGTAAAGTTCATTCTTCTTACCAAATATGTGATGCCATGTAGTCCCCATGTATATGAAATACACTTTGTGTAGTCCCATGTATTTTCTTTATGTCATGTACTGTTCTTACAGTCAGGCTTTTATTTCTGTATTTTGCTAAGTCAGGGCTTTGCCCTGTTGGGTAGGTCTGTGTTTCCCCTTAATCAGACTCCAGTCTCTCTTAGAGTCCTCCTGCCAGGACTTCACAAGCCAGCACAGCTAAACCTGCACCATGGGCACCTGCTACGCCTCTTATCACAAAGGCATGGCAAGGTGGCTGCCATGAGCTAGAGAACTGAGCCTGGCTGCTGCCAGTCTAGAGATGGATTTGTGGAGTGCCAGAGATGTCAACTGTTTGTCGCTGTTTTTCTTCTAAAGATACAATAGAATTGTATGAATTATCCTCCAATTATTTTACTGAGTACTGTCATAATTGTGTTTTCATGTTTTTTTGAAACCTGTAATTTTGTTAAGTTTGAAATTACCTGTTGGACAAAGGAAGAGGATACAGGTGACACATTTTACATAAGTTTTAGACCCCTAACCATATGCAGTTTGAGCAGCCTGCTGGGTGCTTCATAGGGAAGAAAGGACGTCCAACTTCCCTAGCCAGATGTGTAAGGAAAGCGACTGCTGCTACAGGAAAATTCATCAAGCTTAGGTAAAAGCTGGATTTCAAATGTGCTTGCTCACACTGGTGTTTTAGCATGGAGATCTTATTGTACCACCTGATTTTCATGCCTTGTAGCCCAGAAAATATCAGCCTGGATGGGTGCTGACTTTTTTCTGGGCCAAAGCCATCTGCCCAGCTGAAAGGCAGTTTAGAAATATAGAATCATAGAATTTGTAATTGCTCAGGTTAAGTGCCTTGTAAAGAAAGATACATGAGACACAGACAAACAGACACGTCCTCAGCTCCATGTGACTCTCTTAGTCCTGCTGTAGCACTTGCTTAGAGCTGCATTGATGAAGTGACTGAAGAGAAAACTTGATTTGATTTTTTTAAGATATATAAAGACTTCGAAGACTTGTGTGTCATCAATATGAATTGTGGGGCGTGGGGCCTGAGTCACATTCCTCATTGCTGCACCATAAAGGGTCTGCCTGCACATCTCAACCTAATTCACACAGGTCTATCTGCAATATGGTGGGCTCAGCAGCTGACTGTTGAAAAGAATATTATGTCCCTCATGACTTTTGTTTTAAAAGGAAAGGGTAAAACCTATTCATTGGCTCACATATTCTTTAAATTCATAGTGTGCCTATCAAAAAACTTAGGAAGGTTTGGGATGCCAACAAACTGCTGAAAAGTAGTGTGATCTAAACCTAACACAAACTCAAGTTTTCCAGTGGAGTGAAAAATGCCTTGAGCATTTTTCCCCCTGTCCAATGAAATGGACTTCTCTGTCATTCTCCTATATATGCTCTGCCACTCTATGGGTGCTTTTACCCTGTGATCTTGTTTCTTGGTATTTTAATAAAATAAAGTATGAAAGGTGTGTATATAAAAACATACATATATACACAGATAATTTGAATGTAATTAAAATGCTTAAATTCATAGTTGATTTTAGAAATATGGGCTGGATTCTACTCTCTCAAGGGGATTCTCATACAACTGTGAAGGTATTTGTCCACTTCCATCTCCTTGGCCAACAGCTGCTCCTGTTACACAGTGAACTGTCTGAATATCTCACATTTCGAAGGGTTAAAACTGTTATTCTGCAAAAGAAGCACATCATAAAGATAAGAAAAAGGCTACCTCCCTTGTTTTCTTTTGTTTGAGTAGTTTGTTTTGCTTTTTCTGTATGACAATACATTACTTCTTATAATCTATTAAAATCTTAAGAATATATTGTATTTCCCATCTTCCAAAGATGATTATGTTGTCTTCTTCAGTGCAAGCTTTCTTGGCAGCATTGACTCTTTCATCACTTTTGTCTGTCTCAGTAAGGTGTACAAGTAAACAAACAGGACTCCAAGATATGCTGCAATGCAAAAAACACCATAATATTTATTATAAAGTTTCATATTTATGGTGAAACCTCCATAGGAGCTGGACTCTCTCTACCTTGCAGCTGTTGAAGGAAACATGAATGGCTGTAGGCCCTGCCTTTTCAGCAGTTAATCTCAAATTCCACTAATTTATTTTCTACTCAGCTTCAGCACATTCCATAAGCCATAAAGAGCTCTATAGGCATCGTATATGTATTCTTTTCTCAGGATGAAATAGCTTTCCTCAAAATACATTGATAGAGTTTTTTTCAAAGATTGCTGTATTTACAAATGGGAAACACAGCAATGCTGTGTTTTCCTCTGGGACATTTGATTCCCTTTCTTCCTGATCCTTGAGACTCTGCCTTCAATTAATTAAAATTATAAAAACATTTTCATTTTCAGGTGATTTGCAAAGAAAATGACTTTCCTATGAGGTAGATGTTTCAGGTTAGCCCTGGCCTGTAGTGGGAACAAAACTTAGTACTTTCAGCTGAAGTAGCACCACCATTTAGGTATATATACATGCTCAACCATTTCTGCAGAGTGCCTGAGGTCAGGTGGAAAGCAGTCATAAAATGCCTTGGAAATAGGCTTTTGGTTTTTTCATTCTTAAAGCTTTCTGCAGGACTAATGGAACCTTACCTAAAGTTAACACTGTGCAAACCTGTCTTTCCCAGAAACAATGCTTGAACAATTGATTAAAATGTTCCATGTAATGGCCCAGGAATATAGGACTGTGGCAGTGATGTTACGCACATGGAAACATGGAATGAGGGGCAGTACCTTGCTGCTGGTGCTCTTTGAAATAGAGGAGTCTAATTGACTGTAGCTCTTTCAGGACTGAATAAGCAGTTATGTGCCCTAAGGAGAAAGGTAAATTCAAGGCACTGCCTGATTTCCCTGACATAATGCATGCTGCACAGGCATTTAATGTCTTCTGCTCTGAAATAGAGAGAAATGAGCTCTGCCTTCCAGAGTAACAATGAATAGTCCCTCCCCACAAAAGTACAAAATGTGAAAAATAAATCTTTCCTATAGATGCCATAAGCTGTTTAATTATAAAACTCATGCTGTTAACCAGAGGTTTCCTAAGCTAACTCTGCCCCTGCTGTGATGCTCCCAGTGACAGCCTGGGCAGCCACATGGCCAAACAGACACAGCACTGAGGCTGGGTAAGGGAGACAAGGAGCAGACAGTGAATTCACACAGAAGATATGTCCTTAACAGTGCTCTGTGCTTAAGAGTCATTTCTCAGAGGCAAAAGTAGGATTTGAAGGAGTCATGATCTGCCTCTGTGCTGTTGTGCTAGCTGTGATGCTGGCAGGAGGAAACTGTGCATTATGGCTCTCCAGGCCAGCAATTTATCAGGAAGAACCTGAAGACTGCTGGCAGGTGCCTTGTATCTGGTGAAATTGCCTGTCATAGCATAGGCTGTACAAATGAAACCACTTGTTTCATCACAGAGAAATTATCACAGATAATTACTATCTTGTGCTAATTATAAAAAAGAATTGAAATTTCCTGACAATGTCATCCCTTTCACCCAAGGCACCCTTATGAAGTATGCATTTCAAGTACATTTGCTTCCTTAAATAGACACTCAAATGGTATGTAGCTCTAGGAGGAAGACACCATTGCCTTATAAAATTTGATGTACATTAGCTATAGATAATTCATTGTAGGTCCTGTGAGTGGGTGGTGAGGGATGAATTTTGTATTTCATACTGTGACCATACGATGCAAGCATGAAAGACAAGTCAGATAATGGCAAATGACTTGTGACCCAAATATTGTATGATATTTTCTTTGCAGATTGAGACTCGCATTTTAAAAATCCTGTAACTACACAAATACTACAAGGAATAATTCCTGAGGATTGCTGCAGGCTTATAATGTTCTCATTCTTGTTTATGCTTTCTTAGATCTGTTTTTATTTTCTCATTACTTTTCTCCTCTACTGAGATACCTTTGTTTTCTGCTTCTTCCTTTGGTCTGTGACATGTCTTTCAGTTAATTTCTTTACCATTAGTATTTTTGCATCAGCAGCCCTTTTGTGGAGCATGTTTTTCCCCCATCTAATCTCATAGTCCTAATTTTCCTCCTGCTATCATCTTTGCCTTCTGTTGCTTTGCTTTGTTTTCCCTAATATTTTTTCTCCTAGAGTGCAAACCACATCTTTTTATAATCACCCTTCCTATACTCCCCACTGCTGACACTCATACTCACCCCCACACAGATGCCTGCTCTGCTACTACCTGCCACCTACTCACAGAAACTCCTACTGCCACATTTTATCCCTCTCCCCCAAGACAGCCTCTGAGATATGCTGTTGTCCTCAGAGGCACTTAGGTTCTCTCACAGACACCTTGTATTTTACTTGCAGAGTCACACTGCCATTTTCTTGCTTTCTCTTGCTGTAAAAAACTCACTGTTATCTTTCCACGTCCCTCATGCTCTCCCAGTCCTGTTGGTTTTAAGTGACCCAAACTACCTTCATTGGCTGACATGTGTCAGCCTGGATGAAAATTTTGAGCTGAAATCTGCTATCCACCACAACAACACTAATATTTAAGCAGGTCAAAGAAGATTAATTTTGTTTTCCTTTCATCTTTTATTTTCCCTTAATGGGTAATATTTTACATCCTTGGAGGTGTGTTGTACGTGAGCCTTTTTCAATGAGGATTACGAAAATCCTCAAATTGGAAGCAGAAAAGAACAATTTTGTTCCTTCATTCCCTAGAACCTTGTGCTTACCTTTATCTGGGACAGGCTTCTGGGAAATCACCTGGCAGAGACTCCTGGCATCTCCACAGCAGCATCTGCCCCAACAAGATTTTTTAATAAATTAATTCAGTTCTCTCTTTTGTGTGCCTACTTCTCACAGCATTTTGCCTCTTTCTTAAGTACACTTCACAAATGAAAAGGGAAATCAATTCAGTGACAGGTATAATGATGTTCCACTTGTGCAACTTGTTTCATATGCACTATGTGTGATAGTGTTTTGAGTAGCTGTAGAGATACTGGATATATTTTATTTCCCAGTTTTGGAGTAGAAAGTGCAGGGCTGTGATGAACAGGGTAAAAATTCAACATTATAATTTAAATATTTACATGTGCCTGTTTCAGTGCTTTGGAGTGAGAGGAACTGAAATCCTCAAGATATTGCATTGCAAATCACATTTGGAAATAGTTGGAGTTTTCCCAGCTTATGAAAGTGTCAGCTTTTGATATTTGATAATGTTCTTAAACCCTGCAGGGACTGGAATACTCAGGATTCTTTGGTTGTGAGATGCACCTCTGTCCATTTTCAGTGATGCTGTGGGACTGTGACACAGTGCCCAGGCATAGCCTGTGGAAAAGCCTGAAGCTCTGGATTGGATGTATATTGTGTCCTGAGCCTGTGCAGTGGCAAAGCCTGGGCTCTGCGCAGCCCTTTTCCATCTCTCTTTCTCTCTAATCCCATATTTCCACAGAAAACATATGCAGTCCTATGGGAGAGGAGGCATCTCAGCTCAGAGATGTTTCTACAAAAACAGAGATATTTTATGAAGGAGAGTTGATGCATTCATATGACTACAAGGTAGAAGCCTCAAATGTGCTAACTGGAACAATGTTTTAAAATACTGAGCTGCTGTTTGTCCACTGTCACTCAAGTGACACCCTTGTGGGAACATGCTATTACCTTCAAATATGTTGTGTGATAGAATGGCATGAGTGCAGATTGGACTGAAACAAGAGAAAGGATCAGTGATGGAGAAGGTTTGTACACTCTCAAACTCTCTGTCCCATTGGGCCCTCTTAAGGAAGGGAGTTGAATTATCACTGGAAACCACTTTCCTTTCCAGACAACCCCTAAATTTGGACCAAGCTTTGGCTTTTAAGTGCAGATTTGATGCCTTTCTTTTTGTATCTTCTACCCCATCTTTATTGTACATCTTTATTTAGAAGCTTTACATATGATAGGTTATCTCATGAATAAGTCTTTAATTTAAAAGTAAAATTGAAATATGAAATTGAAATATAGCTCACCAGAAGAAACTTCTAATTTTTTCTGGACAGGCAATGCTATTTTAGGAGCTGTCTTCATAATTAAGGGTAGTGTGAAAACTGAAATATGTTTCAGATCACATCAGGACTGTCAGATTTTTCTGAAACTGGTATCAGAAGTACTGCACTACCAAAAAAATGCTGTAAAGCTGATTGCATAATAATTCCTTTTAAGAGGATTATACTAAAAAGGATTTAATAATATGCGGAATCAAGAACTATATGAAATAACCATAGTGAAATGCATGAAACCATAGTACTGCCCAAAATATTTCTGTAAAGTCAAAGCATAGGTGAATATGTCATGGAAAGAGTGTCAAATGAACTTTGAAATTTTAAATTTGCTTAAACTGTAAACTCAGTAAATATGCTCACAATTTATTTGCCTGACAGGATACAGAACAATGTTTTGAATATTAGTACTTTGTCTGAGGAAAAAAGCAATTAAAAAATCTACTTATAACCAGAAATCATAGGATCAACTCCAAATGAAATGCCGTAATATGGATGCAAAAAAGACAAATCAAACTGATTGCTTTAAGACAACTTATTTATGGTGACTTCTTTTCTTTATTCTTCCTTCTATATAAAATCTGCTGATTTTATAATCCTTCTAAAAACAGAGATATCATCTTATTGGACATATTATTTTATTAAGTGTATAGCTTTTTGTTTTATTTTAATATACAAGCTTGTTCATCAAAAGTATTTTATTATGTGGGGCACAGTATATTTGACTTATAGGCATTTCAATATGTCTCATATCTAATTCTAGTTTTATTATGAAATATAATAATCATTGTCAGTGTAAGAGCTTGACATTTCACACTGAATATCCTACTGTTCCTAAGTGAAGATTTTTTATTACATGTAATTAAGTTGGCAAACATAAACATGCAGTCTTTCATTTTCTAAGGTATGCTGTAGTAGAGTGAAAGTCTAAAGTTCACAAAGAACAAATGTTGCTACAAAACATCAAAACCAGCACTGCTAAATACAGGATTTATGAGGCCATTGATAAATGAAATAACCAAAAGAATTAGGAAATATAATTAAAAAGAAATCCCCCTCCCTCAGTCTCTAAGTGGAATAAAGAGGGAATGGATTCAAAAGAAAATGACCATGTATCATTAAGGATTTTAATTTTTACATCAAACTATTAAGGTAAGTACCTAATTAAGAATTATTTTAAAATTCATGCTCATAGTATAAAAAATACACGTACAGCAATTTTATAGACTGTTCTGATCCTGATATTCTTCTGGTGAGTCCCTTAGACTTAACCTAAATGCCAGTTAAACACAAAATGTAATAAGAACACAAGTCCTTTTTCAAGTATAAACCATCAAACAGTTGTAAATTCAGATGTATCATTTATTGAATTCTTTTTATCAGTAACACTCATGCTCTGATGTTTATGAGTGCTTTGATATTTTACAGAAAATCCAGTACAATTTACTTTATTGAACTGAGTAATACTAATGGGTGTGTGATTCTTCCACCTTCATGTAGATCAATTAATTTAAAGACACTGTAAATTTTGTAAGAATGTCAGGTGTTTTCATACTGTGAGTGAATGGCTCTCAACAACATAACATGACAAAGCAATTCATGTTGGAAGAGGCCTCTGGAGGACATCAGGTGCAGTCCCTGCTCAGAGCAGGATCAGGTAGCAGGTCGCTCAGGACTGTGTAGAGATGGATTTGATTGTCCCTAAGCACAGAAACACCACAGACTCTTTACTCTTTCATATACTGACAGAATATGTTTATTTTACCTCCCATCTAGTTCTAATTTTCCCTCATTCCATCTTGCATTTGTTGCCTCTCATCCTATCCTGGAGCCTGACAGAAGCCTGACTCTCCTCTGCAGTCTACCTGTCTAAAACCAGTTTCTTCAACATGGGCCAAGTTTTTCACTCATCAGAGTGTCCTGACCCTAGATGGATTTGTCCCCTCATGTCCCCTTATGTCACTGGTTTTTTACACTAAGTAGCCCAACACTTGTTAACCATCAAGAAGTCACAACTACAGATCTCTGGTGCAAAGAGAGATAAATAACAATCTGAATTCCAACAGCAGTTTAAAAATGTGTTTTAATATCTGATAACAATTATTGTGCTTTTATTTAATCATGAAAATAGGCCATACAGGATCCTTTTCTATCTAATGCATCACAGATCCCACAGCACTCTTTGAGCACTGTTGTCCTTGGATGAGTGTGCCTGTCTTTGTGGAGGTAGGCCATAAACATTGCAACAGATGGAGGAAGGAAGCAATTCCCTAGATCATGATGATCTCACTCCATATTTGTGCAATTGCATTGACACTGATGTAATTACGACAAAATAATAATAGAAGCTTGACAAAGTCCATCATGACAAGCACCTTGCCTCTAAAAGTGATTAACAGTGTCTATGCAGGACAAGAGCACAGACAAAATCCAGAGTATGTACATCAAAAGAGCTTCCTAATACACAAAAAGTGAGAAACATTGCATTAGCTACTTGTAAACCTGTTGAAGCAATTTCTCTAAGGTAAAAAGACTTATCTCTATAATTCTTTATCCTGAGTTATGAGTTCATCTAGAGTGAAAAATTTTAGAAACATAAAAAAAATCTTTTCTTTTTTGTTTTTTTTTAAATAATTTTAACTAAGGACACAGTTCATCTACCCTAACTTTCAACATCTAAAAGTTAAATATTGAGGTCTCAACTACTATCCTAGAAACTGTATCTAGAAGAAGGTTTCTTTTATATTAAAAAGATATGTCAATGCATTGACATCTCTGGTTTCCTCTGCTGAATATGCAAAAAACCCAAGGTCACTAGATCAGACACACAAGTCCAAATCTTACCTGCCTATAGTTTAGGAAGGTCAATAACAGTATAAGTGTCCCAAATAACAGTCAATGCTGCAGAGTACATTTACATTTTTAAAAAAGCATTTGAGAGGTCTGTCTTTTTGATGTAAAAAATTATATGTACTGGAATGAGCTTTGTCTGGTGCTAATAATGTAATTTTTAATCTCAGTCCATGTCAGCTGAAAGTGTTATCTTTATATTAATCTGTCACACATAGGCTTTTGTCCAGTAAATTTAGCTGAGTATCTTCAAAATTTTGAAGATACAAAATCATTGAAATACTAAGATCACCTACTTCTCTGTATTAATAATACAATATTATGAACAGTTCTTCTATTTCTGTATTAGCATATTGTCAGTAAAACATGACTTTATAATTTACAGCAACTTCTTTATTGTATGAATTATACAGTACTAGTATAGTATAGAATCTAGTAATAGTATAGAATCTTTTAAAAGATTTTAGAAGATACATGGAAGGAGTATTTTATTATATGTGTGGCTATTATGTCATCTGCAAGAGTAAAATGAAATCATTAGAGCAAGTGCTCAGCATACATAGGGGAAGCATCAGTCTGATTGTTGATTACTTCTTTTGCATGCAGATGTTGTAAACTGTTTCACAGAATACCCTGAGTTGGAAGGGGTCCACAAGGATTATCAAGTCCACCTCTGAAGTGAATGGCCCAAACAGGTATAAAACCTATAATCTTTGTGTTATTAACATCATTCTTTAAGGAACTGAGTTAATCTCAGGATTTTTCCTAACTGAATGAAACAGCTATTGTTGCTGAAGATCAGTAGATATACTAAAGTAACCAGAGAATATCCTGAGTTGAAAGGGACCCACAAGGATCATCCAGTCCAACTCTTAAGGGAATGGCCCATAATGGGATCAAACCCACAGCCTTGGTGTTATTATGGCCATGACCTAAATACCTAAGCAAATGCCTACCTGGTGGCATAGAATTCAAAGAACTTATTTAAACTCCTATCAAAAATAAATATGCATTTTTTCCCCTCATACTTTTAAATTCACATTTGCTTATTAACTTTTTAAATTACAATAATTTCCTTATTGTGATTTTAAAAACAAAAAAGCAAGCAAACAAACAAACAAAAAACAGTGGTGGGCAAAATACACTCATGTGAAAATGAAAAAATGTTTTATACTTGAAAGCTCCCAAGGGAATTTTAAGATATTTGTGTAAACCTTTGTATATTTTGAAGGTAGGTGAGCAGGACCATTTCCAGCAAAAAGAAGTTTGCCCAAGTTGCGTTCCTGCGCACTGCTGTCTGCCAATAGACTCAGAAATGCGCAACAGGGATAAAAAATTATTCTGTGTGCATGCACAGTAATCTTCACAACTAAGATCTTTGACACTACCCCATGCAAGAATTTGGACCCATAATGTGAGGTACATAGGCATTGTACTGAGTTTATAGATGGTGGAACTTAAGTACAGAAAGCCAAACTGAATATGCAGAAAATCATGCAGGATTTCAAAAGACAATCAGGAGTAGAGACTTTGCTTTCTGGCACTCAATCTCAAGTCTCACAAAGTCTGCATTCTGAGCATAAATCAGAGCCCAGAGATTTTTTATGCCAAAGATGGGTGTCTTGTTTTGAAAGTATGTCCCTGAACGGCAGCAGGAGGTTGTGAATATTTTGAAGAGGTCACCTACCTGTCAAGAATGAAAGAGCAAGCCATTTCTGTCACTAAATGAGGTTTAGGCAGCTTGGGCTAATCACAAGGCTAATCACTACATGCACAATTGTTTCATCTGTGACATTTGCTCTTCCTCCTTTGACTTCCAGTTCAGAGAACAGTCTGTCATCAGTTTGTAGTGACCTCTGCAATCCAAAGCAGAAATCTGTTCACATAGAAGTATTCCTCTGGTTCCAGGCTGAGGAACCTTGATTGCTGACTGTAGGAGCTATCAGATTTAGTGCACAGTATATCTAATTACTTGATATGATTATCTAATTCTGAAAATGCTGTTAACCCACAGGAAAAAAAAATTGCATTTATGAAAAAGGAGTGATATTCTTTTCAAACTTTGGGTCTTTCTCATTATTTACTCACTCAGGCAAGATTTTTTCTCAGTAGGTCAAAAAAGTCCTTGTGTGGTGCTTTGCACTGCATATCTATGTGTGTAGGCATATTCTTCCAGAATGTCTTCATTTTGCTAATTGTAATAGCTTGAATTAGATTTTCAGAAATTTTCACTTTAATAATGAGATTAAGTTTTGTTTAGGTAACAAGAGATCCATCTTTCATTTTTATTATTTTTAAAACTTTATCAGCTTCTAGATGAATACTAGATAGGCTGGAAATGCAGTGCATACAAAATGTATGCAGAAGTGGGTTTTTTATTTTTCAATGCTCATGATGACAAACTTTGAGAAATCATAGTACTCCTGCTAAGAATATGGCCCATGACACTTAAATGATTTTTGAACGGTGAGCAAGATTCTTACCAATGCTACAATGGGTTGTAAAAGTACTTCTGATGGTGAATTCTATATATGTGTATATACATAAAGTAGCTAAATATTTACTTTTCTGTTTTCCCATGCTTCTAGTGGTATCTTCAATATTGTACTTTCTCTCCTACAGGACAAAACATATATTATTTGAAAGATACTTCAGCTGCTGATTTTCAGCTGCTCTGGAAATACTAATATTGAGACGCAATATAGAATGAGATGTGTCTTGAAATAATGCAGACCACAGACAGACTTGTTCATATATCTGTTACCTTAATGTTGTACATTTCTCTGTCTAATTTTCCAATCTAACTTTGCTTTATCTGAGTATGTATGTTGATATATATTTCATTAGCTCATTTGTCTTTCCAGGTTTAATAAATATTTCAGAATAAAAACGGTGTTGAACATTCTTTGCCTCTGCACATTAGGCTGGTCAAGAAGGTCAGTTGACATGTTTCTTTCAGAAGCTGTGACCTCACAGCAAAATTCCTGTTTCCACTAGTATCTTGAGTAAGTTCAGCCAAAGTGGCTGGAATTTCCTATACCGTTCCTAAAGTAAAATTTTCTTTTTGCTTGCAATGAGCAGAAAGTCAGCTAATCCTAACTGCAAACAGGTCACTCCCATCTTTGTAGTACAAAATTGTATGAAATTTAAAATAAACTAAGAAACAGATAACAGCATTTTTTTGTTACTCAGTAGACATTCAAAACTGTATTTTGATGGACATATTTTCCTTGACATTTCCTTGCTTTTGGTTTCATTGTTCTGTGTCTAATCCACTACTTCTAATCATTTAATCATGAGCTGCTAAGAAAGCCTTTACAAGGTAAAGTTGTAATAGAATTTGGCATTCAAAGATATTCCCTATTTCCCACAAAATATATGAACTCAGATGTGGAAAGGGAGTGCAATGAGATTTATTGAGAGGGATCTCCATGCTGTCAAATAGCCCCATACCAAAAAAAATCCTGTGGGATAAGGCTTTCACAGGTAATCTCTGCTGCTAACTTACAAGCCAGAAAAAAAACACCGTGAATGTGTGTCTGTTCTCTCCATGCCACCACTGGTTTATAGTGAAACGTGTAAAAAAACCAGAGCAAAGTACTTGAAACTTTAAAAAATAAAAATGAAATCAGTTCAAAGGCCAGAGGAGGCAGGCAGACACAGTTGGTTTCTGTTTGAACAGATTCAATATACCCATCTTCAAGACAGAGAGATTTTTCCCCAAAGGCAGTTACCTACTATCCACCCAGTTTTAGCTTCCTTGTTTTTCACATTTAGAGAAAGAAAATTTTGTTTTGTAAAGGGTTTTCTATTAAAAATTCTAAAGATTTAGGATGAAGACAGTAATGCAGAAAATTTTTGAATTTTCTTTAGGTGTTAGAAAAAATCAGCAAAGGCTATTATTTTTGTTTCCATGAGCGCCTGCAACACACTACTCCAAAGATGTATAATCAGCAAGAGAGGAAGAAAAGCCTTCACTAGTTAAACTTTGTACTTGAAAAAAGGTGGTTTTTTCTTTCTGGAAAGAAAATCTGAAAAAACCTGTTGAGCTTTGTACAACTTGATAGATAGAGTAGCTTCAAACAGAAGAGAAAACATTGCTGATATCAATCAGCAAACAGCTGCATCTGGACATTACTGGGATTTTAGTTATAACTCTAAGGTTTGAGCCCACCCAGATCTGTTGCAGTTGTCAAAGGGATAAACTCAATAACATGTAGTTAAATATATATCTTTCAATGACACTAGTGTAAAATATATTTTTTATCTACCAGTTACTTCCTTTTTCATGCAAGAATGCATCAGTATTTCATATCTTCTGAGTTTGATTTCCTAAAACAGTGATTCTGATCAATAGATTGAAATAGGAGTCCAATAAATTACTTTTGTAAGTTTATTTAGAAATTGAGGCATAGAACATTCATCTTGTCTTGCTGGTGATCTGCACTTAACATCTAGATACATCCATAAAATGCTTACGTGGCTTGCACAGGTTCACTGTTATTTAGGACAGGGAAGGGGGTTGCAGTACTTTGAACAAGCAGTTCTCCAGAGGAATGTTGTCCAGTCCAAGCACTGCAAGATGAGAGAAATATTCCTTTCTTTCTTCCACTTTTGAACCCAGACAACAACCATTAAGTAAAATAATGTAAGGAAAAAATGCCACCTGATTCTCATTTGCCATTTATTTAGAGTTCCATGTTCTTTTAGTTTGTTATCTTTCAATTTTCTCTTTATTTTTGCTTTCTAGTGCGTGCTCTCATGTTCTGTTTTTACTTTCTCCATCTTCCCATTTGCATTCTTTCTATTCACTGTAACTTTTCTTTCCTTCTTATTATGTCATGTTTCATTTTCATACTTAGCTTCTTGATTTATGGCCTGAGAGCTTCCCCTCAATTTTTAACTGTTCTCCATGATCCTCACAAATCCACTTCCTTGGACTTTTTTTCTTTTTTTTTTTTCTTTTTTCTTTTTTCTTTTTTTTTTTCCCCCAAGACTCAATGTGTTTTGCTGTTCTGCAGTTACCCTGGTGTAATTTCTACACAAAGACATGTAACCTCAGAGCTTCATTTTCTGTTAGCTCTTACAGTATGTAGGAAGGATTCAGGCTCATCACAGAAAGGGTAAGCTTTCAAATGAGCTTGTGTGATCTCAACCCTATACATCTGACAGCAGTTCGAAATGCAATATTTTTATGGAGATCAAGCTGACTTTAGACATTCTGAATTTTAGGGTCAGTACTATTGTTTACAAAGAACTTAGTTGCTTCTTTCTGTTGATACAGCCACCAGTGTGGATAAAAGATGGTAATCACTTGTCCAGACTGACAGCCTAACATGAAGAAAACCAGTGCTAAGAATAAAACCTTAGAGACATTATCTGCAGCAGACATTGAGATCACAGAAAAGCAAAAATAACTCTTTGTGTGAAATTTGGGCAAGTCTTGATAATGACTACTATTCCAGAACAGTTCAGAGACATAGGATTCTTAGTTTTCTGTATGATGAGGAGCACTGCTTAGCTGCAAGTAGGCTCTAATACCAGAGCTCTGTCTGGATGAAAGTTTCTAGGTTGTTCAGACAGCAGAAATATAGTCCAGATGTGCTGCTAGACAGAAAGTTTTGACAGAGTAATGAACAGCTAAAGTGGTTATACAAAAGTCCTTCTCAGAAGTGACACAACCCTGGGCAGAAAGCAAATATGAGTCTTGTGTATCTCTAAAAAACCCTTATAAATCTAGAGGTGGTTAATTGGGTGCTCTGCTTCTGTAGTGTCTGGAATTTTATTCACCATTAATATAGTTGAAGAAGACACCAAGAATGTGCACATAAAAAGACCTCAAACCCTTAATTTATTCTTTTCCAAAACCACTCAATACTATTATAACACTGATAACTGCCACAGTTAGAAGAGTAGCCTTTGAAGTGCCGCCTCACCTGGGGCTAAAGGTTAACATAAATGAGAGACACCTCTCTGTATATTGAATAGATTTTACATTTGATAATTTTGCTCTTGTTTCCTGTTGTGTGTTTTATACTTCATACTAATTCTGTTGTGATGTAGTGTCCCATTTACACAGTAGACTTCAGAATCCTACCTTCAGTACCAATTTCAGCTATGCATTCAATCTAAACTCATGGGATCAGAAGATAGCCTGGTTCAGACTATTGTGACTCTCTTTGGATTGTGAATATATAATTTTGAACTTGTTTTAGAACATCTCTTTGAATATTATGGTTACTCAAGTTCTTCTTTCCAATTTTATTTAGTTCTTATCAGGTACATGGAAAAAACATTTAAACCTGTTAAATTTTCTTGACTGTTTTAATTTACTTTGAGTTTTCTGGTTACTTTTGCCTCTTGCACTTCTTTATTGGCTGTATTTGTTTCTATGGACTTGGGATAAACTAAATGTAATCTTTTTATTTGGCTGTCATACTGTGAATAAAATATTTGATAAGATTGTAGAGACAAATACAGTGAAAGATTTGAAGGCCTGCAAGTAAACCAATGTGACATACTGTTTTAGCTCTGTGATCCAAAGCCTGGAGTTCTAAATCCAAAGTTAGACATTTAGGTTACTGATAAAATTCTGAGAAGCAGTGGGCATTATGAACCACTTTAGCAATTTGAACCGAGTGAGGAGATCATAAATAGAAGATGCTGAACAGACCTGCCCCTGATATCCTGCCACCACTTTGGAGCTTAGGCACTTGTATCAGTGCATTCAACTTCTTTCTCCATGTGGTGAGAAGACACAGCAGTGGTGTTTCCTCTACGACTCTACATCAAAACCAACAGATGTTCACCCAAGTGAATTACACCATTTGAGTCTCCTGTCCACCTCTGTTGTCAGAAATACACTTTTGAAGAAAGGAATGCAAAGGTTATGGATTCAGGAGAGTCAAAGAAGCATCAATCAGCAACACAGTCATTGTTACACTCAAGAGTGGGAGACCTGCAACTTAGTCTTTACTTCCCTTTCCTCTTACACATTTAATATTAAAGCAAATCTTGGAAACAGAAAGGTAATCTATCCATTTCTGGCCCTGTTTCAGCAAATGGTGTGGTAGGTAACCCTTTCCCTGACTTCTATATAGGTCTGTCAGTATTGTAAAGAGGTCCTTATCTTGACTAGTGATGAGATGTATCTGTATCCCCTCAGAACAAGGAATGTCTTCCTGAATGAGTGCATTAACACCTATGCTGTTCTTCAAAGGCTGTAGGCTCCTCTACATCTTTGTATTCTGGGCATTTTATGGAGAAACCAGCAAACACTATCTTTTACAAAGAGTGTGAAAGGCTCAAATTCATCAAGCTTAATATGGACAGGAGATATCAAAGCCTGAACTAATTTTCTAAGATCTCTTACACTCAATGGCAAGAATTTGGAACCACAGAGGGTTCTGTGGACACTAAGCCTGTGGCTCGATAAGGTAAATCCCATCCAGAAGATCAAGTACACCTTCTGGATGATATTGCTGGAGAAACAAAATTAAAGGCTTTTATAAATACTTACAGACTAAGTGTGAAGTACTTAGAAGTACTTGCTGAAGTCAGAAAATGAGCAGCAGTTGAATCTCATTTTTTGACTGAAATCTCTGGTGTCTGGTTCTTCAAGGTATCCAAATCCTATTTTGAATCTGGCATTTGATTATAGAGATAAATCTTGTTACCACTGAAGTTTAAAAGATGGGCTTAGTCCTTTGTTTTTCCTGTAAAGGACTTTGACCTGACTCTTATCCTTTGCATTCTTTTATTGTTACTGTATAAAGATACTGTATAATGCTACAATAATGTCACTGTGTAGCTGAACCACTCTCATACACCTCTCCATTTTTTCACACTTTTTTTTTTGTTTGGTTTGGTTTGGGTTTTTTGTTCAAAACTAAATGAAGAAAAGGGAAGAAAACCATCTGAACAAGCAAAGCACTGCTATGGAAATAGCTTCCCTGCACATTACAGATATTCAGAGATATGATCCTTATTATGCAAAGAAGACAGATGGATATGTTTCTGTGTTTAATAGGTCATTGTGTGTCTTCTGTATGGGAATGAATAGCTTGATGAGTAAAGTATGAATTCCATTCAAAGTAAATTGTGGACTTCAATCTTTCTGCAATCTGCTAGGAAGCTCCTGTGTTGTTTTGATAATCTGACCCAAATACCTAAATCTACAGGTACTTTTAAGAGGTTATAGTGTTTTTCTCTTGGAGTAGTTCACATTCATTGAAGGCAGATTTATTTGCTGGAATCAATGATTACTGCTCTAACCATTTGAACACTTAAAACTAAATATAAAGATAAAATTCGGTTTTAAAATAATTAATTTACCTTGATGTTCTTCTCCCTCATGTTAATAATTTATCCTTCTATTTGGTCAGAATTATTGAGCTATAGACACATTTTGGAAGAGAAAGACACACATAAAGAAATAATTCAGTTTGCAACTAAAAGTCATTCTTTTGTCCATGAAAGGTCTTCTCACATCATTTTTCCAAGCATAAGAGCAGGCTTGGGCAAGGAATTGGTCTAGAGCAGACCTAAAGAAAAAGACTTGGGAGTGATGGTTGATGAAAAACTCATAATGAGTTGGTAATGTGCTGTTGCAGCCCAAAAACCCATCTAAGTTCTGGGCATGAAAAGGAGTGTGGCCAGCAGGTCAAGGAGGGTGAGTCTCCCCTCTGAGTAGAGAGACTCCACCTGCAATGCTATATCTAGCTTTGGGGCACCCAACAAAAATAAGATCTGTTGCAATGAGTCCTAAGGAGGTCCACTAAGTTGACCACAGTGTTGGAGCACCTCTTTCCCTGTTTTACTATTGAGTCAAACCCTGAGCTTGGGTTGTTAAATATTAATTTACTGGAGTGTATTCTGGATCCATGCTAGAGAAAAGGTGCTGCTAGAGTTTCTCATTGGTTTGGACTCTGTGCTGCTGTGGATACATCCTGATCTGTGTGTCTCCTGAGATGTGTGCTGATACTGCTGGTACAGGGGATTATAAGGAAATAATTTTCTTCTCTTTGTCTGAACTCCAGCAGATTATATACACAGAGCTCACTAGTCTATTTGTACATGTTTCCTGTGTGCTTTGAGGTATTATTCCAGTGATAATAATGAAAGAAAGCAGATATTCCCATTTCAGAATGACAGATTTTTACTAGCACTGGTGCCGAAGACATGCAGAGTCTTTCTAAATCAAAAGGAAATAAAAAAATAAGCTTTCACTTTTTCTTTGTTTAAATTACACTATTTTTCTTATGGGTAGTTTGGAAGACTATCATCGGAGAGGGTGTGAAAAATAAAATATGCCAGATGCTCACAGAAATTCATTAGACTTTTTTTCTTTGTTATCTGAATACCTGACATCATCTTCACAGGTTAGTAAGCAAGGTAGTTCATACACATATTCCAGCATTTATATGTTTGCTTTGGATAAGATTATATTACCCAAGTCAGATTACATTTCCAAAGAAAAGTAAGATTATGATAGGAGTTCAATAAAAACTGATGTGGCCAAGACAACTTTCTATAAACACTTATTTATAAGTTCACATATCTTACTACTAAGCATGTGAGCTGGACTGACAACAACTGAAAAAACTGTGTGTGCCTTTCACACTAATAAAGATAACAGACATGAGGTATCATTTCAGTTTATCTTTCCCCTTTTTATTAAAAACATCCCCCTGTTACAGATAAGTGGCATCTCATTCAAAGGAATTTATGGATAAAAGAAATGAGGTTGTTCCCTGCAACTCTGAGTCAGAAGTGATAAAAGATTTTCTATAAAATGTTATATATATATATAATGATAATGCTCTTAGATTCACTGCTTTAAGTGCAAGTTTTACGTCCTTTGAAGATACCTCTGATTAAACAAAAAAAACAAAACAAAACAAAACAAAACACAAAAAGAAAAAAGCAAACCCAAAAACATTTTTATGCTTTTTGTACCCTTATTTATTTATTTTCTTTAGAAAAATTTACTAACTTTTGTTTCTAAAAGAAGGGGCAAGCATATTGCTGAATTTCACCATATCTTGCTACTTCTTCCCTTTTTGCATTTTGTCAAGTTTGAAGCATGTGGTCTGTCTCTGGATCTGCTTGCGTAATTCAGGGAGAAAAGGGCTGCAAAAGCTGACTTAGAGCTACTTTTACGTTCCTGTGGTCTATTTCCTTAGAGTATTATAGTATTGAGAGTTTTGAAACATATCAGTGTTCTTAGTAGAATAATTTAAGCTGAATGTCCAAAGCCAAGATGTTTTCCCCATCCTTCCACCTCGAGAAGATAGTCTAGATATTCTAATATTTAGAAGATATTCTAGATGCTTTTTCTTCTCTAGTAAAAGCTACTCTCCAAGGGGAATCTACAAAAACTCTGAGAGATTCATGTCTCTAGATGATTCCTATATAAAAGAAATCCCTGAAAAATGGCTATAGATATGATTCTCTGTACCGTTGGCCACTTAATATGCTTGTGCACACTTTAGTCACTGCTTACAGAGCAGAAAAATATCAGGCAGATATTCATATATTTGCGAACTGCTTCTAACAGTTCAGCCTCTGCCAGCAGAAGGGCCTAAGTTCATGACATTCACCACTGATTATAAAGGGAAGGAAACAGACCATGATGTGGTTAAATGCAGTGTGGTCATGCTTATAAATTCTTTTGCTATCACCAACATTAAAAGTATTAGAATATAACATTACCATGCTGCCTGTATCTACACTACTGTGCTGAGTGTTCCAGGACAGCTGCCCTTCCTCTTTTCCTGGGGTGTGATAGGAAAAGGTAGTGCACAGCTTGTCAGACTGAGCAGTGGTGGCAAACGGGTGAAGGCACACTGCTCTCTTTGCAAGGAACCTGCAATGTCTACCTTGTACCAGGGCAGATGAGGTGCTGTATCCAAGGTCCTGTCTTTTGCAAGCACATAGGCTCTGTACAGCCTCAAGGTGCGGAACAAGGACTTTTAAGCTCAGATTGTAGGAAGCCCCAGTGTCAGACAAGCCATTTTTGTAAGATATGTGCAATTGTGTTTACATCTATAAACATCACAGTGAGTGTATTCAAATACAACTGCTTTAAAAATACATTTCTGAACATATTGCTATAGAGGTCAGGAGTTGAAGCCAAATATTAATTTGATCCTGCACTGAGTGAGTCATAAATCTTATAAGTGTCAGAATTATTTTCAGCAATTGAGCTAAAACTCAGAAAAGGTCACAAGCAATTTTAAGTCACATTTGTATTTAAGTGAGAAACAATTTTCATATGAGGCTCTTCTATCCCTTCCCTTTGAGAGATGAGTACCAGTAATTATGACGAGCAATAGCTAACTTCTGCTTCTGAAGTGCTGGAGTGCAGCCTAGCCTTTCCTATGGCAAAGTAGGGAGTTCAGGCTTGAAGTAAAATATACTGTAAATGTTCAGGCAGTTTGCCTTTTTTATTGCACTTCTAGCATAGCCAAAGATTCTCAGAAGTCTGCAGAATATTGGCTTGGTTTGACTAAATTACAGGGGAAGATAAAGATTTTGCCCAGTGAATTTCCTTACAATGTAAACTAGTACTAGTAAATGAAATTTAGTCATGCCATAGGCCTGACACAGATGGTCATCCATACTGTGACTATGGGCCCCGGTGTGCTTTTGATTTGGGTCAGATAGCATACTGACAGGTGAATTTCAGACTGGTATTCAGGATGGACCAGGACCTATTCCCAATAGCAAGTTTGTATGAACTACAGTGCAAGGAGGGGATTTGGGAGTTTTGCATCAAATGGATGTTTTGCTGTTGCAGCCTTCAACTTTTCTTTGGACTATTTTTTGATTTAGAAGCAAGAAATTTGTTTGAGCAGCTTTAATCCCCAGCAGGGGAGGAGAGGAAAGTGTTTCCCCTTGTGTCCTAAATGGCAGTGTTTCCAGAGGGAAATCCCCCAAAGCCCACCCTGACGCTCCATCACAGTTCAAACCAGGCTTTTCCTAGGCAAATGGAGGTTGTTCCACCTTTGGATGGTAAATTGTCTGTCTTGAGTCATGTGCATGACCCAGTGCTCTACGGGAAATGGCCAGTTGTGATATCTGTAGGCATGACAAGTCTCAGCCTAGGGCCAGGGATCCCTGTGACCCAGCTAACCTGACCCGTCTTCCATCCTGAGTGATGAAAGAGTTCCTGTTCCTATGGTTTGCATTCACCCAGAGTAGCCCAGCACTTGTGCTTTTCCTCTCCCCATTGCACTCAGGAGGGCCCCAACTGGGAACATATTTTAGAAGTGTTCATCAGTACCATAGGGGGCCAGGCACCATTGGCCTCAGACCCAGTACTTGCCTATGTGGTGCATTCTTTTTGTCTCGCTTCTGTTTCTCCAGACAGTTTTGTTGGCTTGCATACTTTTCTGAAGATGTAATGGTCTCATTTGCATTTCATGACTATTGGGTTTCCTCCATATGTTGGTCATAAATTAAAATTAACAAACTGATGCATTCCAAACAGGAGATGAACACATACCTACCCCAGGATAAACATCTCAGGAACATCAGCATTTCAACACCCACTTTTACCAGTCATGCTGTTACACTCAAAATCTTGTTTATGAGCTGGGAGGTAGCATACCCTACATATATGTATATACAGTCATGAATTTATTGTTAGCATATCTGGAATCTTAAAAAAATTAATCATTAGTAGTCCATGCCTAGTTGTTACAGAAAATTAAATAATACTAAGTTATAATACTTTAAATAGAAAAGGTCTCAATAACAGAGTTGAAATTGTTATATACATGCTTCATAATTTCCACCCCATCTCCTGGTTAGATGTTTACCTGACCACTGCTCTTCTGATTTTAAGGGAGCTAAAGGTGTTGTAATGGTCAGTTATCAGCACCTGAAATCACTTACCAATTTGATTATTATGTTCATAGTGTTGATTTTTTTTCTTACTCCAGGATTCACCTGTAGTTACTTTTACGTGTTTTTTAAAACCTTGAGGATCTTCACTGGCTTGCAGCCCTGTATTACCTCCAAATATACTGTATATTATGACTTTTCTATTGTTAGATATTATTTTTAAGCTTGTGCCCCATCTCATATTATCCTGTGACTGCACTATGTCGCATCCAGTGTCTCTGCTTCTGAAGGCCTCTGCTATCATAGTGGACTTGTATTTCTTTACACTACATCACTTTGTTAGAGTTATATCACTCTCTACAGAATAACTGTTTGTTACTGCTAGCTACATAAAACTGTGGTTTTACTACACAAAAATAACAAGAGGAAAACAAAATAGCCATTGACTCCTGGTCAGTTAGAGAAATTACTGTTACAGCTAAAGCAAGCAAACCAAAACTGAAGGCATGTCAGGAAAAGTTCAGACAGAACAGGCCTAACAAGCTTTATTCCTGAGGATTTACAAAGCTCATGGACAGTTTATGGCTACTTGCAGTAGTAATACCATTCTACAGGGATACATGGGTATGACCCTGTGTTCATATTCTTTGCAAGAGTGCTTATAGGCTTTATATCAAAGCACTTAAAGTATACTAATCTTTTCTCTGATATATTCTAATGCCTGTATACATCAGTACAAATGGGAAATGTTCTGAAGCATAACACTGGCCACTGCAGCATGATGACCTGCAGGATGGGCAGGAATAGAAGCACACCTTGCTGCTATTCTGGTGGAATGACACGGGTCATATCTCAGTATAATGTAACTCTTCTTTGCAAGTGGGGAAAAGACTGAAAGTGCCATTACTTTAAAAGTTAAAATGTTTCTTAATGTTTTCTGCAATAGTTTCTGTTACTGATTTTATGGTCAAATAAATGCTAGAAAAATATAACTAAATATTAATCTGTGAAAGAAAAAATTCATCCTTGGAAGTCCTGGCAAAGTCAGGCCTGGGCAGTCTATTTAACTCTTTATAATTAGGGATACCAACTGGAAGCTAAGTAAGTGTGTGACACCAAAGGCTACCTAAGAAATTCTACATGATACATGACAGAAATAGGAGCAACCAGTAATTCTCAAACCCTGAGCTTCTGGGGCCTTTATTAAGAGGGGAGGATATAGCAAAATTTTGTTTTAATGTAATAGGAAACATTGTTTGATCACTAATTCTGAAAAGAGGTTACTATTCTATATGGTTCTATCTTTCCTTATCCAGGGAATGTATAAAAGAACAAGGTTCTTCCTAAGTGCCTCAGATGAGAAAATCAGAACTATTTCTATTTTCTTGTTGGCTTTGCAAGAGAAAATACAATTGAATTCTCCTGAGTCAGTTTTGGTGCAAAAGTTGAACTCTATATGTTTATGTCTCCAAACTAAATACAAAACAGACTCCCTCTTCATGTGTGTTCCCACTTTGAAGGATTCTTCCATTGGTAGTAGGCCAATATTGTAGGTCAGGACAAGAGGATTGACAATGTTACCCAAATAAATGAAATCTAAGAATCCTGACCCAAGAGTTAATGGTTGTGAATCCCATTACAGCTAAAGCATTCATCCTGACTGAGAGGTCTAAAAAGCCTAAAGATATTTCTGTCCTTCCTGCTTCATTTTCTGACCAGTGAAACAGCTACAATGAATGGCTGACTAACGCATAAGGAGAGGACATCCCTGTAGACTGAAAACCAAAGAAAATATGGGACAATGTCTGTAGTCTGATCTCATCTTTGTCTGTTAGCATGCAGTCTGATTGCAAAATACAGTGCAATTTGAATGCTCTGTTCAAGAGACAATTGGGATTAGAATAACAAAGGCGTGGTAGAATGGAAATTACCTGCACTGTTTGAGTAATTTCTGCAGTGCTTTCCTAGGCTGTGCTTCACTCAGCAAAGCCCTTGGTGCAGTGTTTCTCCCACAGTCTGTATCTTTGTTCACTCAGAATAAGTAATGCATGCAAATATGAAAGTGTGGCAACAGAGCAAAAGCAGTTTGCTTACATTGGTATTACCCTAAAAATCAAAAGTACTCTGAAAAGGTTTGTAAACTATTGAGTGTGTGTTCTGAGATTTTGAGGGGAGTTTCATCAGCAGGGGCATTTGTTTCTTTTTTTACAAGCTCCAATTCCCTAGTTGCAAAAATAGATGCCTGAGAACATTAGGTGGAAATTATAAAACCTATCTCTTTGATTACTTCATTGTTCTACTTGTAAACATCGGTTGGGGTATCACATCCTTGAAAAGCCACTCAGTTTCACTACACATGGAGGTTAGGGTATGCTAGTTCCCATGCACTGGAAGACCATAGTTGCTTTGCATGCACATACAAGAAACACATCTTTCTCTGTAGTCAGATAAGTAAATAGTAAACTCACAGCCAGAATCAGGAAATTAATTTTCTCATCTTATTATCCATTAACCATGACTTTTTTGCAACATAATCAGAAATGAAAATAATCTACAAGCAGATGACTATAATTTGCATTCAAGTGCATGCTTCAAAACTACCTCTCACAGTTATTTTTCTTTAAAGTATTTACACAAAACCAGCTTTAAGGAAGATAAACCATTTATATTATGTAGTTTTGTCCTTTCTTCTCCTTTTGCCTTCATCTCTAGTCCTCAGCACATCTATGTCTCCAAGTCACTAGCAGAGCAGTAAATCTTCACTTAGAAAAATAAAGAACTGTAAGTCTCCTATTTCCTGCTATTATTACATTATTCTAAAGCAACTGACTCTGCTGAAGAACTAATAGCATTCTTTATGCTCATCACATGAATTGGGCTATTTAGATTCTTTAAATTAAATACTTAGACCTAATACAGTTAAGATTTAGTTCAACTCCTCTAGGTAATTAGGCAGTTTCACTTTTCACAGCCAAGAGAACCATGCCAGGAGGGCCTAGCATATGATAGGGAAAGAGAAAAAAAGGAAGGCAGCTGAGGGGGGGGGGGAAACAATAACAACAACAAAAAAAAAAAAGAAAAAAGAAAAAGATACTTTTTTAAATTTAATACTGTGTGTGTATCTATATTATTTATATATACATATAATCATTTATTTTATATATCTATATATATATGCAGTGAAAGCCTACACTTACAAAAGGAAGGTAATTTTAATGCACAAATTCAAAAACTATCTTTAGATGGAGATACCTTGTCTCAGATGTTGTCCTGATGTTTACAGACAGATTGTTAGACACTGATTTTCCTTGCTTTGATGAGCTTGTATTATGTCACAATAATCATTCATTTGCTTAAAAATCCTCACAGAGAATGATGTGAAATCTGTAACAAGCATATATACCTTAGGTAAATATTTAATATTATTTATGTGCTTATTTCACTAACAGATGCAGTGGCTTGTGCCCAGCACACAGCCAAATTTTATCCAGAGAATTTTCACACACACTGAAACATGCACTTAAAGTGTGTTAATTAACATTACATTTGCAGATCAGTATAACTTTAATTTTTTGGATCAAGATACTTGAAATAGAGTTTTAAAAGTCCTTTCTCTATTTTCTTAAAAAGTTGTGCAAATTCTGAGACAATCTGCACAACATTAAAATAAAAATCCCTAAAAGCTAAGAAATTATTAGACTGTCTAAAATATCTCATTTAAATCTTCCTTTTATGCTTTAACCTAGGAAGAAACTCATTCTTCCTCTAAGACCAGTACTTAAATAATTCCTTGTTAGCTGTAGATCTCCAATCTGTTCTTTTGAGCTATGACTACTAAAAACAATTTCTTTGTTTCTCCCATACATTCCTCCCATTCCTTACATACTTTCTACAATATTTTCAGATTACAACCTAAATGATATTGTAATTGTAATTGCCAGTAAAAATAAAGCATTTTTAAAAAGGATGTTCAAGGAGAATATCATACAAATGAGGTTCACAGTTTCATGGACCATCATCTGAGTTGCTATAAGTCTGTGCTGATCAATAGGAAAAAATCCTGTAATGTTTATAAGCATCCTCTCCAGTGTAGTGAGTGTTACAGTGACTACTGCAGATATAGAACCAAAAACTGTTGAATAATGAGGACAAAAAAAATTATCATTTGTCCTCAGAATTTGCAGCACACCAAAGTCATTCACTGCATTCCAGTTCTCAGGCCATATGTGTTTTAAAGACTCACAGATTTGCAGCCTCCATTTGGATTCCTTTACAGATTTATTGATTTCTATAAACAAATAATATTTTTAAAATTTGTCTGATAATCCAGCAGTTTGTTTATAGCCCTAGTCTCAGCACAGTGTTTCTTGGTAGACTTGTCCACTGTATGCTTTTAACACCTGCTCATAATGGTTTTTTAGTCAGTTATGGAATAGACAGTTTATAGCAAAGTTGCAATTACTTCAGATGACATTTAAAAACTCTGTGCCAGTTTAAGATCAATCAGTGACTCAGAAAAAAAGACCCTCTCCTTCCTTTTAATCTAATACTAGGATAAGTTGGAGATCTGGCACAGAATCAAATTGAGGGATTCATGTTAAAATATATATATATTTTTAAAAAAACACTGTTTCAGTACACATATCAGAAATTCCAAAATGACCTAAGGTTTTGTTTACAGACTTTAGACAGACCCAACATTCATTCAGAAACCAAGTCAGAGCTATGTCACCAAGACAGTTTAATTTTGGTCCCAGGCTCCTTCAAAATCATAAACATACCATTAAGAAAAAGTAAAAGAGACTTCTTAGGCTTTTAATGCAAGTCTTACTATTGAAAAGACATTTTTGTATTTTTGTTAGTATTATTATTATAGAAAAGTATAAGTACTCTGGTATTTGATAGGTGTGGCTTCAGAAATTAGCACTGAAGTTTCTTCATAGGTATGGATAAAGGCAGGGACATTGTTAAGGAGATTTTGAAGCAACATCACCCCACTCCTTTGAAAATACCTTTGGGATTGTTTCAGTAGCACCTTGCTGATGTTGTAACAAAGAAAATAGTTAGGTCAGAGACATTAACATTCCTTTGGCTATGCTATTTCTGTTGCATGACTAGGCAACCGAGCCCATTAACTAATCCGGGGTTTGTGCTTTCCCCAGTTTTGCAGATCATGTGGCACAGACTTACAGATCCATAAATAAAGCACAACAGAACAAAGCTTCTTTTATTTACTTTTTTTTAGCAACTACTTTGTTATCACATGTAACTTGTCAGCTCTGAAAAATGTCATAAATTTTCTGAACTTTGAGCAGCTCTGTGCTGCCATAAGATTCAGCACAAATTTCTTATGTGCTAAAAGTCAGACTTTATAAGCCTGATGAATTGAATACCCACCTGGCATTTTTATGTACTGGACTGAACCTTAATATGTGCTTGTTTCAGTCAAATTACCACCTGGTCTCTACCAGGAGGTCTGGAGAACAGTGAGGTTTAAATCCAACTGCTTTTATGAGACTGATCCTAATCACTGGTGTTTTGGAAAAGTAAAGTCATCTGCGGACTTAACTACCTGTATTAAATCCAGTGTTACTGGATCTCAATAAGTGCTACTTACTTGGAACAATAATTATACACAGCTGTAGATATACTTTAAATGATTCAATGTAATATTATGGCCTGGTCCCTTTCTAGTCTTCCCTCACTTACAGTAATAGAAAATTGTACATAAGCTTCTGAAATGCGTGCTATTGCTAGATCTGGCTGCACACTGGCAGATAGAGACAGTACTCTTACTGATGTATTAGATAGATGAACTGATACCTTCTTCATCCTAATGTTAATGCATTAGGTCTGCTCAGTAGATGTACTTACTTGATTCTACATGGTAATAGATTATGAAGGTGTTTCTTGATTTTTCAGACCTACTTGAGAGCTAAGAAGACCACACTTTCAAATGTTCTCTCTCCAAGTGTGTTGTCTAGTGTTTAGAGCAGAGGATAGGCAATCAGTAATCTTAAATTTAAATCCAAACATTTATTTTTGGAATATTGTGTGACACAGCCTTTCTTTCCTTTGATTTAATTTCTCTCTATACAAACTGTATAATAACTCCATATAAATATGTATTGAATCATCATTGTCTTTTAAATGCAATTGCATATTCTGGGTGATTATGTTGTGAGAATATACCATTCATATTAATGAGAGATTATTGCGCTCTGTCAGAGTCCTGGCTCATCTAAGGCCTACTGATCTGCTTTGACCACAATTAGAGAGAATGTGATGTGTTTCAGCAAATATTCAATGCTGTGGTAAAAATAGGTTGTATGTTTCCTTCACCAGGAGCTCTGCTGATACATGTCTGTCATTCATCACACACCTGAGCCCTTCACAACTTTCTTTGTCACACCAAAAGCTGTTTCATTCTATCCTGTTCTATCTGAAATCTGTGAATGAGTACAGCAATAAGTACTTGTTTTATGGGCACAGCAACCAGTTTTCAAAAAATATACATTGGCCCAGACAATAAAATACTCACCTCAGTGTCTTTGTGGAATTGTTCCTATGTTATTTCCACTTATTCTATCTTAGCTGCACTCGCACAATACACTGACAGCAGAAATATCTTCTAATAAAGTATCTCATCTCCCATTGTTCTGCTGATCCTGACAGCTGGCAAATTATCAGACCTTAAAGCTGGAATATTTTGTTTATTAGCCTCTTATATTTTTTCCAGATTTCAGTTGTGATCTTCTTTAAACAGCTGATGTCTTGTCAGCTGTTAGTCAGAGGTTAACATACTAAGTCATTAGAGGTGGGAATTGAAATAATTTTCAGTTGTGACAACACTGCTTTCTATTTCTCAGGCTTTTCTGGAGAAAGCAGCTGCAAAATTCAACTCTGAACTGAAATAGAGAGGCAAAAAGGCAAAGTGGGTAAATCACAACCTAGTAGCTGTTGAAAGCTGAGATATAGCATTTTTCTGTGTGCCTGTGAGGTAACAACTTTCTAGTGCATCATCCAGATGGCCTCTGGTTTCCAAATCCATTTTCAGGCATAAGAATTAAGATCCCAGTTCAACTTGGTGAAAAATCACAGAAATAGCAAGGTAGAAGTGATCATTAAACCTCAGTCTTTCACTTAGAGATCTGCTCTTCGAACTTAATTACAAATCAAAAATCTAATAATGACTTCAGTAAAGTCTGACTGGATAACAAAACATTATGTAGAAAAAATTGCACACAATTTCGTTTCTCAGCTTGATTGTGTTTGTCCTTATGTCTGTGAGTGGATATTGAATTAAGTGGGTCATTGCACTGATCCGTCACAGGAATTCCTGTGTCCCTATTACATTTTAGTCTCTGATCTCTATTCATTTTGGATAAGGATGAAAATCTTTGAGAATTTTCTTTTCCTATTCATACAAGGGGTATTTCTTCCTTTAGCTACTAACTTATGGTTCTGAGTAGCAGGCCAAAGTCTCACATACACATACAAGAATCAGGATGTCATGTAAATTTTGTGCACTTGCTGCGGTATCATCTGAGTCATACCTCTTTCTTTCAGCCTGTATCTTTGAGGTCCACCTGTACAATACAGCACTGAGTAAGAGGGGAGAAAGTGAGAAGAATAGGATCAAAAAAGAAATGTCTGATGAATGTTTTTACAATGTTTCAAGCTAGCAGTTACGCTGAATCTAGAACTCACTCAAAACTTGCTTAGCAAGTCCAAATAACAGATGCTTTCCACGGCTTAGAGTTCCGATGCATTGAGATTATTTATGATTCCAGCTCAGTTTCATATTTTCCTTATTGCCTTAGTAAACTCACTATTGCCAGGCTATGGTAGTCCAACAGTGGTTGCCCTTAATATCCTCACAAGCAAAAAGGCCCCTCATGGCTCACATCCTGTAAACCAAGGGGTTGAAAATAAGAAAATGCATCAAAAAATATTGGGAAGTGTTTCTCCAAAGCAGCACTGCCTGTTGCATGAAAAGTTTTAAGTGAACTAATTGAGAGCTAGGGTATAACCCTCATTTTACCCTTGGAAATATTTTCTTACCTACATTGAAACATGGTGAAAATTTCTTCACCCATAACTATCTTGCCAAAATCAATTACAATTCATGTACCGTTCAACAGGTTTGAAATATGGAAATATCAGAGTTTTAGACCTAGAGAGATCATACCGCCTTTCATTTAGTAGAATATCTTTCAAGAAATTTTAAATGTTCTCACAAGACTTCTCTTTTCCTCTTTCATCCCCTTTTCTAAAATTCCTTGTTTTCTTTGACAAACACTCATAAAAAATCTTCATTAAAAAAGTTTTGTACTATTACAGATCATTAAGTACATCATGAAATAAACATCTTATTTGGCCCAAAATAACTTGGTTATCAAAATTATCATGATCATCATGGATAGGCTTCGCAAACAAAGATTAGGGAAGGGCACTACCCATGCTTGCTGCAAGCGTGTTGGTGGCTAAAAAGGCTGATACAGGATAGGCAAGTCTGGTCACGAAAGGCACAGTGGAAAGTCTCCCTTGGCAGTATTGGTGAGGAACGGTTTTTTCTGCATTGCCTTTTCTCCTCGAGACTGACTCTACTTACGTTCTCAAAGGAAGCAGCAGCATCGTGAATGGTGTGTCTCCATGAATCCCGATTGGAGGCCAGAGTGGACTATTGGTGGCAGTCAATATGGCCAAGGCTGAGGTGTTGTTTCAGGGAGTCCTTGTATCTCCTTTTTGGGGCTCCTCTCTTGCAGCAGCCGGTGGCAAGTTCACCACAGAGCACAGTCTTTGGAAGGCAGTGATCCTCTATTCTGGAGATGTGCCCTGCCCAGCACAGCTGTGTTCTCAGCAGCATGGCCTCGATACTGGTGATCCCTGCCTGTTCAGGAACAGACACATTGGTCACATAATCAGACCAGTGGATGTTTAGGATTGAACAGAGGCAGCGCTGGTGGAAGCATTCGAGGAGCTGCAGATGGTGGTGGTAGATGACCCATGATTCAGACCCATATAAAAGAGTAGACAGTACAATGGCTCTGTAGACACTGGTCTTTGTACTTTTCTTCAGGTGTTTATTGCACCAAACTCTTTTATGGAGTTTTCTGAAGGCTCTGTATGCCTTTGCTAGCCTGTTGTCTATCTCATTGTCAATCTTACCATCTGAGGAATTGATACTTCCCAGGTAGGTGAACTTCTGGACTGACTTAAGCTCTGATACACCTATGGTGATGTGGGGATGATGGAAGACTTCCTGAGGTGCAGGTTGGTAGAGAACTTCTGTCTTCTTCAAGATGACTTCCAGCCCAAAAAGCTCAGCAGCCTCTGCAAAGCAGGATGTTAAGTGCTGCAGAGCTGCTTCTGTGTGAGCA
>JAWWLZ010000094.1:52939782-52950005 GCA_035041345.1 Poliocrania exsul
AAAGGGAGTAAAACTCCTCCTCTCTTACGTGGAAAAACACGTGTGGAATACCTTGTAATGTCTACTTCCTTGGCTACTCTGGTTACTAAGGAAGGCATGGATCAAACCCATGACACACTATTAGCTCCTCTGTGTCTACCTGCCTAAATGCTACATTAGCAGAGATATAGAATAGGACATTACTGATGAATCATATATCACAGTATTTTTAAATGCTGCCAAAATAAAATAAATAAAATTGAAAGGCTCAAATGAGTAGTTTATATCTTCCCATTTCAATGTCTGCTTCCTGATTTAATATCACTGTGATGAACTTCAGTGGTGCAGTGCATATTTATAACCCTTTATAATACAAGGAACCTAAACTACTACCTCCAATGCCTGTTGTACCTAGGAACTATAGGGTAAATTGGTGTAGGTTCAGACAACACTCCAAACTAAGCACAGAGAAGAAAGCTGCACAGCCATAAGGCTGAAGAAGCATCACATGGTACAAGAGACAAAAGGATAGGCTAGCTAAAAAAGGTTCTGGTCCCATCTTCTTTCTTCACTACAGAAAACCCATGACTACGTAGTCAAGAGGAAGTTTGACTTAAAGAGGACTCTAATACAAATTACCCAGATATTATTGACAGGGAAAACATGCTGCACACTAGCTGCTCACTTTTCCTTTATTGACATGTTTCATATCAGTGATTCTATCTTTAGTAAGAAAGAAGTCACATCATAACATGAGCTCATTTGTGAAACAGGGACCAAATTCTCAAACCTGGACACAAGTATAAACATCTTTGACTTTGGCTACGACCCTCACACCCACCTTGACTTTCTGACTTTTTTCCTACTTTCCCCTCAGAAAGAGGTTTTCTTACTTTAATATCATAACTAAACAGAAAATAGAATATTTTCTTTAGCAGTTTTGGTGTTGAAAAGAATGCACAATTTGTCTATTTCACCAGAAATGATTTCTTAAATGGAATGAATTTAAACAAAAAATAATTAGACACAAAAAGCTTTATCTGTGAAGTCCTCATAGCTTAAATATGCACCTTAAGGACTCTTTAGTCTCACCCTCATAAAGACAAAAAGAGCATCTCTATTAAAGCAAGGTCAAGCTTAATGCCTTTCTTAAGGATTAATTAGTTCACAAATGTGTTTAAAGAAAAACTGTTGCTGCATAAAAGCTGAATATTAATCTTAAGAAAGCCAGAATGTTTAGATTATTGAAGCAAAGTCAAACAGGTGATTTGGTCATTGTGTGTGATAGTTGCTTGTACATAGAAAAGGTTTGTCAGTCAGGACATCCTAAGTATTTCTGAAAAAGTCATAAAAAAATCAAGGGGAAAAAGTCAAGTTGGATACATTTAACTTTTAAATAAAAAGACAATTCCTGACAGGTGTTTGAGGAGCAATTAGGCATGTGGAACAGTTTATGGAGGGAGATAATGAACTCCTTGTAAGTTGAAGTCTTTAAAACTAAGATGTCAGATGTCATCTGTGAGAAATGTACTTAAATGTAGAGTGTATTTTTGCAGCTTCTGGGAGATATTATCTGTCTTTGATTGCATGTGAGCTAAGGGAAGATATTGGATGGGGAAGAGCTAGGTCACAATGTTTTATTCTGACCACAGAGTATGGGAGACTCTAAATGGCCTAGATTCCCCTGCATGAGGTTTGAGGGAGCAGAATTGTCTGCATGGCCTTCAGCATCCTTAGGGTACTTGCAGTGTGACAATAAGACAACATGTGTAATCAACCCTGTCCTCATTCTTAAGTCATGCTCCTTTCTCATTGTCTTGCTGTTAACTTGAATTTTTGCTTTCTTTGCTGAGCAGACCACTTTCAATAGAGCATAAAGGCCCAATATCCACTAACAGAAACAGAGCAAGGGAACAAAAAAGTTTTATTGCAACTCCGCTTAATTTTGTCTGGTGAAATTGCTAATTTCTAAGACTAAACTGATGCCATATAGATCTGAATTCTGCAAGGTACTGAATGGACTGATTTAACACAAATAATATTAGGCATCGGGGTATTTTAGCCAAGGTCTATGAGACTAATTATTAGCTTATTAGTGCAAGTAGTACTCAGCACAGTGCAGAAAAAAAACTAAGTGAAATTGAATTTTTACTGTTATTTAGAGCTCCTTAACACACTTATCAAACCTCTTGTCTTCAAAACTTTAAGTAATACTCAAGGAATAAATGCTTGAGAATTCACAATAAATGAACCTTTCATTTACTAGAGTTTGAAAAGAGCTTCTGTGGTGAGTTCACCTTGGTTGAATGCCAGGTGCCCACCCAGCCACTCTATCACTCCCCTTCCCAGCTGGACAAGGGACAGAGTAAGGTGGAAAGGAAAAAAAACCACAAACATGAAAATCATGGGTTACAATAAGGCAGTTTATATTTATGCAAAAAAAGAAAAGAAAAAGCAGTGTGTGCACACACAAAACAGAAACTAGGAGTTAACCTCTACTTCCCATAAGCAATGGTGGTTGGCCACTGCTCTGAGAAACAGAGCTCCAGCACTCCTAATGGTTGCCAGCAGGCAGCCATAGGAGACAGTGAATGCCTATGTTCTTTCTCCTTGTCTCAGCTTTTATACCTGCATGGATGCCACGTGGAATGGAATGTCCCCTTGGTCAGTGTGTATCAGTTGCCCCACTTGTGTCCCCTCCCAGGATCTCGTCCCTGACTGAAGAAGGAATGTTGCAGTTCTGTGCTCAGCAGCAGCCGAAACACTGTTGTGTTATCAACATTCCTCGAGCTACCAATGCAGAGCACAGCACTGGGAGGGCTACTGTGGGAAGTAAATTCCAGTTCAGCTAGACCCACTATGGCTTCTAAAACTGAAGACAATGTATTTCACTTAGGAAGTTTGCTTTGGTCCAGCTTTGAAGATAGTAAGGTCTATGTGTAAAAGGGAATGTACAACATTACCAGTACCACTGGTGGTATCCCAACATTTACTTTCCTACTCGGTAATTCATTTTCCCAGGCTATTATGACAACCAGGAAGTATCTTTTCTGGAGTGTGAGAAGCATGCCACACGTATCAACATTGGCTAATGTTTGTTGTTATAGTTATTTTAACTAAAATAAAATATTCTTTAAGCAATGTTTGTATTGGAATGAAGACATATCTTGCAAACAGGAAGATTTGAAGGTAAAGGCTATTATATACTGGTCAGGAAACTGAAGATTAGTACCCCTTGAATTTGTTGTTACCTGACACAAATATATTTTGTGGCCTTGAGTTGATCTCCTAGGCTCAAATTTGATTTGCTAGTTGGCATAATTGTGCTTACTTTTGGACAATATTAACAGCAAAGTTTATTTAATGCAAAATGATGGTGATACAATTATTTGCATAATAAATATATAAACATTCACTGAATAATCTTCCAACATTATTTTCATTACTATAAAGTGCATTTATTTGATTGGATCCTGTATGAATTCCCAAATTACATAAGAATCTGTTTCTTCTGAAAGCTCAAAAATAAAACACCAGAAACACTATCAGAAGTAAACACTATATCCCATACCTTAAGTTTACTAACCATAACATAAAATGCTCTTGATGCCCTAAGGTTGTTCTGACTTATGTTTCTCTTCTCCATTCTATATTTTTGTGAGAATGAATGTATGAACTCTTACAAAAAGGTTTATGCATGTTGCATTAAGTGATCAGGATGATATTTTTCAATATTTTTTCTCACATCTTCCACTGATGCACTATATCAAGGCTGGCTAGATCATGGAGAAGTATTTAAAGACTGTTTCAGAATACATTTCCTGTCATGAAATGCTGATCACCCCTGGTAACTTCCCTGTTGAAAAAATCCCTATAGTCTCAACAGAACCCTGTGTTTATTTAAAAAAAAGTACAACTACCTGAATAAGTCATTCCCCTCTTTCTACTGCTCTAACAGCAAATGTTACAACTTTAGTTCTAGCTACCTCCTGTTTTATGGTTCCAAGGGGAGTGTTCTGTTAAGTGATATTTTTATTTTAATGACTCAATGAGGAAGCCTTTCGTTTAATTTTTGTTATACACACTGAAATCCAGTGCTTTATATTGGAGGTGCCAAGTCATGAATTTGCATAATGAGATCAGTCAGGCACTTTATTTTGCAGTGTGAACTGGATAATAGAAAAACTTGCAGCAAAAATATGCTTTTCATTACCTTTGCAAACTATTATCTTAGGACCAGTTTATTGAAATCAGATGGCATTTGACTTTCCAGTACATTCCAGCCCTTTGTACAAAGATATTCTTCACCCATGCCTTTCTCTCCATCTTGCATCATCCCAGCAAGAGCAGGTGGGAAAGCTGGAATTCAGATCCAGTGCTGGCACCAACTCTTCTGCAGGTAAACCTATACTTCAACATGGATTATATAATGGGTTATAAAGAATTACACTAAAAGTTTTTCCTGTGAATCTAAGCAGGGTCCTCCTAAAGCAAGTCCCACAGATGCTGTAATACTCAGATAGTGTACATAAAAAGGTCTTTTAACCTAATTGTTATCCTCCAATGCTGCTTTATCCAGTAGGGCAACTGCAGCCTGCTGATGCATTTTTAGGAGACCGGTGAGAAATCACATTTTGCACATAGAACTCTTTCTCTAGGGCTAAAGCTTGTGTTCTAAAGATGTTACAGCTGTTTCCAGCATGTACTTGTCTGACATCAACTACTAAGAGGTTTCCCTCTTTTCTTGGTTTCAGTGCAGAACACCAGTACTCTATTTTTCTGCCAGCACAACTCCACTGTGCTTCTATCAAGGATGCAGTGTCAGCTTGAGCCACTTGTTCACAGAAGGAGCAAGAGGAAGAAAACACGTAATTGGAGCTTCTTGTCTAAGATATTTACTATGAGAAACTAAAGAGAGCCTCTGCATCTCTGTAATTATCAAAGAATCACAATCTCATCTTCTTAGACTTCTTGGCAACATAACTCTATATTGAACTGCTACTATTCATGGCAAAAGTTTCAGGTCTGGCTCATGTTTACCTGATCTGTTTCTCCAGGACAAGAGAGAGGGACTGAAATCATGTCCTTACATGCACTTGTATATAGCATATTAGTGTATTAAATTAGAATAGAGGTTGCTTTTTTTTTTTTTTTGGTGGCTTTTAACAGGTTTAAGGACTGAGAAAAGCCATTTCCAAAAACTAATAGCTCTCTGTAATATGACTTTCATGCCTCTATGTGGTAATATGTAATAGGGTGGTAATGACTCCAAGAATTTCACTATGCCATGTATATAAACTGAAATAAAAACTTGTGTGTTGACACTCAAGGTCATGTTCTTGTTTGTGCTGCTTTTTGTCTGGTTTTATAAATATCCCTTCTGTATAGTCCTGTCCCTTCCTGACCTTTCCTTAACAGCCTTTTGAGAATGCACCTATCCTACCAATGCACTCACCGTTTACAATGCATCTGTAGGGCATGGTGTCCTGGGCAGCAATGTAAATTAATCCATACTGTGTAATATCTTACATCCTATACTGAAATCTACACCCAGTACTCCAATCAATGGTGCTTTACTGCACAGATATATCTGAGCCATAAAACCATTAACTGAATATTTGTATTGCTGTCATGGTGAAACAACTGCATTTTCCTGGCATCTGGTACGTCAACAAGATTACCCAAAGAAGAACATCACTGAAATATTTTGAGAGTCACAGCTATGAGAAGATATCAGTAGACTCAGACAGAGTAATCTAGTGTATCCACCTCCCTTTCACCCTCTTTTGTGGCTGTTTGCCAAGAGGTCTGTTCAGGAGAAAAGGAGAATAACTATTTCGTAACCAGGCAAAATTACCTTCAGCACTGTTTACACAAAACAGTCTGGCTACTATAAGCAAACTGCACAAGCACAGCACAAAGCAACTCAAAACAGTTAGCTGCAACAGTCAACATAGTAAATGATTCAGGCCACCAGGGAAGACAGAGTGCAAGGGTCAAACATTAAAACAACAGTAGTTAAAAAGCATGTGTGTTAAGGTCATGGCTGGAAGAACATGACATATTTTCATATATCTCAGGAAAGTATAGAAATACAATATGCCCACTGTAGAACATTCACTTTTTAGATGCAAAGTAACCTTTGGCCATGAATAATTATGAATTATACTTAGTTAATGCTAATTCTGTGCTCTCCAAAGGCTTTTTCTTTTGCTGCCATGTAGGGATGCCCTAGCAATTGAACCAAATTAAAGATATGGGCAGGAATAAAAGACTTTAGCAAGCTACCAGATTTGTTGAGAACAGTACAATGAGTGTGGTCCCAAAAAGAAGGAAATTGCCACTGCTCTGTTGGAGTCAGTTCTTTCACTCTGTGTCAGAACAAGGCTTTCTAGAAGGATTTCTGTATCTGAGGCAAATTAACAAATACACCACGGCCCATCTCACTAAGTATTCTGTAGACAGTAAATTCTCTGGCAAGTTTGTAAGAATAGGAGCAGAAGCCATTGATGCTTACCAACAGTATTCTGTCAAGTAGCAACATTTACAGCACTAGGAGTGTCATTTTGTTTTGGGCTGGGGAGCGAGTTTGACCCTGAGACTTAAGTGTCTATATGAGCATGCCCTAGGCCATGGGTTTGGTCCAGGTTAACTGTGTCTTTGTGACAATGCTCAGTCATTGTTCATGGACTATCTTGCACCAAGGATTGTTCTCACTGACAAAATGAAAAAGACTGCATGAGGTCTGACTCCAGTTTTCTGCAACTTTCCTCTACCATTAATCCAGCACACATAGCTGCCCTTTTACTGTACTTCAGGGAATGCATTAAACCTCACAAATTTCATGTGGTAAAATCATCCCTAGAAGGGTTGCAACTCTATTTATGCATTATTCAATTACAACCACTCCCTAAGACAAACATACTGAAATGTTTTGGAACTACAGAAAGTACCAAAGATATCTGGGACCAAGTACTGCACAGCTTGGACAAATATCACTCTGGCCCTGTTTTATTTACCAGTATGAGAATACCTTTCCAATTAAAAGTTTTCAATATTTAATCTTCAGTGAGTTTGCCCACTCAGTTTTTGAATCTATGCAAGTGTTTGCCATCTGTGACTATGTTAGAGCAAAGGGTTCAGAATTCTAGCTGTGGAGAGCCACTGCACCTCCCTTTGTTTAATACATGCATGTACTCTGTCTGTTCAGGTGCCTTCTGCAGCCTCAGAAATAAAAAATAAAATAAAATCCATAGAGATGTGACACCTCCAGTGACTTCTTACTGGTTGCCAGAAAGATAAGGACTGGAGAATCCAGAACATCCAGCTGCAGAGCTCTCTGACCTCAGTCTACTGCCTCTCAAGCACTTGCACACTCATACTTCACAGGACACAGCTGGTCAAGACACTTGGGATGTTGTCCTAATGATTAGCTAGTTTTGTCATGGCTCTGACATAGTTAAGGAATACTTTTATAGATCGTGTATACGATTACAATTTGGCTTTTGGGAATTAAAGAGCTATTGAGTTTTCAGTTAGGGTGAATCACCATTTGTTTTTGGCTAAAAAGTTACTGTGTAATTAAATATCTTTGGAAGTGTATACTATTACATATAAGTGTGTGTATATATATATGTGTGTGTGTGTGTGTGTGTGTGTGTGTGTGTGTGTATACACACACACACACACACACACATCCACAAACGTGTTTTTTGCTAACAAACCTGGAGGATTATTCCTCAGAGGATGGAGAAATATTCTTTTGCTGCACGGGTGACCGAGCACTGGAAGAGGTGGCTAAGACAGATTGTGGAATCTCAGTCCCTGAGCATGACTGAAAGCTGTTTACACGTGATCCTGAGCAACACACTGTAGGTGACCCTGTTTGAGCAGGGGGTCCTCCAGCCTCTATCATTCTGTTATTCTGGTAAAAGGCTAAAGAATCTTCCATGAAATTGGGGAAAAGAAAAAAAAGAAACACACACACACAACACACACACATACACAAAAAACAACCAACAAAACACAACAAACCAAAGGTATCATTGTAAACCTAACTGACCTCCTGAATCCCTTAGATTTGAGAGAAAACCACTGTCAGGTGTTGTGAACAAATATCACCTTCCTCTCTTAAACTGGTCTAGGTAAGTATCATTGAAGGGAAGCTGGCTGAGTCATGCAGAAGTGGTTTAGGCTGTGAGGTAAACTGTCAAGCTCAAATTGGAACTTCAGCCTGCCTCTTTCCATTGCAGTTGTACAGAACATAACAAAAAGCAACAGTCCTGCTGCACCAGTAACTGGAGAGTTGTCCTTGCCATGAAAATGTCTCATTTGTACAAAAGCATGGTTAACAAGAAAGATCATATGTGCTAAAAAAACAATAGACAAGCCAATAACCTTCACTACCACCAAACTCAAAAACTCCCAAATCAGAAAAGTAAAACAGTTTGATCCTTCAGTTTTGTCTCCCTTGGAAAAACAGATTAAGTTACTTGCTTTCGGTTAAGTACATGCTGCCTGACAACTCCTTCTTCATGTAACAAAACATCTTATTTACCATGTTTTTCAGTTTGATCACTATACTTCCTAAAGATCTACATTCTGAGATAAAATTGTAACTGAACATAAGATCCCTCAGGTTTTCCTGTACATGGTAATCTATATTATCACAATTGTGTAAATTCATTGAGTTATGTATCACCAGCTCTTCTACTTGATGATGCTGCAGAGAGAACACAAGTGATTGAGATTTTTCTGCCAACAGAAGCCATGTTACTCCAGAGCATATCTCCTGCAGCCTGGGGTGTTACTCACTATTAATATCTGTGAGACTGTAGTCAGGATCTTTTCTAGAGGTTTGCCTTCTCAATACTTACAAGCTCTCAATTAGCAGTCTTATAAAATATTATTGTATTTATGAAATTAGAACTATGATGTCTTTGATATAATTTGTAATTAATTTTGATAACCTGATTACACTAGTACAAAAATAGTTGCTATAGCAAACAGTTGGATGGGTTAGTTGGCATGCAGTGTGAGTGGAGGTTTCTATTGCTATGGAAACATAACTGTCATTTTACTCTGATGACAAAGGACTGAGGTATGGGTGGGTGGCTGGTTTTTCTTTCCTTCCTTCCAGCATCTAGCACTTATTTAATTATATTTAATAAATGAATGCAAATCTTTAACTCAGGGAGTTGAAGATTTTCTTACCAAATTCAGTATTTATATTCCAGCAGTGCTGGATATTCCATACACTCTTTCTCTGTTCTCTGTGCTTTGAAATTTGAACACATATTTGGCCTTTATCTGTTAATGAACTGGTCAAGAAAAACCCTTGAGAATGGACAATGAGGTATATTAGAGGAACAGTATGTGTTGCAGTTCGTTCTTCAGGGCATTTGTCCTCTTAACATTTTTCATATTCAATCTGTCCTAGTCTCCTCTTCATCTGAAATGTGCAAGTCCATATGACTTGGTTTAGACACTCTCTGTTGCATTTGGCTTATCTGCCTTCCTTTGGAACTCTTTAATTTCGTGGTTTTATTAGATCCATGAGTCACACATGTTTCGGATCCAGGCCTCCTCTTCTTCTTTATGGTCCCTGTTTAGTCTGAGTTTCTTCCTAGCTCCTCCATGGATCTCACTAACTGCTTCAAGACAACAGAACGCTTCCTCTCCCAATACAGTCCTTCTTCTACATCTGCCTCTTGTATTTTCTTCCTATGAGTCTGAGGCTTTCCATCTCCTTCTCACTTCCTGCACCCAATAATGAGGTTAAGAGAAATAGTAGAATATAATGTCCCTGTGATTCCTGCATCAGTAGTGTCTACTGCCTGTAGTATCCTACAGTTACAATCTGGAGAATTGTTCCAGGTATTTCTGGATGGGCCACATGCTGATATAGCATATAGGACTTTTTCACCATAACAATAGAAGACTCATGCTTAGTATAAAAGTTACAAAATTGCCAGATTTAAAATAGGAAATATTAGACATTTCAAAAATTTCCAGAATTTTCTTAAGGGGAGAGGATAATATCTTTTTTCTGTCTTTTTTTCTCATAGACTAAACTGTCATGGGTAAAATGCTTGTCATATTCTGGACTGATTCATATTTTTAGGATATGAATCAGCAGCAGACAGCAATAGGACAAGGGGACACAGACTTAAGCTCTGCCAGGGGAAATTTAAGTTGGATATCAGAAAAAAATTCTTTCCAGAGAGAGTAATCAGGCATTGGAA
>JAWWLZ010000094.1:52950105-52962693 GCA_035041345.1 Poliocrania exsul
AGTGCCATGATCTAGTAAATGGACTGGAGTTGGACCAAGGTTTGGACTTGATGATCTTGGAGGTCTTTTCCAACCCAGCTGACTCTATGATTCTATGATTGTATGATTCTTCAGTATCTCAGTTAACATTATAGATTGACGTTACAGCCATAACTATTTCTAAAACAAATTCTATCTGGAGCATGCAAAAATACAACTCTACTTACCATGGATGTGTGAAGAACAGTCAGCACATGGGCTAAACTAATCAGAGGAATGACACATGAAACTAAACCAAAAGCATTAATTTACTAAACTTTCTCCCATTTTTGTCAATGAAACAAAGACACAATTATAAAGTTATTAAAAGAAGTACCTTCTAATTTCAGAGGTGATTATATCTCCATAGCTTTTTAAAAGTATTTTAGCATCTTCCAGTGTTGATTACAGCTGTATATAGTCCCACCTCTAATATTAATGCTTGAAAATTGTCTTACCATATTGCTTACTTATATTTCCCTAGCATGACAATAGGAATTTATTATGGGTTTAGCCAAGTAGGCATAAAATTTAGGTTTTAAAGTTCAGACTAGGCCTGGAATTGTCAGCTGACTTGAGCTGGGCTGGGCTAGCTAACAGCTGACTTCTTCTAGCCAGTAGTGTTGTATTCCATACCATATTACGACATCATCTGAAAAGAAGTAAGAGCCAGTGTGTGGAAGGTGTTAAGTCAGTTCCACCATGACCGAGGTACAAGCCGGACGTGGTGCAGCTCCTGTCTCGTTGAAGTAGACCCTGCTGCTCTTGCTGCCACTGCTTGCATTTTGTTTGAATTCAGGGAAGTAGAAAGATTTTGTTCTTATACTTTGCTTCTTGCTGGGTATCTTTTAAGGTGCTTATAGATCAAGAGTAATAGAATCTGGTTTTGGTGAGAGGTAAAAATTGTTATTATACATAACTTGTGTAAGTGTGTGTTACATTGTAATTTTCTCTTAATTTTCTCTTTTCTGTATAAATTTATATAGTTAGTTTAAGTATAAACCTAGTTTGGAGTGGTTTTTTCCTCTCCCTCTTCTTCCCTTTTCACTGTCTTGGACAGCTGGCATTTTGTCAGCTAAACCCAAGACACATTAAAGAAAACAAAGGCAGTATTTCAAATGCAGTTCAACCCTAGTTTCCTCAAGCAAATAATTCACTTTAAAGCTAGATCAAAACTGACAGATTTTCAGTGAGAAGAACACATTTTCTGTGTTCTGCATTGAGACATTATTAGCAAGCAGATTCAGTGACTACTTTAATAATCCCATTCTTCAAACTGTTTCATATGAACTACACACACGTTTGAGAGTTCATTTCATGGACATTTCCTCCAGAAATCCAGCTTGGTTAAGCCTTTCTCATTCTCTTTTCTTCCCTGATTTACTTGTTTCGTCTATCAAGATGCTGTTCACTCTATTCATCAGAATGACAATTCTAACTCATTCAATCAATGAAATTATTATTTTCAAAAAATGAAATTCAAAAGAACAAATATTCTTTGAAGGGCTTAGTTTTATTTATACTCTGTAGAGTGAGTTGGACAAAGGGGAAAGGGGAAGGACAAATATCTCATAAAATTGTTTTGCCACAGGCAAAACTAAAGTTAAATTACAGCCACAGCAGGACTGCCAATCCTCAGGGGATGATCCTCTCTTGACTCAGTCCTGCACATTGCAGTGGTGTGCAGTTGTGTCTAAGGTTGATTCACATAATAGTCTCAGTAAGATAAATTGGTTTCAATCTACTTTAGGCAGGCTGCTACCATCTTCCAGCCTAGTTTAGTGTAAGGCTTCTGATGTAAGCATAATCCGTGGCAACCTATAGTCCAGCTACAGCGCAATCTTACTAGTGATTGTGTCATTGTAAGTAATGCTTGCAGTTGGCCTAGGGTGCAAAAAATTCTGTCAGTGAAATTCTTATCTTGGTGATGTTGTTGCCTAAAATAGAGGAAAAAACTTTCGAGACAATATTAGTATAGGTAGAGAACAGTTCTCTATTGAAAGCTTTCTGGAGTACAAAGTATAGAGGCACACACATGGTATAGGTTTCTTACAAATATACAATACTACTTAATTATCATATCTAATGAGTACATCCAACCCAAGACCCTTTGGCACCTGTCACCATCCTGGTGCCACCCTCAGAACTGCTCTATTGGAGTGCTTCCAAGGGTTCTGGGCCTTCTGTCTTGTTTTACCTTGTTATTCTGGTCCAGGTGCATGTGTCCCAAATATGATGTCCTTGCTGCTATCTTGTTTATTGAAAAGACAGTTAAGCAGAAATTTGGGAATATGGCACAAACCATGAGAAACTGTTAGAAACTATTAGATGCTATCTCAAGTATGAAAAACTATACAGCTATATAAAAATCTTCAAATATATAAAAATCCTAAGGCATCAATGTCACTGTCAAAGTTTTCTCTATCTTTCATGTGGTAATAATTTTATCCTTTACAACTACTAATTACATATTTTGTTACTATTATTTGTTTCATATCCTTTTTAATGTATTAAGTTTCCAGGGGAAATGACCTATCAGCACTGTACAGATTATCTAGTTACAATACAAAAACTTTCTGTGTACTTAACACACCATCACAAACACTGTACTTGAGTAGTCCTTTTGAAAGCAGCATTAATTGGTCTAAGGGTGCCTCAGGTTTTTTTCCTGTGTGTCAAATTCAAAGCTGAAATTGATTGCATTAGAGAAGGGATCTGCTGTTCTCATTCAATTGGAAACAAACCTTGCTGAAGTTTGTATTTGAGTCATTCAGAAATTCACTTCTAAAAGCCAGTTTTATCACTGTACATTCATGTCTGATTAATTGGAAAAGATGTCTAATGACCATTTAAAAACTTCAGAATCACCTTCACTTTTGAATTCCCCAGCGAGAAAAAAATAAGTTAAATTCAAAGGATAGTAAATCCATTGAAAGTTAAAAAATGGATTTGAGATCATTTCAGGATGCTGAGCTAGAAAATGGGATTTTATAACAGAATGATACTTGCAGATCAAAGTTCTGACATCAGAGCCAATATCTTATATGAAGAAGCTTGGCAGGTGGCTTTGGTGATATGCACAGGCTGCTTCTCTGTATAGCAAAGAAGCCTAAGTACAATTACAGCTTTACAGCTTCATTATAAATAGAGACTGTAACAATTTAAGCAACTGCTGATTCCTGGTCATTTTGAGGAGGTTAGTTTTGCACTCTACCCAGCTGCTTTCAACTGAGGTCAAAAATCTCATGCATGAAATTCACTTGGAAGGGTATCTAGTACTATAACACTGATGTGACAGTGAGAAACCTTTCTCAAAAAAGAGAATATGTTAATATAGTTACAGCTAAGGGGGTCACTGTAAGTAGTTATCAGAGACAAGACAAACCAGAATCTAAAACACCCTCTCATTGCTGTGAGTTACTGAGTAGTACAATACTCACTCTGTCCAAATGTTTTTTTTAAATAGTATGTTTTAACAATACAAAGACTCAATGTCATTTGACTAAACATTTTCATGAACAGGTTATGAAATTGGCTTCTCAGGTCAGTATCAAAATTATTCAGTCAATGTAACAGTACATTACATAACACCCAATAATTAATAGTTGCCCTGGTGAACACTAAACCTAAAATTCAGCAACAAACTTGCCTCCATTATAGTGCAAGATTGTCAGGTAGAAATATCAGGATTAGCTGAGAGAAATCTGAGAGTTAGATTTACCATCCTGCTTCAAGGTGCTATACTAAAAAACAGAGCCCATGTAGCAAACTGCAGAGGCATATATTCTACCTAGTATAAGCCAAGTCTGGGCTGGCATCCAAAAAGGATGAGCATAATCTAAGTTTATAGTAAGACAGCTTATTCAGTAAGCCATTATATTAGTACCATTGTACAGAAAAATACAGATAAGGATACTGTGATTTTGATTAGGTGCTTCATTTCCTTACTAATGTTTTAATGGTGAAAGTTCACTGTTCAAATTCAAGAGGGTGACTGTACTATTTTGTCATCTCTCCTGTACTTTGTCCATGATTTTTCCCAGGCTGTAAATTTTGCGGGCCAAACCCTGTTTTTGTTAGCTACCAAAACTCAAGGTGTAAACTATAATGATGTCCAGCTCTTCAGGAAAGGTGATTTTTTTATGCTGTTTTCTATGGGTTCTGGCTTCTGTTAAACATAGCTGTGTGATAACCATTAATTATGGGGAAAAAAATAGATGTTATTCTGAGACAATCACACATTGTCACAAAGGTTTTCTTTTCACTGTGCACAAAAATGGATTTGTTATAGGAAAATGTACCATGCTATTTTCACATCTTCTTAAGTGTAATGGCATTCCAAAGTTTGAAAGTTTCATACTCCTTCAGACAGTGAGAGAGTTCAGTCTTTTCAGGCTGTGAATGCTAGCTGTTTTCTTGAACTTCCTTAGGATTCTACAAAATCTTTACTTCCTGTAGAGTCATCACTGTATGGTCAGATTCCTTTCCATTTCAGTGATATGTTGGTCCCACTAAAATATTTCATCACTCTGATGGTTGTTACTTGGGATAGTACTGAAGCAACAGAGAATTACTGGGGTCACAGAGAGTATCATGTGATGAGTGCCTCATGCTAAAAACAAGTACCTTTCTCTCCTTGCACAGCAGGAAGAAGCACTACTTACTTCAGCTGGCAAATGCTGCTTTAAAAATCAGAATCATAGCACAATCTAGCTTGAAGGGGACATATGGGTGACAGTGCAGCCCACTGATCAGAGGAAGCAAAGTCAGCTTGGGTTGTCCAGGGCCTTATCCTGTAAAATCTGTAGGTGCTCAGACCCACAGGCTCTCTGGGTAAGTATTCCCATTAGGAATTTAATTTATTTTACTTTGTTTTTTAGCATCTTGGGCATAAATGGCGAACTCCTCTGTTGAGTCAGAGCAGTTCTATGTCATGTAAATGAATTGGCAACAACAGGGTCAACACAACTTAAGGCATTCTCAGGGACACTTAGGCTTTCAGAGAAAGACCTAATCTCTTTCATTCTATATTTGGTGTGCATAGGAAAAAGAGGTAGTGGGGAGGTGAGGCCATCTATGACCTTTTTCTCATGAGCCAATATACGGAGTTGGGCACATTTCTAAGACATGAAAATTGAGCCAAACTGTACCTTTAAGATGTTTATAAATCACATTTAACCATATTCACTTCTGCACTGTGTCCAGAGCTGAAGTCAAGAGAAGGCTCTAAAAGTAAGTTTTACTACATCAACTGAGGAAAATTCTGTGGTTGAGGCCATGCAATGATGACATACACACAGAAACTTGTAATGTACTCACCAATAACTAAGCTTCTGGTCACTGGGCTGGCAAACAGAGGTGAGAATTTTGTCAGACAAAGCAGAATAGATAGTTATTACCAAGGAAACACAAAATATACCTTCCTTTGATTTTAATGCAGTTCTTATTCATTGGAAGGATGACAGTGAGAAATGTCTTTTGCAAGGCCTCTTTGATGTTGAATCAAGCTGCAATGCGTATACTGTTCCAGTAAAGCACAGAAGTCAAGCAGCTGACATCAGTTGATTTTCTTTCAGTTGTAAGATAAATTTTCTCCTGAGGGAATCTTAAAACATGAAATGAAGGGAGCCTTTCATGCCTATGATTGTACATTGTCCCAGAGGCCTATGGTCAGTGCTGCCCAGGAGCTATAAGAAAAGCCAAATGAATCAAATTTACCATACACAAAAAAATGTACATCTTTGTGAAGATTTGTTTCTGAAGTGCAATCAAATTTCTACACATGAGGTTAAAACATCTTAGGGGATTAAGACTCCTCAAAATCCTACTGCCTGAAAGTTTTAAATTGATGACATACATGCAGTTACAGACTTGATGTTTACAGAGCCAGAGAAGCATCTTTAATTAGAAGTTACACTACGATATTTTTAAAAACATTCAGTTTAATCCAAGTCCTTATTGCTGAAATGCCTTGCTTTTTCTAATTTTTATGCTGTGCTTGAATGTGATAATGTGATACGATTACTGATGATGCTGAGTTTTTTTGTTTTTTAGAGATCACAAAACCTTCAAAGCAATTCCAAAATGGGTAAACATGCTCAGTGTCACTTCTCAACTCTATACTCAGTTTCATTTGTAAGAGAAGAGCTGTTATTCATCCCCAATAAATGTCTTTTGTGCTCTGTATACCTCAATTTACTACATCCTGGGTGGAACTGCTCAATAATAATACAATAATAGTAAGAAATATTTGGGATCTAAGCATATGAAGAATAGGAGGCTTGTAAACTTTCAAAACTTTTATATCAGATATAACTGTTACTTGTCTTCACATGGGCATAGTTACTTCTCTCCAGTCAAGAAATTTCATCTTCATGGAATATATTGAAAGAAACTGTACACCATGTTACTTGGTAGATCTTTGTGCTTTTTGTCCTCATTAATTCATAGAAGCATATCAATTTCCCATAGTACATTTTCTCATTATTTCAAATAGCTTGTAGAAAATATTAACTCTCTTTATAGTTGTACCCTTATATTTATTTTATTTGGCAAACAGTGGTAACTTATTCTTCCACCCCGTCTTTCCTTGAGACCACTGACAGAGTTATGGGAGGCAGTACCATTACGTGAGAAGGGAAATCAGGATCACAAGCTAGACCACAGGCCTGCTGTTCTACCTCTCTGCTCTTTGCCTATTGCATGTCTTTCTACCATACAATCTGTGGTCACAGCAACATAAGGTTTGGCCCTCAGCTCATATGTAATCCAACTATTAATAAGTATTAGTAAACAGGCTGGTAGAACCCAATTCTGTTTCATTATTTTTCTCTGAAATTTCGGTTATACAACCAAAAAAAATCCTTTAAATATGTATTTACAAAGAGAATTACTTCAAAATATTTGTTCTTAGCTAGCACATGTAAAAATTTTAATCTCTCTCTCACTTCTAGGGATGCCTAGGGAAACCATGACCTCTTAAACCTTCCTATGAAAATGTTTGCAGCTGATATAACCCTTCAAAATAAATTGAACATCAGTGAAACAGTGTGTTTAAATGAAGATACATTTAGCTGGAAAAGTTCTGACTCTAGATTCAGTTGCTAGTTCTTTACAACAAAACAGGAGGCCTTTTTCTACTCTAGAAAAATAATAAAATCTTTGGTCTTTGAGAACTGCCTTTGTTCATAGAACTGATGTTTAAATGAGGTAATGACAGGCATCTTCAAACTTAAACTGTATTCCAGACCTCAGCAGTGCAGGTCTACTGGTAATGAAGAACTGAGTAAAAAACTTTTTCCCAACTCCCCCCAGTGTTGCCATCTGTCTGTAGTGTTTTCCAGATCTTTTTTCCCAGAAATTTTCAGTGGAACCTGTCACCCACATCTAAAAAAGATGAATAAGCAGACAATGTCAACCTTTTTAAATAATACTTGAATCCCTCAGATTGAAACATTATTACAGCCACTGATCTTTTTATAGTTATGCAAGATAGTAATGTTATGTAATTAAGTTATGTAAGTTATGTTCAGTCATGCCATTTGCTTTATTCTCTTAGGTGTTTCAGAGTTTTCTTCTGTCATTTTGTTTATTTCCTCAGAATAGGATCCATAATTTAAGAAGTTTAGGAAACAGACTAATTTTCACTGAAGACTTTTTATGTTTATTAAGATGTGAGAATAATTCAGATAAGCTAATAATAATGATGACTGTAAATACACACATGAAAAAAAGGAAAATAAAGGTCCTCCTTTAAATAATTATGAAGGATGAAAGGACCTGTGAAGCCTACTGATGGCCATGGAATCAATAGGGAAAAAAGAGGAATATGTGGGCTTTTTTTCTCTTAAGAGAATCATTCACTAATTTTTGCAGGTTTTACCAGATTGATACTGAATGCACCAATGCTAGTGATGTGGAGAATGCAAGTAATCACCTTGGACAAGTTTAATGCATCAACCTTTGTCTTATCCTTGTGATCAGAACTCACTTGGAGAAATGTATTTAATTAAAAGTGTAAATGACATGATGTTATATAGTGGGAAGGGAGCCATGGCAACAGTAACAACAGCATTTAATGCTGAGTTGTAATCAGTACAGATATCTTACCTGGTAGTGGGTGGTGAAGAGGTCTTTAAAATGTGCAGTTTAATCACAGAGGCATGCACTAGTATTATGGTAGTAAGGTAAGACCATTTTGCACACATCTTTGGTTTCAGGATTACTACCTCAAACCAAAACTTCCTGTTGCCTCCAGGGAATGCTTGGAACACTATAGGGACTGATGTCCTGATAGCTAGCAAGTACTTGGATCTGGGTCACTTGTTTTTCTTAGACAGGTTTCCTACTCATTTCAGTTTCAAGTCTGTGCATACTGAAAAGGGACTTACCTGAGTATGCCTATCATTACTATTATTATTTTAAATTAAAATTAGCAGTGATTAATACTGATACTTTGCAAGAACATATGCTTTTCCATGCTTTGCCATATATATGCTTTCTAGACCCATCCTACAACTCCTTTTTTTATCACCTTGAATAAGCATCGTGTCTAGTGCCTGCCACAATCTGCATAAGACACCATCATCATAGGACAAACCTTTAGAGCAGTAGTATATTGGTTGGAGGTCATTCAGAGGCTTTAAAGCAGGTATTTATTCAGATTTAGAAGCACCCCGAAAACCTTTTATTCAGCTGTCTATTTTGTAGCATCTGAATTTCTTCTGCCTGAGTCTCTCAAATACAAGTCCTTTGTGGAGTCAGCATCTAGCTGTCAGCTATCAGCTTCTATGTAACATAAAGACAGGCCATAAGATTCTTATATGTTGTTGCTCAATATTTTTGTTTCTCTTTTCCTGAAATTTTTGGCATTTGTGAGAGGATAGCAATTGATACGAGTGGCATTCTGTTTATGGTGGGAAGTCTTTATCTAGTAGGAAGACTTTATATCATTTCCTAGCTATGGTCAGAATTTAATTGCAATCTCTTCAGGCTTGTTTTCTTGACACACAAATCCCCTCAAAACAAGCCCTGAAGGCACTGGGGTCCACTGATCTGAGACATTTTCCAGGCACTCACTGTTCTGTTCCTGTGCAAATTCTTAATTACTCTAATCTGACCAATGTATCAATTTTCAGTACACGAAAAAGGTATAATTCAGGGGAGTTCTCTTGGAGTCAATGAAGAGAAACTGGTGCCAGTGAAGGTCAGTTTAAAATACTTAAATCCAAAGGTCAAAATTAGACAATAGGAATATCTCTATAAGTATTCCTTACCTAATTTTTTGAGTAATCCCACTGATCAGAGGTGCTTTGAGAATACTGCACACTAGAAGTAGCAATTTTCCATGTAAAATAACTTTTGCACTGTTTTTAATTGTCAATGTATACCTTACATTTCTTTCAGAAGTCCAGTAATTGCTGTAGAAAAATGTGTGGTAAGTGGTAGATCTGTTTAAATTTTGGATCTCAAATCTTTGTGCAGAAAACAAAGGCAAGCTTGACTTTGTCTGTGTAAAAGGGTCAGGAGGGGTATAACACTGTGCCCACACTGAGCCTTCTGTGCTCCCACTCTGAAATGCGCTGTACACAGCCAGGTCCAGTTTCCAGGTGCTTTTAATGATTTTAAGAGGACACCAACAATTTTAAAATTCTCTCTGGAAAATTTATGTATATATTTAAAATCATGGGAGGAGTGGAAGAGGTTGCTGGTTGATGATTTTTTTCCTAAACAGAACTCTAAACCTTTCCATAAATTCTCATCGACAGCAATGTAGTAGAACACAAAAGACAAAAATAAATCAAAACTAACAGGGAAAAAACAAAACAAAACAAAATAAAACCCAAACAAAACCAAAACCAAAGCCAAAAAAGCTGTGCAGAAAAGAAGGCAGTTGAAGCCTAGCTCTGCTTTTTAAGTAATCCCTAATGATACAGATAATTATTTGAATCTTTTCAGTGTTTGGTTGACCAAAATTGGCTTAGAAAAGAGTATGGGAGGACTTACTCCTATATGCATTCCTGTTCCAAGGCAAATAGATAAAACATTACTGATAAAAGCTTCTCAATAAGCTAACAATAAAGAAACCACTACAAAAAGAATGAACAGTAATTGACTGTGTTGAGGAAGCCACATACACTTCATGTACTCTTTCAGGAGAGTATACTTACTTAGACACAAGTCCTCCCCATTTGCATTCATTATAAACATACCTCACTGACAATGAGGAGATAAGGAAATCTAGTTTAGATAGCAGAAATTAATACAAAGGTATTAACATAATTGTTAAATTTTCTATTCCATATACTTAATCCATAAATTATATATAATTTAAGTCATAAATTAATCTGTGTAGCCATTAAAATTCACATTATGCATATAAGGAAAACAAGGAAGAATCATGCAAAAAACTTCCAATGCAGATTGAATTACATTTGTTGTGTTTTTTGAAAGTCAGATTTCTAATGTCAAATCTTTTTACTGAAGTAGCCAACATTAAAAAATAACATATCTTCCTCCTGTAAAACCAGCCCAATTGCTTTTCCTTCAGCCATATATTTGGTGTAGCATTTTTCATAAAATGAATATAAAAGCAATTAATATGATTGATAAGGGCGGGCATTATTAGAATCCTTCACTTCTCATTAACTTGCTGCATATTACGGCACAACATTTGTGGTTTCTATCTATTTTTACTTTAATCTAAATCTGTTAGTGTTTTGGGAGGGGGGTTTTGAGGCAATATATTTCTTAAAATTGTTTGAAATCCTTCTTAAGTTTTTTCAGAAAATAATTCCTACTCCACAGATCCTATATGACTCCGATTCTACACCTTACTTAAATAAACCTCCATTTTCCTCTGTTTAGAAATGAATGTCTTGTCAACATAACACAAAAAGCTATTTGTAACAACATTCACCAAAAAAGTCAGAGCAATAGCTATACTTTTGAACTGACAGAAAATTTCAAAGGAGTAGTTCCAAAATATTCTGCCCAGATGTAATATTTACAAAAAGCATCATGGAAGTGTACATCCGTTAGTATTCTGTTGGCACTGTAGAGTTAAATTTTTTTTGTTATTCAACCACACAGAAACATGGTAATTTTAACCTTTTGATTTTGTCTGTATTAAAGACATAGAAATATTTGGGCATTTGTAGACAGAGCATCATATTGTTTCTTTTAAAGATAATAGGAGCTGAAACATTTAGCTTCTCACATGTCATGTCCAGTGCCATGCCACACCAAATTCAAACCTAATTCACTTTGAAAACATTACTAATTAATAAATGCTAGGACATAGAGATTAATCTTTCTTTCAGGACTCCAAAGATGGATTTTGAAAATCTTCTGAAAGGTCATTCTGGATCAGTGCTTGCCTGAAATTGTAGCTTGTTTTGTCTGCAGCTATTATTAGAATGCATTAGACTGATAGCTACTCTTGGCCAGACAAATGGACCTGAAGATCACACACAAATGAAATTTTTCCATTTTCCTTCTATTTCTCCTTCCATTTCTTTATTCTGATAGTATAGAAAGCAGGCTATCCTACTACATTCTATCATCTCATCTGCTGGTTCTGACCTGAATAAGCAGAGTTCAGAAAAATGGAAGCTAATAATTCCATACAGATACACTGCACTTTTTCAGAAGCCCTAAAAGACATAATTTTGCTTCATCTTTGACTGTAGTTCACATTGACAATTTTTTTCCTGTTCCAGAAGTCTCAGGGACCAATCATCTCTAAGATATCTAATTTACCTGCTGGATTGCACTGAATACAGACAAATAATGGAAGCAGAAAAGACATAGCTTGATTTATGCTTTTTCTGAATTCCTTTGAATTTATGCTAGTGTGTCCAAGTATTGTACCCAAAGGAGAATCATTTTGATACTCTCAGAGATAGCTGGATACTTCACTCAGATTTGGATCTTGTCGTGAGTAATCTTCACTTTAATGAGTGTACTTACTTACAAACAGTTTATCATCTCAGAAATCAATGAAGGAACTTACAAAAGAAGCTAAAGAAATTTCTAGCTCCTGATTGACATATATTTTTCATAGAATCATAGAATCAGTTGGGTTGGAAGAGACCTCCGAGATCAAGTCCAACCCTTAATCCAAACCCGTTTTGTTTGCTAGATCATGGCACTCGGTTCCACATCCAGTCTCACCTTAAAAACCTCCAGGGTTGGAGAATCCACCACCTCCCTGGGCAGGCCATTCCAATGCCGACCACTCTCTCTCTAAAGAACTTCTTCCTAATATCCATCCTAAACCTCCCCTGACAGCGCTTAAGCCCATGCCCTCTTGTCCTACTGTTGGTTGCATGAGAGAAGAGACAAATCCCCACCTGGCCACAACATCCTTTCAGGTAGTTGTAGAGAGTGATAAAGTCTCCCCTGAGCCTCCTCTTGTCCAGGCTAAACAACCCCAGCTCCCTCAGCCTTTCCTCATAGGACTTGTGCTCAAATCCTTTCACCAGACTCATTGCTCTTCTCTGGACCTGCTCCAGCACCTCAATATCTTTCCTGAACTGAGGGGCCCAGAACAGAACACAATACTCAAGG
>JAWWLZ010000094.1:52962793-52979000 GCA_035041345.1 Poliocrania exsul
TCTTGATACAGGACAGGATGCCATTGGCCTTCTTAGCCATCTGGGCACACTGCTGTCTCATGTTGAGCCTCCTGTCAATCCAAATCCCCAGGTCCCTTTCTGCCTGGCTGTTCTCCAGCCACTCTGTGCCCAGCCTGTAGCACTGCTTAGGGTTATTCTGACCAAAGTGCAGGATCCAGCACATGGCCTTGTTAAACTTCATCCCATTGGAACCAGCCCATCTCTCCAGCTTATCCAGATCCCTCTGCAGAGCCCTCCTGATTTCCAGCAGGTTGACTCCCTCCCAACTTAGTGTCATCTGCAAACTTGCTAATGATGGACTCAATCCCCTCATCTAAAAAATCAATAAAGGTTTTAAACAAAGCTGGGCCCAACAATGATCCCTGGGGGACCCCACTGGTGACCGGCTGCCAGATGGATGCAGCTCTGTTCACCAGCACTCTCTGGGCCTGGCCATCAAGCCAGCTCTTGACCCAGTAGAGAGTGCCCCTGTCCAACCTGTGGGCTGCCAGCTTTTCCAGCAGTATACTGTGGGAGTCAGTGTCAAAGGCTTTGCTGAGGTTCAGATAGACCACATCCACAGCCTTTCCCTCATCCACCAGGCAGGTCACCTGATCGTAAAAAGAGATCACGTTGGTCAGACAAGGACCCGCCCTTCCTAAATCTGTGCTGGCTGGATCTGAGCCCTTGCCCATCCTGTGTGATTGCACTCAGGATGATGTGCTCCATAACCTTGCCAGGCATCAAGGTCTGGCTCACAGGTCTGTAGTTGCCTGGGTCCTCCTTGAAGCAGCCCTTTTTATGGGTTGGCATGACATTTGCCAACTTCCACTCATATGGGACCTCCCCAGAGAGCCAGGACTGTTGGTAGATGATGGAGAGTGCCTTGGCAAGCTCTTCCGCCAGCTCCCTCATCACTCTAGTTGTGGATCCCATCTGATCCCATAGACTTCTGAGGATCCAGATGTTTTAGTAAAACCCTAACAGTATTCTCCTGGAATTTAGGAGGGTTATTCAGCTTCCTGTCATTGTCTATCTTTATTTTTCCTTTATTGGAGGAAATAAAAATTTTCTGTTAAGGACAGCAGGACCTTGTAACATATAAAGTAATAAACATTTTATGAAGCTGAATTGAAGAGGTCTTCATTCCATGAAATTGAATTGAACAAGTTACTAAATGGCATATAATTCAGATTTAGAAAAACAAAAGAAAAAAATAGGTGTAGTTTTCAAAATTAGTAAAAGCTGTTTTCCCAGAACTATCCCTGGAACAACAAGAAGTCACTTAAGGTGGTTTCTCGTTTTATTCTCATCTCTTTGCACTTGCATGTGGTGGGTAACACTGTTGTCCCTGGTCCTTATTTCTTTCATTCCCAAATTCTCAGAGGAAACACCTATGCCTTTCAGATTTTACCAACCTGACTTTCCTGCTGGAGGTTGGAAAGATTACGGAGGTAATGAAAGAAAATGGGGCTATGGTTTAGTGGCTGGACATATGGGTGGCAGAGAGTGCTCTAATGCAGCAGTACTGAGATCTCTGTGTCAGCCTGCTGAACTGCACCTCCTGGTCATCCAGCTCGGCCAGCTGTCTGCCAGATGGGGCTCAGAGTGAGGGGGATGTCATTGTGTTCAAACATGTCTCTCAGATATGAAATAGGTTGTTTAAAATATGAAGTTTTCATAAATTTCTACATAGATATCTTTGCATCATGGTTTTGGGATTTGTTTGTTTGTTTGTTGCTTCTTATTTGTTTGGTTTGGGTTTGCGGTTTTTTTGAGGGGGGCGAGGGAGTGCAGTTTGTGGCTATTAAAAATCCTTTAAACCATTTTCCTGACAAGGTTGATAATCCTTATTTCTCATGCAGATGCTGAATGGATAATGTGTTTCCTGCAGTGTAAAGGGAGATATTTGGAGAGAATAACAACTCTATGACTAATCTCATCTAATAAATTCAATTTTTAATAGAGGTAGTGGATAAAGCTGGTCATCTGAGTCAATTCATGTAAGCAACATTTGAATCAAATGCAGTAAGAAAACACAGTGTTCACAAAAGTAAAGCAAGGGGTTCATAAGATCTAACCCACTAAGTTGTAAAACGTGTGCATAACCAGTTCTTTATGAGCTCTTAGTTCTGAATGCTTCACCCTTCTTAGTGCCTTTAATAAGTACTTTAAAACACTTCAGCATGGAGATACAAAAGTTTTTCTTCACTTGTGAAAAACATAGGGTTTTGAACGATCTCTACCTTGAACTATATTCTCAGTATTGCTTTCAACCATGCTTTGGGTCAGACTTCTATGGACCTGTTGTGCACAGTGAACAGGTTATGCAAGAGCACCCCCTGGATAAAGAAAGAAGTGAAATAATTTCCTCCTCTTCATTCTTACAGGTTATTTTGGCAGATTCATTGTATTGCTTTGAATTGGCTTGTTTCACAGAATTGTTCTGTTTTTCCTGAGAGCTGAGTTAGAGTATGTGTACGTGTGCTGAGGGGCAGGCAGCAAAAGAAAAAAGGTGCTTTGCTATTCATGTTCATCACACACAGAGACATGATAGCCATTGTACAGAATTTAACAGAAAATAGTCTGGGTGTGGTGCCAAACACAGACACCAAAGCGGATAAACCTACCCCTGCATAGGGAAGTTTCCCAGTCTTACTTTTTATCTCAAGTGCTGATGTCTTTGAAGACCTGTAGCTGCTGTAATTGGCTACATCTACAACAGCACATTAACTATGTTTGGGAATAAAATAGTTGTTTCCATGCAGCATAGCCCAGTTTTGACCCACACCAATGAGAGTCCTCACAGACACCCAGGCATGTTACCAAGTTCAAGTGTTACCAAGGACCACAGGTTCCTGCTGAGTTGCATGGACATGGGTGCTCTTTCAAGGAAGGAAAATGTGATTGTACTATCGAAAGCTGAGCCATGCCTCATGCTGTCAGGCTGAAGAAAGGCTTCTCAGATATTTTACTTCATTATTGGCATTTTACAAAATAAAACAACATAGACCCATGGTAAAGTACTAATTTGCTGCCTAAGAGGTCTGGGTTCATAACTGCTGTACGAAGAACGGCTAAGTTCTTCCAATACTGTTTTTGAAGCATTGCCTATATTAACCCAGCATTGTTTCAAGGGCTTTTGGATGCTCTTAGGTGTCTTTGGCACAACAAATCACAATGGACTTCAAAATATGACATGGAGATATCAGAATTTAGTATTTGCCTTGCTTTAATCACACACAGTTCTTACATACAGGATCTACATTACTGCCTCAATATACTCTTATTGAAAACTCCTTGTAATGTAGAGAATAAGGACACATCCAAATTTGTCCTTCTCTGAACTGACATTCCCAAGCATCTATTATTTCACTTCCTAATCTCCCTGACATTTGCTCCTGTGTATAACATTCCCATGACATTTTCTGGTCCTCAATGCATGTATCTCTTTCCAGTGCAAAATTTCATGGTGATTCCTGTTTCCTGATATTCTGAATAAAATAATGGGGTTTTTTTGATTTAGAACTCACAGAGGTGAAGTAATTTTCAGGGTGAAGGGTATATGAGAGTTTGGTTTTTTATAGGATGCAACAGGGAAGATAACACATTTGACTGCAGATGCTGTCAATCATAGAAGTATAATTACTATTGTAAGTCATGCTGTTTCTTGCTTACTTTTAATTTGGCAGCAGTTGGATGGCAAATGCATATAACAGATAGATCTTTTGGTCCAGCCCACAAGTTCCCCTTAAATATTGTCATTCTGTAGAAAATACTTCTGTCTAGATATGGAGGCATACACACAATTATAGACACATTAACACCTATTATGTGGGTAATGATCACATGACAGTTCACTTGCTGTGGAGAATTTGGATGAAATCCCTTGCTGGACAGTAAGCCATAGGCTACTTTCCAGAAAGAAATAATATGTTCTTATTTTTCTTTGGATAAACAGAGCTGCCAATTCACAAATTAAAGTAATTTGGTCTAATTACAGTAATGCTAAGAGAAATCTCCACTGATGCAGGTGTATAAGGACACAACACAGTAATGTGAATTTTCTCAAGGACACATACAATGCATGTCATGTTTGTCCTCACTGCTCCTGAGGAGGTATGACACTCTCTCAGAATAACTCAAAAATGCATGTGCTTGTCTTTGGCTTGACTATCACAGTACATGTACTTTTCATTTTTCATTTTTTGCTACATCTTCCTCATACAAAAATAATTCACAACTGAAATGCCTCATTCTGGTCAAGGTTCCCTCATCCTGAATGCATGCTTAGTCCCTCCGCTCCACATTCATAAATAGCTTGAGAGCTTTCAAGCGTCTGAGGTCATTGTGCTTCACACAATTGTTCTTTGTTGTGCTCTGTGAAGGAGATTACATGAGGGCAAGCTGGAATTCCTGGATACCATTTTTCTCACGATTGAAGGACTATCTCCTTGAATATAAAAAGCAATAAGGCTATCTGAAGTGACCTTGGCAATTGTTCATGTAATTTATGACATTGTACAACTAGAGGGGAGTTAAAAATCAAGAAGTCCTAGAAAATTATAGGGGTCATTTTCAAGCCTGATAATGTCTCTGAACTGATCAAATTTTACTAGTTGAAGAATACATCTTCTACAATATAACTCTGTGCATAAAACAAAGTATTTGACTACTATTTTCCTGCATGATTTAACCCTATCTATTACAGTACTCCACTGATATCCATTCCTGAGCTGTTAATCCTTGTAAGCATATTAAAATTAAACACCCATAATAGAAACAAGTTGCTACTCGATATGGATAATTCTTGGTGAGTAGAGCCAAAAAGTAAATTACAAAGAATCTCATTATTGCTAAATGAATATTACACATGTAACTACTTGCTGGTAGATAATAGATAAAGAGTACAACAGCATAATACTAATTCATAATAGCAATAGCAATAATAATAAATACAATATTAAAAACAACTTGTTAAATTGCTTTTCTTGCCTTTTACCTTGATGAAAATGAAACATGCAATGGAGTGCAAGGGAAAGAGTCTGTCTCCCTCTTTTAAAAACCTTTTGACATTTTTCCTTAGTGAAAGAGGTAGGAGATTACCAAGCTTCCACACTGATAGTTCTCAAAAAATAAAATACTGGATGGTGGAGGGAAGCTATAAAGGCAGCGAAGAGGGAAAGCTGCCACAGAGACTGTACTTCATCCTGCCATTCAAAGATTTTGATGGGAACAGGCAGATGTTATGACTGTCACTGGAAAAGTTTGAGTTGAGTGTTTTATTAAGCACCCAAAAACCTAAGGACTCAAAGACAGAGCACTCTACACTTCTAATCTACATATATGGCAGCCTGTGCTTTTGAACCTAAGCTTATGTTAAACATGATCTTGCTCTTTATTTTACATTGTACTGAAGAATGAGTCCACTTGGAGATCAAAATTTGTGAATCTGGTCCAATGAATGAATAAAAGGTGAAAAGCGTCCTTTCCCAAAATGTAACTCTGCTCAAGGAATTGAAAGATTTCTCAGTGCTATGGAACCACAGATGCAGATCTGGCAGGCACCACTTAGTCATTCTCAACAGGTAAGGTCCTCATTCATGCCCAAAAAGATAAACCTTCACTGAACGTGGAAGTTGTAGTTTCCATTATTTTATCTGCGTTTCTTCCCACAAGATGGGGTGGGGTCTGTCAAGAAAATGTTGGATTCCAGTGCTTGGTGTTTCATTGATAGTGGGTGATAGCAGTTTGGACGGAACTTCAGAGAATTCCACATCCGTATCCATGCTTTAACAAAGAGAATGAGAAACAAAACTCAGCAATAGGAATTTTTTTTTTTATGTGAGGAGTGTACCTGTAAGGACTTTATAATAAATACTTTTTTCAAATATATATTTGGAAAATTGGTCCTGGTATATTCATAAGGGAAACAGGATTTTTTTCTTCATATTATATTCTGCATATTATTTCTGTTATAAACATTCATTATTTCATACATACATTATGCATTTAGCACACAGCCTTACCTGCATATTATCTCCCTAAAGAGGACACATTTTTTGCTTGTCCTCATCCCATCAAATCTACTATGACAGTGGAGTCAGAAAAACACTGTAACGTGTTATCTTATTTTCCACACATTTTCTGTGACCCTAAATTACAACTGAGAAATATCTTTTCAACAGCTTTCTGATAAAAAACAAATACCTATTTGTTTAATATAAACATCTTTCAAAGTGTGATATTTTTGGTTTATAAGGAGCACAGCACCATTTCATATTAGAAAATTTTCCACTTTGATTGTGTTTTAAAACTACTACTTTGTTTTACTAGATAAAATATAAAACCTTTAAAAAGATGAATTTGTCAAAATGCATTATTTTGACTGACTAGAAGCTGCTGCCAGATTTCTTTGTTTATTTTTTGAGTTCAGGTTGATGTCCAAACATTGGAAACTTCTCTAAAATAAAATGTTCTGGGTAGAAAATTTGCCACAACAAGCACTGTATTTGGCAAGTCCTTGAAATTTTATTAATTTTAAGCTGCAGTTAAGAGGAAATAAGTATAAAAATAGCCCTTATTTCTTTTTTTAAGAAGACCTATTTCTTTATGGTTAGTAATGTATAAAAGTATTGTGTGGATTTGCTCTGTTTCATGAGATTACAGCTAGTGGTAGCGCTTTAGTAATGCATGTGCAGAGACCACATCATACAAGCAGATGCTAGGTTAATGATATTTCATGTGAAAGCATGGCCTGCAGTCCATATCCACAGCCAGTGTTGGGTGCACAGGAAATATAATGAAAATACACTGGGGTTTGCTGTATTTTCATCTTTTTCTACTCTTTAAATGAAATATTCCCATAATCACAATAATTTTGTGACTAAATCCTTCTAAGCTAAACAAAAGGCAGAAATAAGCACCATCTGAAATCATTCTTTGTGAATACAGAGTCAGCATATGTGAGAAAGGGCACAAAATACAATAGCAAAAAAAGTCTCAAGCATTAAGCTTGCTGAGCCTCCAGTAAACAGTCTAAAGACAGACATTTAAATTACCGTTCAGCATTCACTGAAGTCAGCATGAACAGGGATTTTGTACAAATTACTTGCAAACTGATCAAGGGCTAAGTATGCTATGGTGATGCTTGCAACTCCAAACTCCAATTTACAAGCTGAAGACGTGCTTACAGAGTTTGAAAAGGTCACAGATTTCAGTCTACTTTGATATTAATTTACAGCCAAAGTACCTCCCTGTTTTTTTTGGATTTCTGCCCAAGGAAATGGGGGAGGAATTTAACATGGCCAGAAATCTATAAAACCTTCCCATTTACTAAGAAGGTTCATTGTGTAAAGCCTTCGTCTTTGCTAAGAAGTTCTATTGTCAAACATTTTTCTAGGTTTTCCAGTTTTCAACAACTATTCTCTTTTCCCTCTCCTTTGAAGAAGGATAACATCCTGTCCAACCTCAAGTAGGGAACCCCTCCAGACCATGTGTGCGTGCATTTAAGCATGAATGTCAGCCTATTCTCAGCGCTTGGCAAATACTAATGTGGATTTTTAAGCAACTGCAATTGAATTTGAATTGAACTCTTTTACTCAAGTACCAATACACCCGGGAGTTTACCTGAACCATTTTAGCAGCAGAGAAAACAATAAAACCCAGTACATTCTAGTTAGGGAGAGGATAAAAATATGGTGAAGCTATATATAAGTCATAGCTGCAACTACAGAAAGAGTTTGATTTTCTATTGAAGTAGGCATGAGAATTAAGAGGGAAAGTCCTTAAAACATTAAAGGTACCTTCTTTCCACAAGTAAGATACTGATCTCCTGTCTGTTTCTGTCTCTATTTATTTTTCTGATTTTTTTTCCTCCTTGTCATAGGTGTTGCAACTTCTGAGGTAAAGACTAAAACCTGGTCTTGCCATAGAATCAGTGTCTTGATGTTAGGTATCTTGTTGGTATTTTATCAGCTGTCTGTAGTTCAAATACCTAGAGGCTAAGAGAATTCTGTCAGTGTTTAGATTATCTTGAATTTTATGAAAGTCAGTTGAGGATTTTCATGGGATGACTGGAAGATTCAAAATTAGTCTGTTGTCATCATGCTTTACAGCATTCTGATGCATGAAAGTAGTAGCAGTGATGATCAGACAAGCCATATAAGTTCTTCTAGAATATTTCTGAGTACTGAGGAATCATGAAGAGGTTTAGTGCCTTCTTCCTGAGCATTCCTGTAAAAATTAGGACTTATATCCTCTTAGTTACTCAATAATAAACACAGTCTTAAATTCTTAATCGTCAGAGCAAAGCAATTGTACCATTACATTACTTGACAATCAGAGAAATGTTGAAGATGTAGGATCAGACTCAGCCCTTTTATGTAAAGTACTGAGAAGAAATACATGTCTCAGGATTGTATCAGCCCTGTGCTATTTACAGGCCAAAAATTAAGTCAGAGGTAGCTTCCAAGCCCAGAAAGAGTTTCCGCTAGACAGGATTTTCACCCACATAATCTCTAATTTTAGACTGAATGGGTCTCAGCCAATGTCCTTGCTCCTTAAAGATTAAAGTTCTGCTATGTGATGAGGTTATTTCCACCACGTCAAAATAAATCACAGCAATCTTCACTTGTCTGCAGTGCAGGCAGTCTTAATAAACATGGAAATGCTGTGCAAAAGAAAATGCAAGGAACCCTGAGGGTATTAGCTGGATTTCTGATCAATAGTGAGATTCATGTCTTTCTGTATCATGTAACTCAGCTTTCCCCAGGTAAAAGTGCTTAATGCTATCATGGTCTGAGGACTCAGAATTTTTTGTTGGTTTTTAATGTGCATTAGGGATTAATCTTCCAAGATGCTAAGCAGATGATTTTTCAAGAAGACATTAAATGTGAGGACACTTGGCTATCTGGATTATTAAATCAAGGGAACTCAAGGGAGAGACATGAAAGAATCAGACATATAAAAAAGTACAATGCACAAGCTAGGAAATATCTGTAGTATAATTAGTAGCTGTTACCAGAAAATGCAAAACAGCTTTTTCTGATAGACTTACTCAGCTCTTTAACCTCACAACACATATAAAGCAATCCATATTTTTCCTTCCTAATATTATTTTGAAAATACAAGAAGGCAAAAAACACAACTAAAAATGCATCTTTGTGATAATACAAAATCTACGGATGTTTCTACTAATAAAAAATGCGCTAGACTTTATGAGAAATATTTTATTCCCCTTAATTTGTTTTGAATAGCAGTTCCTAGTGCTCTAAGACCTTTGAATTCCATAAGTGAATGATCAAAACTAGGCAGAATACAGGCATAAAATCTGCAATAGCAAAAAAAAAAAAATAAAAGGTGAGATTAGCAAACACTCTGGAGAATAGGATCAGGATTCAAAATTGTATTCAAACAAATGGAAAGTAGTTCCTAAACTTTACATTAGGAAATTTTCCAAGGCAATAACAAATTACTATTAATAGAAAGAAGCAGCCAATAAATGATGCAAAAGATAAGGCCTAGGTAGACAGAGACACCACACCAAAGAATCTGGAACTGTGGTCATTGCAAATGCAGCAGAAGTCAATTTTATGCTACAGGAAGGGTAGTCAAAAGGGTCAAGTTCACTCTAAGGTGGGTATAAGGCAAGAAAGGATGGAGTCTCTGCTTCAGGGCAGATTTTTGTGAGCAGTCCTGGTTTCATATGTGCAAACTACATTACAGGAAAACACAAATACAACAGTATTGATGCAAGCTCACTGCTTTACCCAAAACGGATAGAGGGAGAAACAACATGTTTGCCTTAGTGCAGCCCTGAGCCCAAGTTAATAGATTTTACTGGGAGTCTAAGTTTAGAAATCCTGGTTTTCTGACATGCTCATATGAACTTGTAAAGTGGGTTGAGTGCTTTCCTATTTTTTGCTTTTCTAGGCAGAGGACAAGTAGGGGAAAAAATATCTGCCTATAATGTGTATATGCCAAAAGGCAGAAAGAAATTAAATATGCAATATGATAGGCCTTAGGTGGATCACTGGATAGATAACATATGATCAAATTGGCAAAGGCAGGAACAAGCTGATAGAAGAGATAAATAACATGTTGGTAAAGGGAGAATAAGTTTGGGTGGAAACAAGAGAAGAATTCTAAGCAGAGGAAGGTGGTAGAGAAAGTGGGTGCTTTAAGGTCTTTAGTCATGGCTGTCTTACTTGTCACTAGCAGCAGCAAGCAGTAAGGTGGAACAAATCAACCACATGGCTATTACCTCTGCTGGAAAAGGAAAGAAGGGTGAAATATCGGCCGTTTCGAGATGAAGCTCTATATGTTTCTGTACACATGATGAATGTTCCTAAAATAGAGTTTGACTAGGTTGCTGGCTGAATACGTTCCTCTCACAAAGTCTCTTGGGTTTTTTAAAATACCACTTAGTCATCAGCATATTCTCCTTGTGTTTTATCCCAAGGGCCACTTCATTATCAACAGCAGAAGCACTCATAACACCTCCATTTGGCAGTGATTTAGGAATAATTTTTATTTAATTTTTCCTTCTCTAACCTGTACACAGTCCAGGGCAGCCCATTGATATCACAGCTGAGTCACACACACATCTCCTGGCCCCTTCCCTGGTGCTAACCATTTAATGAGTGTAGGATGAACACCTCCAGAGACTGCCACAGTTAAGCAGAGAGATAGAAAATTAATCTGAAAGGTGACTGACTGGTGTTTTCTGTAGTTTGCCAGCTGAGACACAGAGCAAAATGCTAGTTCCAGTTAAAGGAAATGTGTGACTGGGGATGGTGGAAAGTGGGGTCTTGTAAGCCCCAGCTGGGCCCTGTCTCCAATCCCACTCTCAGCCATGCATCTGAGTGACTTCAATGGTGGATACCTGCAGGTGAGAGATTTGTACCTCATCTTAAAGTGTAACAGAAGTGCTGAAACCAAAAAGTATGGATGAGATTTTTGTTACTTACTGTATGGTTTGTCCTTTCCTGTTTTTCTGAGTAATTATGCTGTATGTTCTCTTCCTCCTTTGGGGAAGTAGATACTGCTCGTGTTATTTTGGGGATTTTATGGGAAAAAAAAAAGCCTGGTTCCATCTCTTTTCGAAGGGGAAAATGCTGTGATAAATGCTATAGTGCTTTTTACAAATTACTTCATGCTCCATAATACTACACATGTTATGTAATATAATTTTATTTTGTTTATATGTTTGGTGGGGGTTTTGTTGTGGTAGTGGTGGTTTTTTGTTTGTTTTTATGTGAAAGGTTAATATTCAAGTGAGCACAATAAAAATTGCACCAGACATCTGGTTTTACATATGGAGAGAGAGAGCCAGTAATACAAACTACAGTTTCTAGACAGCTTCCTTTATGTTTTGCTGAAGAATAAGGAAGCAAAATAAGAGATTTTACAGGAGCACTTTATGTATAAAACCTGTTCAAAGTCAAATACGTTAAAATGGACCCTGTTGTAAGATTGTGTTTTTAAGATGTAGCTTTCTTATGTCACTCTACCTTGTATCAAAAAAGTTAATTCTGTTTGCAGCTCTACCTCCATTGGGAAGGCTTTTATGCTGAAAGAACTAGCCTTACAGTATAGGTACAGACTGTAATTTTACTCTTGATGTGGTAGCAGGTATGACAATTTAAATTAGAGAGAATACTTTGAGGGAATGTCTTCATGAAAATACACCATTTTAATGAAGCTAAAATATATTAAGGAGACCTACTAGTTAGGTGGGAGGTTTCAGCTTTGTTTTTTCTTCAATAAGGTAGTCTTTATCCTGTGAGAGCATGATCAGCCTTGAATGTAAGGATTCCTCTCCTTGCTGTGCCAGATCAAGCAATCTGCTCTGAGCCCGAGACCTCACACCAACTAAATGCCATAACTGCAGACTCTTTGTGTGGATTTAACTCTTGTATGGTGCTGACATTGCGACTCTGGGTTAAAGATCCTTGAGGCTCTTTTCCCCTTAGTTGCAACACTTGGCTCCAGTGAAAAATACCCACTAAATCTTGCCTCTCACACATATACCAAAAAAACTGATCAAAAAATGTAAATCTCTATTTTCACATTACCAAAGGGGACAGAACTTATTTGTACTGTGGAACAAAAAAGAACCTGGAAAGAGAGAGGGCTGCTGTGGAACCTTGTACTCCACCTCTGAGTTGCTTTCATGGTTTCATGTCCTGGTTTCAACTGGGATACAGGTAATTTTCATCCTAGTAACTGGTACAGTGCTGTGTTTTACGTTTAGGATGAGAATAATGTTGCTAACACACTGATGTCTTAATGGTTGCCAAGCAACGCTTACCCTAAGTCAAGGACTTTTCAGCTTGTCATTATGCCCCATCAGCAAGGAGGCTGGAGGGCACAAGCAGCTGGGAGGGAACACATCAGGGAGAGCTGAACCCAAGTGGCTAGAGGCATATTTCATACAATATGATGTCATGCTTAGCATATAAGCTAGTGAGAAAACTGGTCATGGGGCCACTGCTTGAAAAGTGGCTTGGTATCTGCCAGTTAGTGGTGAGCAGCTGTTTGCATTTGCATTGCTTGCAAATAACTTTTGTTATTTTCCTCTTGTTGCAATTTATTATTGTTCTTGTTATTTTGTTACATTTCTCAACCCACAAGTTCTCTTACTTTTACCCTTCCAATTCTCTCCCACATCCCACCAAAGGCAGAGTGAGTGAGACACTGTGTGGAACTGAGTTGCTGGCTGGAGTTAAAGCATGGCATATGCAAAGTCAAAAAGACACACCTCTCTAAACTCACTGAAGCCACAAGGGAAAGGAGTCATTTTTCTTATGTATCCTGTATTTTTTCCAATGCAAAAGCAGAGAACTCCAGTGACAAGAGAAGTAAGTTTGAAACCTCTTACAAGTACTCAAAAAGAAAAGCATAAGAAGGAACTGACAATGGTGAGTTGACTCATGCTGGATGCCAGGTGCCTATCAAGCTGCTCTACTGCTTCCCCTCCTTAACTGAACAGGAGAAAAAATATATCCAAAGTCTTGTAGATTATATATAAGTGCAGGGAGAGAACACTTTGGCATCACAGGCAAAACAGACTCAGTTTGGGGAAATTAAATTTTATTACCAATCAAATCAGAGTAGAGCAAAGAGAAATAAAACCAAATCTCAAAACACCTTTCTCCCTTACCCTCTCTTCTTCCAGGGCTCGATTTCACTTCCAGTTGCTCTCCTAGTGGTGCAGGGGATAGGGAATGGAGTCTGGAGTCAGTTTATCACACAATCATGTCATCCCATATTCTCCCTGCTGCTATTTCCTTCTCAGTGGGAGGACTCCTCATGCTATTCCACTGCTCCAGTGTGGCGTCCCTCCCACAGGGGACAGTCCTCCCACAAGCTTCTCCAAGGTGAATCTCTCGTGGGCTCCAGTTTTTCATTAACTACTCCAGTGTAAGTCTGTAGTTCAGTCCTTCAGGAACAGCCTGCTCCAGCCTGATGACCCCATGGGGTCACAAGACCTGCCAGCAAACCTGCTCCTTTCTCTGTGGGTCCACAGGTCCTGCCAGAAGTCTGCACCAGAAAGGGCTTCCCAGAGCATCATTCTCTTGCTCTGGTGTGGGGAACTGCATGGGCTGTAGGTGGGTTTCAGCTACACCGTGGACTGCCATGAGCTGCAGGGGCACAGCTGTCTCACCATAGGCTGCACCATAGGCTCCAGGAGAATCTCTACTGCAGTGCCTGGAGTACTTCCTCCCCCTCCTTCTTCACTGGCCTTGATTTCTACAGCATTGTTTCTTTCACACTTCTTTCTCAGCTGTGGTGGTGTAACATTTTTTTCAGTTTCTAAATACCTTGCCCTTAAGGCACTACCACGATCACTGATGGGCTTGACCGTGGCCACCAGTAGATCCATCTTGAGGTCAGCTGAAATTAGCTCTGTTGGACATGGAGGAAGCATTTAGCTTTTTACAGAATACACTTACAGTTGCCCTGCTGCCAAAACCTGGTCATGTGCAAACCAAATACACTGATCTACTGGCCTTTAAAGTAATTTTGACCTGTGTCTCTTCTGGACTTTGGAGTGTTCAACAAAATAAAAATATATGAGAGTTAGCCCAATTTATTTCTTTGGGTACTGGCAATTCTGTGTCCTGAAACAAACAAGATCAATAGTGCTAAACAGCAGATGTGATGCAAAAGATTTGATGCCACTGCATTGTAGTAATAATTTAAAGCTGATCATGAAAAAAAATTATCCTATTCACACTCGTTGAATATGTGAAATTGGAAATGTCATCAGAGATTATGGTTCTCTGGAGTCTGTAGCAATCCCTTCTGGGTTTCTGCTAGGGCATCCCCTTCTAGGAGGTTATATGGGATCTGGTCTGCCACAAGCAATGAATCTGGAGCATCCACAGCCTGTTACTGACTCTGCAGTCAACAGGTCTAGCACTTATATATGCAGCTCTGTTGAATGGATCTGCTGAATCTCCTGGATTAGAACCACTGAAGTTTCAACATACCAGGCAGTGGAGCAGACAGTTTTCTGTTCCCTCATTGGAATGGCTGCCTGTCAGGGTTTCTGAGGAATTCTCTCATTGGAATGGCTGCCTGTCAGGGTTTCTGAGGAATTTGGGCTGCCGTCTAAATTTGGTGGGACTGGGATCTTCAGTATTTGCACAGCAAGCAGGCTCTCTTAATGCTGTGGAACAGGAGTCCTAGTCCAAGGTTTTACCTTAAAATAATCAAGTGGAAAAAACCAATTTATGATGAAGCTGATTTGAAAAACAACTTCTCAAGTAGTCCATGTAATGGAATTTGCTTGCTCAGACTAGCTCTTACAGTTATTTACTGCAGTATTTCTAGGTGTAGAGGAGCTCACACTTCAGTCACTTTTTGACATAAATGTCTTGCTGTTCCCAGGAAAGGCTTATTTGTATGAAGAGGAATTGGTACACACAAATCTATTGTGACAGAACAAAAGGACTTTCTGTATGTGATCAGATAAACCTAAACAAAAGCTAATGGGTGGAAGAATGTAACAGTTGTGTGTGAAGTATATTAGCAGCTGTTAAATAAATAAGGGCTGATGGTACTTTATCACTTAATTGAGAAAATTTGGAACACATTATATAAGGCATGAAGCACTCAACAGTTAGAAGTCAGGAAGCTGATTAGACAATTTCTCTTTTAACCATCTCGCTGTTTGGTTATTAAAAGCAAACACTTGCAGCTATGCATACTAACAGTAGGAGGATTACTCATCTGTGTCGTAATTGTTTTCGTCAGTCTGCTTCAAAGAAAAAAGGTGCTGCTTCTTCACAGTAAATTTGTCCATGAAGGTTCCTGGCAAAACACTGATGTTCTGGCAAAGAAACAGAAAACATTGCCTCTTTAACTTGCCAGGACTGTGTGTCTGTAAAGGAAGGGAAGAGAGGAATTAGGACTGAAAACCTGCAACAAATCATATGCTACCAAAATTTTTGCTTTAAGGTAAAATAGGTTGTGGTTTTTTCTGTATTTTTTAATAAATTAGAAATCTTACTTCCACTTAAATTTCCCTCAGTTATTGCATCCTCTTTGTCTTTGTTAGCTCTGTTTAGGTTTGCTTAATCCAATAATCCTATATTTGAACAGAACCATTTGAATGTTCTGGACTGATTTTTCAAGCCCCAGTCATGAGCTACAGCTGGAAACTAGTAATGAAATTTAGTGCTATGAAGTAATTTTTTTTCTCTGAAGTATTTTATAGTAAGTAATTCAAAAACTTGCTTAAAGTCTGTAGATGGACAAATGAGGCCAGTAATTCTGACTTCTCTGGATTCTGAAACGATAGACTGCAGACTTAGGCCTTTTGTTCTTGCAGCTATCTACCCTGAAGTTTCAAAAGCAATATCCTCCTTGTATAGTTTTGAACATAGGTTTAGAACTTCAGTTAAGCTATCAGTAATGTCAGTACTTTCACTACTGCTGTTTTCTCAAGACTGTCCTCTCTAACAGAAGTTCCATGAGAAATGGATGATAAAGTACTCAAATTAGAGTGTGAAGAGGTATGTGTTCTGTTGGGAAAGCAAAGGTCTCAATACAATTATTGAAACTAAAACTGTAGTTAGACTGTGTTTATTTGACTATAAGAAAATTAATTTATAGGGAACTATCAGTTTTGCTAGTATTTGCAGTCGCATGTTGATATTTGTGCTCAGCTTCTGCTTTCTCTTTTCGTAACTGACTG
>JAWWLZ010000094.1:52986518-52997378 GCA_035041345.1 Poliocrania exsul
GCTGCATACAGAAGCAGAAAAGCCTCTGAGCTGTATCACAATTGCATGACACAACCCTGGTAGTTTGCCTTAGGTGGAAACTGCCTTAACCTGTCAAGTGGTCTCTCAGCATGCTTCAAATTAGTGATATTTTTGGCAGCCTGTCTTGGTACAAATAGAAATAACAATATTGATGGAAGGAAATAATGTCCAGGGGTATCATAGAACTCCTAATTCATTTTCAACTTAAGTAATTAAATTAATTATACCAGGGTTTCATCTGCTTGGAGGCTTTTGTTACCTTGATATATCTTACTGTCTTGGCTTTCTTCTGTCTGAGCTGAAGTGATTAAAATCTCACGCTGTTCCTAACACAGCTAAGGATCAGTTAAGAGAGGCATTGTACCGTTCCTGTCTGATAGATGTGTTAGATATTATTAGCATAAAAATCTATTCAAATCACACAGAAAATTATTCTTTTGGAGAAATAGAAATAGCAGCTACAAGTGGATGCCTAAAGGCAAATAGGGAAATAGAGCATGTATTCAGAATGCTCGTATTGTCCAGATTTTATGTGAAAGAAAACTGAAATAATAACGTGGTGCTATGCTGCCCTCTCTTTGTTCTTCTGGTCCTATTCATAGCTTTTTTGGTGGAAAGTCTTTCATCACTTAAGATACATTCTCAGACCATCTGGCATGTGCTTCATCTATCTTAGGCAGAAGCACATATGGTGTCCCTTGGCTTTACTCTTTGCTGTGCTGCACCTCTCTTGTGGAAAGTACTCTTCTGGAAAGTACTACCTTTCCCTCCTAGGTCCAGAGATCATCTTGTTTTATTTTAGTTTTTATTATCAAAATGTTCATTATGTCATCTATCTTTATGCTAGCTTGTTTCATTAATATATGTAAGACCTGTGGACAGGAGGTGATTAATGCCATTACCCCTTACTAATTTATATTAGATATTTAAATATTATATTAGAAAACCAGCCCTTTAATTCTGATCTCTCTAGAAAATTCCAATGTAATCCTAATTACATCTCAGTTATCAATTATTGTGCAAATCCTATCTACACTGGAACTCATACAATCACCAAGATTGCTTCATGTTTGCATAAATTGAACAGTGTGCCAAATAGAGGAGCATATTATGAATGTAAGTGTTGTGTAAAAAGAAAAAAGTTAAAGTGGATAAGGGGCACCATTTCTTAATAACAGACCAAAAGATTCTTAGGTGCCTACATTACTTAGCATGAAATACCATTTCTCTGAGGTTTTTTGGCTTGGCAGTGTCTGATGAACAAGGGCAGACATTCTTTGTATTATCATAGTCCATTGTAGCTCATAATACTGTTTTATTTCAGACTCCTCCCAACAACTGCATTATTATGTGTTAGCTACCAATGTTCCTCTATTATACTTGCAGCTTCGGGTTTGTTTTTTCCTCTAAATTCTTATTTCTTAGTGTTTAATCAGTTTCCCATATATTTTCCAAAACAGAGTTAGTCGAGTGTTAAGAAATGTGCCCAAACCCACCCCAGCAGATGAATGATACCTGGCTTAGATATTTGCAAGCTCCCTTATTCATTGTCACTTTAAATCTGTTAAGGGACTGACCAAGAATTTTATTCAAGTTCTCAAAACATCTCATAAGAGGCTCATAACATGCTCCTTTTTATTAAACTCTTTAAACAATGTATTAGAAGTACTTAAATAGCAATTGAAATGTCCCAATACCTGAAAGCTAAAATTTAAATTTACAGTCTATAACTTGTCTTCTTAGAATTGAGTTTAGCTACATTTACATCTCTTTCTCAGTGTTGCTTGGTGTGTGTCTTTTGGCAGAATTGAACATTATTCAATAGAATGCATTCAGCATATAATATTGGAGCTACCTATGATCTTGATAGAGGTAAGTGTTCCTCGGCTAGATCCTGTATAGTACGCCACGCTGCATGTCTGAATTAGCTGTGCAGACAGGACCATTTCAGTCCTTTGTGTGTCTCAGTGCAACAGTCTTTAACATGTCTCTGCTGTTGGGAGCCCACATCTGTGGGCTGACGGAGGATACGATCAGGCTGACTTGTGTAAACTTCATTTAATTTTTCAGAGAAGCCTCATTTTAAATATTGAGATCCTGCAGTTATAAGGTTATGCAAACCTGATTTGGGAACGTGTGACAGCTGCTACAAAGAGGGCATTAATTCATCACTTAGTTCCATGAGCTTTGTGTTTCCTGATGGCAAATGCACAGAGTCCTCGAGCACGGAGTCTTCTGGATGGATTACATCTCATGTGACGTGCTAGGATGCTTTAACCCTTTGATCTGCTCTGATGCAAAGCAAGAGTAACTAGCCATGGCTCAGCATGGCAAACAGGCTAACAGGAACCTGGAAACAAAAGTCAGAATTTCATGCATTTTTATTCTGTGAATTAATATTGAATGAATAACTTCAGTGTTTTGAAAGAAAAAAGTTTCAAACTTCCAGGGTTTTTTCTTCTTCATTTCTTTAATGGTTGCTCTACTGTAGTTCCTTTCATCATGCAGAAAAGGAGACAGTGTCAGAGGTTCCTTGTTTATTTTGTTCTGCTGGATTTCTTTCATTATCTTGTAGAAGAATTTTTAGCTCTGTGTGTCTCTTGGTACATATTTCTTCCCAGCTTTTCAATTTATGCCTCTCCTAATGAAGTTCTTGAGAGTCTTCAGCTGTCCATGACAAGAGTTTCCTGAATGCTAACCTGTAGCTGTGTCCTTTTGTGGATCATTGTAATTGTGAGATGACTTACCAGAATGTTAACTAGCTGCACTTTGCTTTAGGAACCATACCAGACTCTAATTTCAAATCCGTGAGGAGGCACAGGTATATTATAGTTCATTTCTTGTGATTTATTTCAGCACTTTCTACTAAAAGAAATGAAACTGGATTCTGTATTAAACAAATCTACCTCTCCACTGTGGGAAAGAGAAAACTGTAACACTTGAGGTATTTTCCTGATTTTAAAAGAACGGGCATGGCCACAAAACCTGCTTATTGAGAGGGGTCACACCATTCTGGTAGCAACATCCAATCTCATGCTTTAATATTCTTTCTATTGATGAGTTTGTAGTAATAAATACATTTATATCTGAGGTTAAGTTATGTTATTACATTCATTTATTATACAAGATGAGGGAAGAAGAGGGAAAAATCAGTATTTGTATCACACTGCAAGTGCAAAATATTCCATACTAAACCACAAACATTTCTAACGACTTTTCTTCACTGTTGTGATATTAAACTCTCAGTGCCTCATAATCTGGCTCTTGTAGATGACACTTTCAATTTCTGAATTCCGAAAAAAATGAAGTTGTAAAATGGGAGTAATTGTCTTAGCTCCTTAAATATACTCAAAAAGTTTCTATATTAAGCATTCAATTTTTGTTTAGAGAAGTCATAAAAGAGGGAAAAGACACATTTTCAGCAGTATAAAGGAGTCCTCTCCTCTTGAGGGTAATTCAAACATAAAGGAAAGGTGACTGACAGTAAACAGAAACTGGCCCACTAAGCTAGTACCCTAACTCTGATCACTCAAGGACCTCCAGGGGACAGAAATAGCACTAAATGTCCAAAATGCCCATTAAAGAACTTCATAACACATAAAAATGTTAGAAAATACAGTCTAGGTTGCATTGTCATTCAGTGTACTACTAAGTTCTGCTAATTCAGTAAGTCAAGACGTTTATCAACATGTTGCTATACTGATTTTTGTATCACATCTCCCAAGCTGTCTTCAGACATCATGACATTGCTGTATTCATGTTTCCCTGAGTCTCTGCTTTAATTTGACTGATCAAGTCAACAGGGCAGCATTGAGGCAAGGCATGCTTTGGCTATCGGACTCTTCTATCATAGTTCCTGCCACAGTAACTTTTCCGAGGAAAGTTGGACCAGTTGTTTGAATACAAGCAATTCTCTCCTTTTAAACCAAGATTAAGTTGAATTAATACAGATTAATAATGTACATAAAATATATTATTCAACTTTAATCCCAATACTGAAACAGCTGAGCTTCTTAAAGACAGTCTGTTTCTGCATGCAGAGTACAAGGAAATGTCTGAATCACATCACAAAAAAGTTGAGAGTGGATGGCAGCTTTGAAGACTGTGTAGTCTTACCCCACTGCTCAAAGCAGGATGCTTTGATATCTGTTAAAGGTACAAATAAAAGGGGTAGGGGGAGGAATTTTTCTCTCCCTCCCAACACAAAGGTGTGGTTGATAGCTCTAGATTCCAACTTAATGGGATGGGGTGGAGGTGAGGAACAGACCCCCAGCATCTGGGAAGAGGAGAAGCTTTTCCAGTGTGCTGGCTTCAGCTCATTTCCAGTGGCTACTGTACCTAGAAGCTACAGTTTGCTAGACTTGTGAGGTGTTTGGACAGAGCTGAGTTCCCCCAGTTTCAGCCACCCATGGCCCCAACTCAACTCTACTGTTCTGTGCTGCCTGTTAGAAGGAGAGAAAAAGGCCACTGACCTGGACCCTTGCTACAGATCCCTTTTCTGAGCCAGCTTTCCATCTGCAGAGGAGTGAGCACCACCGCTGCCAGCTCCTGTTCCTAGCCTCTTGCCCCTGACCATAGGACAAAGGGAGGACTCTACATTGCCTACCAGAGGGTTCCACCCCATCCTCTTCTGTGGCCTCCATCTCCCACGCAAGTCATTAGGAGGAGTAGGAGCCTCACGGACTGCCTTTCATCTATATCTTACTAGAAAAACTGAGTCACTTCTCTGCCAGCTGAGCCACAGCAGCAACCCCTGTTGTCTGTAAATATAATTGCACCAAAGGGAACAGACACAAGAAAAATTCAGTTTTCATTTAAAGAGTTTTGTTCTTTTCCTTTGGGGGTATAGTGTAGTTTGTTCTGTCCTAGTTTTCATTATAATATAGATATAGATACAGATAGATGATATAGATAGCTATATAGACAGATTAGATAGATAGATAGATAGATAGATAGATAGATAGATAGATAGATAGATAGATAGATAGATAGATATAGATAGATAGATAGATAGATAGATAGATAGATAGATAGATAGATAGATAGATAGATAGATAGATAGATAGATGATAGATAGATAGATGATAGAGAGAGAGATAGATGATAGAGAGAGATATAGATGATATAGATAGATATAAATGATATAGGTAGAGATACAGAGAGATAGAGATATAGATAGATATAAAGAAAGCAATAGAGATTTGTAGTTAAGAACTGTTATTCTTCGTTCTCATACATTTTTCTGATTAAAACTCCTAAATTTCAAAGCTGTGGTGATTTTGGGGGGGAAGACCTTCTCTTCTGGCCCATATAAATATGTTAGTTGTCTTCTAAACTGAGACAGATATCACATTGTTCAGGGCCACTTCCAATCAGATTTTGAGCATTTCCAAGGATGGAGACCAAAGCCAACATCTCTTCCAATGTTTGGCCCCACCATCTTTTGTCTATATGCACTTTCATGTGTTTGACTTTGTGCCCATTATCTCCTGTCCTGTCTATACTCCCCTTAGAATGGTCTCATTTGCCCTTCTCTCCCATTCTACTAGGAATTTATACACACTGTTAAGATTTACTGGCCTTCTCTTCTCCACACTAAACACTCTGAGATCTGTCTGTCCCTTATGGCAGATGCTCCAACCTTCAAGCTTTTTCTTGGCCCTCCACTGGACTTATCCCACTATGTCTATGTCTCTTTTCTACTGGTGGGCACAGAACGGGACAGGGCATTTCAAGTGTGTCTCATCAATAGTGAGTACAGGGAAAGGATCACATCCCTCAATTTGCAACGCCTTTCCTGAAGCAGTCTATGATGCCGTTGGCTGTCTCTATCCAAAAGGCACACTGCAGGCTTCTGTTCACCTCCATGTCTACCAAGACCAGCAAGTCCTTCTCTGCAGAGCTAACTGATAAAATCAAATGACAAAACCAAAGCAGATATTGTATTGCCCAGGGTTATCTCACATATAACTCTCTATAAAATTGATCATTGCTGCACATACTGAAGTATATGTGTGTAAACAGCCCAAAATTGCTATATAGTTAACTGTAAAATGAAGGCAATTTTGTTCTCCCACGCTCAGTATTACATTTTCAGGTGTTGACAGTTGCCAAAACGGCTGCCATTTCCAAACATATAACAGGAAAATACACAACCCTAATAGTTTTAACTGCAAGGATACTGGGATGCAGAATAACTTAAATTGTCAAATGTGCTTTGCCACAAACACTGTAATTTGTCTTATGAGTTAATATGTAGTTATGGCCAACCAATTTTTTCAGTTGAATCTGATTTTATTACATTTAAAGCTAAAGATAGGAATATATATTATTATTACTTGTATATTGGGAGTGACTTTCCAGACTGACTTCTACTTAGCCACCATCTAGGCATTTCATATGAAAATAGGAACAGTAAGTGGGGAAAAAATAAATCTTCAAGAAATGCCAACATGATGTGTTATGCTGTTTAAAGCATATAAAAAGAGTAGAGACCAAAAGCAATTCACTACCACCCCACCCACAGTTTAACAAAGGACTAAGAAATATATATTAAAATGTGTTATGTTTTTAAAAAGAAGAGCTACTTAAGTCTACTGCTTCTGTGTGGTAGGGCAGAAGGGATGATACCAGCAACCAGGTGAGCATCACTGATCCTCAACACACATCTGCCCCTAACACATAGTCATCCTGCTGCCAAGAGACTTCCACCAACTTATTGTATTTAGTTGTCTTTATATATTATAAACAAAAATAGAAAAAGCAAACCCACATGATTTGTGTAGGGAACACAGGCAGATGGATAAGGGTTGAACTGCAGCCTCCTAAGCTTAGAAGCTGAAGCTTGTGGTGCAATCTGTTCTGTGAAACATCCTTTATCATGTTATTTCAGGCTGTTTCTGCAATGTATCATCAAATGCTATTCATACTATGAAGCACAACGATTACACTGTTTTTTAATTCCCCTCAATGTTTCCTAGTCTGTTGATTAAATAGTGTGTGGGCTACAATTAGCTTCAATGTAGAATGCAAAATTGACTCATACCTGCACAGGAGAATCACCATAGCAAAAAATGCTTTTTTTTTTTCTCTTAAAACATGTTCTGAGCTCTAGAACCATTAATGCAATAGCCATTCAAACGTAAATATGAACTGACCATACAGAATTTGTTTTCTCCTTGATAAGAACAATAAATTATTTTAAAAAATCAGACTTTACTTCAAATTTCAAAATTATTTAAGCTTCATAAATGCTGCTATTAGAGCGATCCTTTTCTCCTCCATTCAGTACTTCCCTGCTCTTCTCTTTCCTCCCCAGAGAAGTACCAGGCAGGTACAGCTAAACAAGTTTTGTTGTGACTTTCTGGCTTCCAATAGCCTTGGCCTATGAATATTTTTGATATCTACTGGCAATTCAGCTCATACTGGGTACTTTTCTAATAGTATCTGTCTCACAGTTTTTTTGAAATTGAGCGGTCTGTTCCATGGATAAGGAAATGATTGGACAGTTGCATCCAGAAGGTAGTGCAAAATGGCCCAGTATCCTGACAGACATCAGCAACGAGTGGTGTTCCTCAGGGGCCAATATTGGGCCCAGTGTTATTTAATGTCTTCATCAATAACATAGATAAAGGGATTGAACAGACGCTCACTAAGTTTGCTTATGACTTCAAGCTGAGTGGTGAGAGCAACACTCCTAAACACTCAGGATGCCATCCAGAGGGACCTGGACAAGCTCAAGAAGTGGGCCATGGTAGCCTCATGAGCTTTAACAAGACCACGTACAGGTCAAGGCCACCCCCAGTATCAGTATAGGCAGGGGGATGAAGGGGCTGTGAATAGTTCTGCTGAGAAGGTCTTGGGAGTTCTGGTGGATGGGAGGCTAGACATGACCCAGCAATGGGCACTCACTACCCAGAAAGAAAAACAGGTACTGGGCTGCATCAAAACCAGCATTATTCTGCCCCTCTGGCCTGCTCTGGTGAGACTCTGCCTAGAGTGCTTCATTCAGCTCTGGGTCCCCTGTATAGGAATGATATGGACTCTTGGATTGAGTCCAAAGGAGGGTCTTGGGTTGAGCTGGCAAAATGCCAACTGCCCAACACAGCGTCGGAGCTTCCCCACTGAGAAAAGGGAGGAAAGGAAAAAACCCCTCAAGCTAGGTTTATGCTTAAACCACCTACATATATTTATACAGAAAAGAGAAAATTAAAACAAACTACAATATATAACACACACTTACACATGTTAGAAATAACAAGAAATAACTCCCCAGTCTCCATTGAAAACAGATTCCATCAGTCTAGATCCATAAGCACCTAAAAGACACCCATCAAAAACCAGAAAGCATAACAACAAAATGTTTCTACTTCCCTGAATTCAAACAAAACGCAAGTAGCAGCAGCAGCAGCAGGGCCCAGACCGCAGGACAGCAGCTGCGTCTCTTGCCTCTACTTTGGCCATGATGGAACTGAGAGAACAGCTCCTACTCCTGTATTCATATCTCAAGTTTACGTCATCTGGTATGAAATAGTTCTTTAGTTACTTAGTCAGGTGATACCTGTCTCTCTTAATCTACGTAGATTCTCTGAGCCTGCTAATTTGAGGCCTAGCTAAAACTACCACAGTCATCTCAAAGACAATTAGAGGAATAGAGAACCTCTCCTATATAGACAGACAGAGAGTTGTGATTGTTCAGCCAGAAGATGAGAAGGCTTCAGGGATACCTTATAGCAACCTTCCAGTGCCTAAAGGGAACCTAAAAGAAGGCTTAGGAGAGATTTTTTTTTAAGGGTAGTTAGTGATAGAACAAAGGGTAACTTTGTTCTAATATGTTTCGATTAGATTTTAGGAAGAAATTCTTTATTGTGAGGGTGCTGAGACACTGGAATAGGTTGGAAGAGTAGCAGATGCCCCATTCCTGGAAGTGTTCAAGGTTAGGTTGGATGTGGCTTTGAGCAGCCTGGTCTAGCATAAAGTGCCCTGGTCCATGGCAGGGCATTGGAACTAAATAATCTATGAGATTGTTTCCAAGCAAACTCATTTTATGATTCTAAACTAGTTTGTCAGTACCACCTCTGTATCATAAGTTCAGTCTTCTACTGCTTCATCCTTCTATTATTATATTTATAGCACTACTAGAAATGCTAAATGCACATCACCTGTGGTGTCTAACACAGTACTGGTGACCAACAAGATGGCTGTGACCTGCAGGAGTTTATAAACTAAACATTAGAGTACATGTAACTCAGATGAATAAAAATGTTTATTGAAGAGAGTGCTGAGCAAGTAGACAAATGAAGAATTGGCATGATTATTATGACAGTTTAATATATTTTTGCAGTATTTATCTCTGAATAAATATTTACACTGGAGTAATGTACAGTTTGTAGCAGGGAAACGTGGTTTGTTTTGGTTTATTTTTCCTTTTTTTCATGAGAAAGACTGATACAGGTGGTGTTTAGTAAATGTCCCCCACAACATGAATCTAGCAGTTTTAGGAAATGTAACAATGCACACCTTACATTTGGGGGTGGGGAGGAGGAAGTTTTGTGTGTTTATTTTAAGTGGTTAGATTTGTTCACAGTGTCACTGAGTTTCTGGCAAAATCTTTAGGAGAACGTATCAGAATAAGGCTGAGAATTTTAGTCAGAGGAGAAAGAGAATAAAATTTATTTGATGCATATTTGATCTTTCCTTGCAATGACCTAGTGGATAGTGAAACTTTTGAATCACAGGCATGTTGGTTGGAACATTCTTCAGTTAAATCAAAATTGTCATCAACTGTGGCTCTATCTAGGTGTGATGGCAATTCCAGGTAAACCAAATTCAGTGCTGCATCAACGACTGACAAAACCAGGAGAACAGCATAACACATGCCAGTGGCTGGGAGGTGAACCCATATAAACTGAAGATAGACAAAATTTTAAACATTAGACTCATATTTTTAACAGTGAGAAGGTTTAATCACTGGAGCAAAGTTTCAGCTGAAGTAATAAATTATTCATTTCTTGTTATCTTCAAACACAGACCACTTTTCTGGCATGTATATTAACATATACAAGCTATATATCAGTAAAGTGCAAGTTATCCTTTGCTCTGAGCAAGGATAAGGGAGAGACATTTAATGTGTGATATAGGGAAGATCAGGGAAAATGATGCTCATTCTTTTTTCATCCTATCTGCAAATTAATACAAAACGTGTAGGGTTGTGTGCAAGAAAATGAGCACACAATGTCTGACTTGGTCATCTTATGCTGACTGTCTCATTTGTGGGTACATATTAGGAGCATCTATATTCTTTCATTTCTTCAATATAGTCAGAAAGCAGCTTTACAGTGCCCCCACTCCCCTAGACTCCAAGACAGAACTTCAGACCAAAGCACACTCTCTGCAAGAGATCAATAAGAATTTCTGTCTCCTTTTAAAAAAACTCCTGAATCATAAGGTCATTCTAGTTCTGGAAATTCATTATGGATTGCTTATTTAGCATAATGACTCAGTGCCTTTCTCATCACTAAAAAAGTTCCTTCCAAAGTAATACAGTCTTGTTGGCTGGATGCTATGGAACATTTCTGTCCTGTTTACTATGCCAATTTTTAAACATGACTTCTGAGATCCTAAAATGTGCCAGAATGGAAGTATCTGCCCGGTGATGGTGAGTGGCAACTTGCACTGGCGACAAGGTATTGTAAAATACAAGATTGATTCTAATTATTGTCTGTAGCATTTCCCACTCTAGAATCTTAAATTTTCTAGACAGGTGTCTTGGTTTGAGCTGGCAAAATGCCAACCCTCCAAGTACAGGGTCAGAGCCTCCCCCCCCAACACCGAGGAAAG
>JAWWLZ010000094.1:53007591-53018875 GCA_035041345.1 Poliocrania exsul
TTCTCTCCTTTCTCCTCCTCCTCCCCACTCACAGTGATTCACTACTGATCATCATGCATCATGCAGCAGAAGGAAAACTGCAGGACTGCCTTGAAAAGAGTTTTCAATTGCTTGATGAAATTGTATTTTATTAAAATACATTCTGCTCAAGATTCAGCACTAATGGGTTGTAAGTATTAAACAACAGTCAAACTCATTCACGGAACATTGATAAGATCCTGCAATCCCAACAGAGTCATTATGAAAAACTCTTGAAAATATTATCTTATGAGTATCATAGCCATGTGTAGTACACCATCATACAAGAAGCTGTAGTGAAAAACTGGCTCTTCAAAAACTAATTTCAGGGAAAACAAGCTGAAAAATCAAAGTGAATGAGATATGAAGACAGACAAAACAGTATATATCTATTTTTAAAAATTGTTATTCAAATCTGGGAACAACAAATAAAACAAAAATGGGACCAGCGTAAGCAAGACAGAAACAGGCTCTTTTCAGTGGTATCCAGTGATGGGACCAGAGGCAACGGGCATGAACCGAAAGACAGGACACTCTCTTTGAACATTAGGAAACCCTTTTTTACTTTGACAATGACCAAACACTGACACAGATTGTAATGGGAGACTGTGCAGTCTTCATTCTTGGAAGTCATCAAAAACCATCTGGACACAGTCCTGGGCAACATGCTCAAGCAAGGGGCTGTACAAGGTGATCTCCAAAGGTCCCTTCCAGACTCCATCATTCTATAGCTCACAGAATCTGAGATAAAGATGCTACAACAGAATGCACAATGTGAAAGTAATGCAAGATTTCTGCTGAGTTTTTTTGTTGTTGTTGTTGTTGTTTATGTTCCCTCTCACAGAATTGTAAGTAAAGTTTTCCCTTAGAAAGTATTATTTAATTTGGAACAATTTTTGTAGCATGTACTGACATGAAGAACAGTGCTTAGCTGTTTAGAATAAACAGTAGTATTTTCAGTTTATCATACAGAACAGGCTGTATATTAAGCTAATGCTAATATTTGCTACTGCAATGTTTGTTCCACTAAAGCATTATAATTTTGTTCACTCAGTCTGGTTGCCAACATTTTTTATTTTGAATTGGGTCCTGTATACTTGGCTCTTCACAGGTCATTTTGGGAAGATGAACCATATTAATCTAAATGTTTTATCTATTTATATGTGTATATGCACTTGGGTCCTGCAAACATCCAAATTTTCAATGTCCTTTTTTTAATTAACCTTAGTCCAATTCTTTGTTCTTACATATTCTTCTTCCAAAGTCTCTCTGTTCCATTCACAGAATAGTTAGCCTATTAATGCAAAATACATTCTGTGTACAGAAAAGGTTCCTTTTGGCTCACTGACTCCTGGAATGTCAACAAGCACTTGGGCATACAGGTAAATTATTTTGCTACCAGGGAAGTAATTCTTTGCATTTTGTCATCCTTCTTTCATTTCTTCACCCTTTTTATTTCCAGAGATCTCTGACTAAGCCTATCAACCTCCACACTTTCCATTTTATTTTTAAAATAAATCACTGGTTAATTTCCCTCCTGCCATTCAGCAGTAAGAGAGGAAAACACACAAAACAGAATTGCATTTTATCCTGATCTCTTCTTCTAACTAGTCTTTCTTAGTGATTGACTGTACTTTTGCTTAAATTTCACTATGACTCTCCTCTATCTTGAAGGTCTCCTCTGTTCTCATTTCTTTGTTTTTCAAAGGTCTTCCCTTTGCAATTTCTGTTTCATTTTAAGGTTTTCTCTCCACTGAATTTTTTGTATTGTCTCCTCATTCTAAGGATTCCTCCAGTCTGAACCCCATTGAATACTGATTTGCTAAAGAATAAAGAGAATAATACTACTAGACTGCCTTGTTCTCTTACTATTGTGGGACCTGCTGTCCCTTGAGCCCACAGGCACCTACCACCACAAGAATCACATATTCAGCAATTTCTGTGTTGAAAGTTTTGGGGAGCCAAAATGCAAATATTAGGGTAATGTATGTAGCTAATTATTTCACTTGTTACAGAAATGATTATATTTTCTTTGAAGAGGAACATTTCAGGAAAACATGCCTTTTTAAGCTAGCTTTTTTAGAAATGTAATCTGTGTTTAACTTCAAAGAAATTAAGGGAAGGAGCAAATTGCATCAAAGTTCAGGTGCAAAAATGCAGCAGCTATTTGTCTCTAGCTTGTACATCCGTTCTTTTTCAAATTCTTTATCTCAGACTTTGCCAGTGCCAAAGCATAATTTTTATTTTCCAGAATTTTTTCTCTTTTCCAGCTGTAATTACAGGATTTTTAAGTACTTTTACCAAGTATTAATCAAGATAGCTCTAATATTACTGTGAATTGATTCATCAGGTTGCCAATCCAGACAGCAAAAACACAGCCTTCATTTGATTTGTGTCTGGGCTTAATTTCTAATGTCTTCAGTATGTAAGTTTTTATTTCCTTTTCTACTTCTTGTGCTGCTGGTGTTCCTGCTCAGTAAAGCATTTATAACTGGGCAGTTGTGTTTTGTCTGCCTTTTTTTAATGTGCTGGTATCTCAAAGAGGACTCCACACCTTTAGTTTCATCAGAAAACAGCACAGGCTGCTACACATGACTGTAATCTGAGATCCAGAGTCAGATTTTATTTTAAAAGAATCCTGAAGCCACTCAGCCTAATCTTTTTTAATTCTCCATATGTGATCCCTCTGGACCCTGTAGATCTCCTCTGCAATTTTTGAATAAAATAATATTGCTGATTTTTAAAGTAAAATTTCAAATAGAAAAAATAGTATTTTTTCATTTAGTAAAAAAATATGTTAATCTTCCTATCTTTAAGTTTCCCCTTTTTTGGAGATTTCTGTTTTATTTTAGGTAGTGTGACATTTCACGTCTTATTTCTCATTTCCTCTGTGTGTGTGTGTGTGTCTGTGTGTGTGCGTGCGCGCGTGTGTGTGTGTGTGAAATACCAAGAGGGTTTTTTCTCCTTAAACTAAGGAGTTCTGCAAGATTTTTAGGATCTCAGGATGTAGAGTATCCTGAATTCCCTCATATGCCTGAAACAAACTGCTAATTCAACTTAATTTTACTAGGGTCAAAACAGTTTGCTGTGTTTTGGTGGGTTTATGTTTTGGTTTGTTTGGTTTTGCTGCGTTTTTCCCCAGAATGGAAAAGGAGAATGTACTCCATGATGTCTTAGTCAGGGTAGATGAAGTGCATGTCTTCATGTTAAGGAAGCAGTTGCAGCTGATTTGTGCTAAGTAAAACTAGCATAAAAAGACCCTGAAGATGTAACCTGTGACTATCTCATGTATTACTTCTGCAATTTACTGCATTTCAAAATGTAAGCTCTGTGATTAATCTGATTGCATACATTTGTCATTTATTGCAGCAGATTTTTCTACAACATGCTTTTGTGAGCAAGGGGCAATAATTTCCTCAAGAAAATCCTGGGCAGGAAATCAGACCATAAAATAGTGTTTCCCAGATACAAAATCTGAGCTATATTTTAAAGGAATCTCTCAACGGAGTGTTAGTAAGAGATACAAATAAGGCTTTGCAAGATTTCCTTCTGAACATAAGGCTTTGGAAAGCTGTCAAACACTTGAAAACACAGGAATAAATATATTCCTTCATTATTTTTAGGCCCTTCTCAGATTCTTAAATTATGAAAAATATGTGCTACAGTATGTACTCAAACTGTGCCAAATACCATATCAAGCAATGGCAGGGCATGTTCCTGAGCAGTAATTGGGCCAGTCATTGGGAATTATTTCTAACGAATTGACAGCATGTAAATTCATTAGAAAAACTCTCAACCACATTATTAGTTGCTTGAATTGCTGCAATGTGAGAAATTCACCACATAACTTTTACATTCAGTCATACTCACTTTTTTATGTTAGTTTTTTCAGTAAGGAAAGTTGCAATGCAATTGGCACTAGATGCCTGTTTTAAACTGTTTGTAGATATTCTCTCCAAATTAAAAAATATTAATTCTATAATATCTGCTTTTTATAAATACACTACTGTGTCAGTTTATTGGCAGAAACATTTGCAAAACTAATGATTTAAGTGAACACTAGAGACTATTTTCAAGAGAATGGTGATCTTAGAACTGCTTAGAATTGCTTTTTAAGCACGTATTATGTGCTAATCCATCCAGTGAACAATAAAGAAAATACTGGTTTTCAAGCAAGGTTCATGTTTTCAGAATTAATTACTTGCTGAAAACTGTTTATGAATATTTACTAAGTTATTCAATAAGCCATTTTAAATCTCGGAATAATTACAAAATCCTCTAAGACAGCTGATATATTCAGTGACTGACAGTATGTCACTTTATCTTGATTTGTCATTGAAAGGATCAAGGGCCAGCCGGTGTTGTGTGGGAACTGAAGACATGGTCAGGAAAAGAAAAGAGAACTGTGTCAAAATGGAGGTTAATCATCATCTCCTCTACAGAGACGGGAGCATAACAATACGTTAATTCTGATTTTTCACACTTTCACCTCCTTTCTACAATATTTCATCAAGCCCTCAGATGAGCTTGGGCTGTGGCACTGAAACACTGTGAGCCTTCTGCATGTCAGAAAAGTCTTCCAGGGACTTGTACCATGAAATTGAAGCTGTTACCCTGCAGAGCTCCTACTCACCCTGCAGTGCTCAATTGCCAGGAGCAGTGGTGATGGTGTTTCCATACTAGAACAAGCAACATTTTAAAGACCTTTCCTACTCTCAGAGTCATGGAAATGCAGATAAACAGGTCAGTCTTTAATCCAATCTCCCCTGTCTAGCAAGGACATGGCCTCTCCAAAGAGTGGTGCTATCTGCTACACATACACGTAAAATTATTCAGTCACAGCCAAGTCAAGTTGAGAAGTGGGACAGTCCGTACCATAAAATTCAGATTCTACCTATGTTCTTCTTTAATAAACTTATTTTTGTGCCAGTTAGATACACTGAAGGTGAAATATGATTTTGGTTATTTACCAAAAGCAGAGTTTGTAGTTTGTCTTTGACCCTGGACTGTCACAATACTGAGGGATGTCATATGAATAAATTGTAAGTCAGATATTTAATTTTATAAATGCTGAAAATTAATCTAGAAAGCCAGCTATTCTCTGCATCATAAAGGACAGGCTGATGAAAAGTCACTAAGTCACCATATAAGTGCTCAAAGACTGGACTACGGAATCAAGAACACTTTTTTATAGTTGTTACATAATTTAGGTGGTTAAAGATCACACAATGTTGCTGATACTCCCAAAGAAATCAAACAAATTCAATCACTCTTATTCACCCAGTTCATTAATAACAGGTCCATTATTTTATTTTCCTTCCAAATGTTAACACTTGTTGCAACAGCCTTCATGCAAGGTTGTGCTGTTGGAAGTTTTATGACATTTGACATGTTTTATTTATTGGAGGTGAAAATCTGTATGCTGATATTTAGACGTCACAGTCAACTTCTAATTGAGAGTCTTTGTTTGAATTCATCTTTAATTTTTGAGCACCTGTTCAAAATCTGCAATCTTACTTTAAATTATTATAATCTCTGTGTTTGTTTCTGACCTTTGAAGGGAATATCTCTTCTATTCGCAACTCACCTGCAGGCAAGCCACTCTGTGCTCCTTCTCTTTCTCATTTGCTTGCCAGTCATTATACTTTGAGAATTTAGCTGCTTCAGCCCCCGTTGCAACTTCCTTTCTCCTCCTTGCCATGACAAATAAAACTGAATTCTGATTTGAACTGTCAAATTAAGTTATATCTGAACACATACTTTTTTCTTGTGATTTAAAATATTCCATTAAATATAAGAAGGAAAAAATTCTATTACTCTTGAAATCTTATATCTCTTGTACAATGTCTGAAGAATCACATCCTTTTGGCAGTGATTGTCTTTTGCACAGAAAAGTGGAAAGTGTTTAAGCATCTGCCTTGACTTGTGTTGATCTGTATCTTTTTCAGTACTTTTTTTTTCTCACTTCTTGATTTTCATGCTCATTACAAGGGTTTTACTCCTCTCTACTCCAACTGGTTTGACTATGGGCAGTTGAGTTATGCGAATCTGCAAACTCAGGTTCTGCAGCTCCTCCAAATCCCTGAGAAAAATAAATGGCCTAAAGAAGAAGTAGCAGGAAACTCATAAAAAAAACCCAAAGCCTTTCAACCATGCATTCACTGATGGAAGTTCATGGCCTGTAGTTACATCCTGCTTCCATCTTTCCATATTTCACTTATTTCTAGTCTGCTCAGAATCCATCACTAGTGGAGACTGTAGCTCTTTTCATGGTAACATATTAAGTGACAAAGCAAAGGGGTGTTTCTTAGGTAAAATTTAACAAAATTTTGATCTATTAAAACAAACCTCACAAAACGAAAAAATTAATTCTTGGTAAAATAAAACACTATGACAGTCAAAAGAGTGTTTCTCTATTGCTCAACAATGACGAAAAACATGATGGTTAGGTTCAGTCTGGGAAGAAATAATGGTAAGAAACTCAGAAAAGGATAAGTTGTGGAGCGAAAGCTGTTTTGTGACTTTTTTCCTTTCTTACTAGGAATCAAATTGTGTTTCTAAAACCTCTTTTGACTTTGTGTGAAGGTAATTAAATGTAGAAGATGTTATTTTGTGCTTGTAGGCACTACAGTAAAGAAAAAAGCCAATAAAATAAGTAATTTTCATTAATAATATTAATTCAATTTTCAGTAAGAACTGTGAGAAATAGATGCCAAACGTATGAGTCTTGGAAAAATAGTATTCGCAGGAAGACTTTAGGGAATCCTTTATCTTAGTTGTGTGTTGTCATACCATGTAAATCCTCCATGATGTTCTTTTTAGTTTTCACTGTAGATAAATTGACATTACAGAAGCTGTGTGACAGATATATAAGACCATACCTTTTAAAGCTTCACTTTCATCCAACATACTTCACAAAAAAAAAAATCACCTAAGAGGAAATACCCCGCTTTATTCTACTTCAGATGGAATTATGCAAGATAAAGCAAGGAAGCAAATGTAACTGGACTGAATTTTCATCAGTCACACAGAGTGGAGGTGAGGTGCCTTACCAGGTGGATCTGCCTTCCTTCCTGAAATGGTCAATTGTGTTGATTCAATAAATATTAAATTAATATCATTTCCAACAGAAAACACATACTCAGAGAGGGGAAAAAATAAAAAAGAAAAAGGAAAAGAAAAATAAGAGTTAGTGTTAGCAAGGGCAGAAAGCTAACTTATTATAGTTATCCAGCTACTTTTGTTTCTGTTTTGAAATTCACTTGAATATGGATAAGAGAACTTGTAAAAATAGAGCTTCTGGCCAGAACCCTGACTGTAAATATGCACATACAGATTTTTAAGTCAGCTACATTCCTGATTACTGCACACAATTTGCAAATATCAAGCACTAACTAAATCTAGAAAAAGGGCACTCTTTAAAAAGCCACTGCTCAGACTGATTTTGGAGGTTAAAGAGAGCAGGAAACCATGGAGGAAAAAAACACATAAAAATAAAGATATTGGGAGAGTTGTGGTGATGATGGGAAAGTAAATCCAGATGAATATGAAACATGTAAAATGAAAGAACCTCTTTCTGGATTTTTGAAGAAATAGGCTGAAATGTGTTGTTCTCATTTTTAAAAATACCCTGTCCAAAATCTCTCTACATGCATCCATACTTAAAAATTATTTCAACCCCTGTAGAAAAATTGTTCTTTTAGTATATTAAATAAAAATGTGACTATCAGTTCTTGTAATGACTGTTTGTGACCATAATACATTGTTAGTTTACGATTTGCTAGTGTGGCAATTATTGTTTTGTCATTGCATTTTATATATTATATATATACCATTTTATATATTAAAATATATCCTTTGATTACACCATTTCTTAATCTTAAAGTGACTTAGTATTTGAAGGATTGTCCATTTATTTTGGATTGGTGTATGACTTGTTCTGTTGCTATTAACTTTTTTTTTTTAACATATACCACAAAATGGTCACATTCATCTGCAAATCTACAGGGTACACCAGATTACTTCCATTATGGTGGTACATCTCACAGGATTTATACCTGTCAGTTAATAAGACATTTGCCAATATCCCATTTTAACTGACACTAAGAGCAGCAAGTTTGTTTGGGATCACAGACCTCACCTTGCTGGTCTTACACCAGCACTGCTTCCTTTAGCTGAATAGCTCTTGATTTTACATGCACGCACCTGATTCATATTCCAAAGACCACAACAGTCATTAGATTAAATTGCTCATAGGCCAAATTTAGAGTGAAGTAATAAAAAGTATTTACCTAGAAATAGTGAGTAGATTAAGTACAGCAATTACTGATGCAAAGTACCAAACTCTGGAGACCTCTGCATTCCTTTCATGAATATTGCACCCCTGTTTAGTATATCGCATGGTTTCAAGTCTTCAAGAGCTGTGGAAGCATGGAGGGAAACAACGGTAAAGCGAACCCATTCCTGGTGACCTCCTCTCTTTCAGTTTAAAGCTATTTCACCTTGTTATATCACTTAATACTCTTGTAAGAAGTCCCTCTCCATCTCTTTTTTAGGTTCCTTTCAAGTATTGGAAGACTACAATTAGATCACCTCAAAGACTTCTCTTTTCTCAGTCTTTTCTCACAGGAGAGGTGCTCCATTCCTCTAATCATCTTGGTGGCCTTCTCTGGGCTCAATCCAACAGTTCCACATCCTTCCTGTGGTGGGGAACCAGAGCTGGATGCAGCACTCCAGGTGGGATGTCACCAGAGCATGGTAGAAGGGCAGAATCCCTCGTCCTGCTGGCCACACTGCTTTTGATGCAGCCCAGGATACAATTGGCTTTCTGGGCTGCAAGGCACATTGCCAGGTCATGTTCAGCTTCAGATCCCCTGAATCCTTCTTGGCAGGGCTATTCTTGATATGTTCATCCCCCAGCCTGTATCAATAATGGGGGTTGTCCAAACCCAGGTGCAGCAATCTCCTGAGGTTCCCACATGCCAGTTTTTTGAGCTTGTACAGGTCCCTCTGGATGGCATCCCATCCTTCAGGGATGTCAACTGCACTACTCAGCTTGGATCATCTGCAAATTTGCTGAGGGTGTGCTCGATCTCTTCATGTAGGTTATTAGTAAAGATATTAAATAACATTTGTCCCAACACGGACCCCAAGGGACACCACTTGTCACTGGTGTCTGTCAGGGCTCTGAGCCATTGACCACTACCCCTTAGATGTGACTGTCCAACCACTTTCTTATCCATGGAACTGACTATCCACAAATCCATCTCTCCACAATTTATAGAGAAAGATGTTGTGGCGGACCATGTCGAAGACTTTACAGAAGTACAGAAAAATGGCATCTGTAGCCCTTCCCTTGGCAACTACTGTAGTCACTACATCACAGAGGGCCACTGGGTTGGTCAGTCAGGACTTGTCCTTGTTCAAGCCATGCTGGCTGTCTTGAATCATCTGGTTGTCCTCCATGTGCCTTAGCAGAGCTCCTAGGAGCATCTCTTCCATGATTCTACCAGGTACAGAGGGGACAATGGTAGTTTCCAGGGTCCTCCTGTCTACCCTTTTTAAAAATGAGTACAATGTTTCCCCTTTGCCAATTACCTGGGAGTTCTCCTGATTGCCATGACTTTTCAAACAACATGGAGAGTGGCTTGGCAACTCTATTAGCAAATTTCTTTAGGACTTTCAGATGTGTCTCATTGGGTTTTATAGACTTATGTACATTTATGTTCCTCAAGTTATCACGATCTTTGTTACAGCGGGAGGGACTTTGTTCCCTGACTGCCCATCCTACTGTCCACTTACTTGAGAAGTGTGAGGAGAGATTGCCACGGGAGACTGAGCCAAAAATGTTGTTGAGTACCTCAGCCTTCTCATCTCTTGTTACTAGTTTGCCAGCGCTTATGTAGTGGTACTGCTTCTTTGATCTTCCTTTGCTGGTTAACGTACCTGTAGAAGTCCTTCTTCTGGTAGGGCTGTCTATTACCTGACTCAAGAAGTTACCCTCCACACATTCCAGGAGTCTCCTGAATTGCCTGAAGCTTGCACACTACTTTCTCAGAAAGTATCAGGGTGATTGAAGTGCCCCAACAGGACAAGAATCTGCAAGAACAATGTCTTCTGTAACAGGCATATTACATTTAATAGTGAAAAATAGAAAAATTTCATAACTTACCTAATGTGATAATAATGAAATTTCAATTCATCTACTCCATTTTACCTTCCATTCCCATCTCAGCTGAGCCTCATAACCTTTTAAGGGTTGTACAAGGAAAATTCAACATTCAATCTTGCCGTTTGTTCCGACTTTCTCCTCCACTGTTTTTCAAATTTTCCTTGTTTTTCCATTTACTTTCACCTTTTGGATCTACTTTTAATTTGGTTAAGGGTTTTCTGGGGTCTTTTTGTCATTTCTTTTTTCCCTCCAGCACTCACTTTAAATCTCAGGGGCAGATGGTGAACAGTTCCGGGAGACTCATTCCCCCTGTTGTTAGTAATAGCTAATATGACTGCTTATTAGTGGTATCTGTTCATAATCTGGTCAGTGTGATTTTAGCTGGATTTCTTTTGTAAGAAAAGCTATTGATTTTATCTCTACAACCACATCAGTCCTCAGTGTATTTTTTCTCTCTACAAATATATATATAGATACATATATCTACTTATATATGGAGAGAGAGAGAGAGAAAGGTACCCTGCATGCTTATTCTCTTCCATTCACTCTTATAGAAAATTTTAAGCCTTCACACGTAACAGTGGGATTCAGCTGAGAAAATACAGAGGTTTACATCTGAAATAGTTTTACTTTTATGCTCAGTGTAAAAAAAGAAACACTTACAGAGCACAACTCATCCCATCAAACTTTCAAAACTGATCAGATAAATCCCATGTTTAGCATCAGCTGTTATCCAGAGAATATCTTTTGAATAAGTGGCCTCCTTCATTAACACTTTTCCCTGATATTTCTTGCTTAAAAACATGTCTATTTTAAAGAAGATCTCCATAGTTTTGTACAGGGACTTTGAATCCTCTGTAATATACCTTTACAGGGAGTCACAATAGAAAGTTACAGTTGTACAGGCTATGTGTCTATAAAATCAGTCAGGATCAAATCAACGTATTAAAAGGGGAAGAACAGAGTAGTAAAAACAAGTAGACATACCACACATCTGTGAAGTCAACAGTATGTCTATAGTTCCCTTTTGCACAGAGCTACCAGCCTGGACCACAGTAAGCTGATGTGGTATAAAAAGAAGCAATTGCATTTGAG
>JAWWLZ010000094.1:53018885-53031830 GCA_035041345.1 Poliocrania exsul
TGAGCGAGTAGTATTCTTTTATTTCTCTTGATATCCTAAACTTTTTGATGGTAACTCAAAAACTGAAACACTCCAGCCTAAATGCAAATATTTTTATTTGGAAATCTTCTTGAGTGCTTCATATGAGTTACATCACAGAAGCTTCCTATTCCATCTCAGACTCTGTGTCCTATTACAACTCATAAGCTTTCCTGTGAGTAATATATAGAAATATGGGGAAGCCTTTTGGCTTCTGCTTTGCTATGAAAGCTGAAATCCCAGTGGGAATTCCATGCCCATGAGAGAAGAAGGACATGATGTAACTGGAAAGTAGCTTTGGTGAGTCATCACTGAAGCATATCTACATTATTTCAACATGGGGAGATCCTTTTTTTCACTTAAAAAAACCAATAACTTTCAAAAGAAAGATACTTAATTACAAATTATACATGAAAGGCCCTAGTTCTTCACTAAAAACAGTCCTGATTGTTACAAAGGCATCATATTAAACAACTCATCTACAACTCACCTACTTTAGAAGAGCCTGCCTATAACTTAGAGGTACATTTAAGCATTGCAGTGTTAAATGAAGCTGGCTTAAAATTAAATTCTGTCATGACATATTTGTCACCTGTTCTTCAGGAAATTTGAATTGGCTCTTTTTTATATTTTTTTTTTGGTTTGATATTTTGATACGTACCAATGATGGAAGAGATGTCCCAGGGTAGAAAATGTACGGGTACTACAAGAAGAACATTCAGTACAAGGAGTAGACTAAACACAACTGCCTTTTCATCCTCAGGCTGTCAGCAAAACATATTCTCACAGAACTTCCACTAAAGAGCTGGTAACACTGCTGAAATAATAAAACTCCCTATGTGTTCTTCAGTCCACAATTCAAATTGAAAACTAATCATAAAACACAGTATGTCAAGAAGAAGAGCAAGACAAAAATGCCAAAATACACAAAGCGTGTTGTAATGATTTTTTTGACCAAGAGCAACTTATATTACTGAAACATCTCTACAAATGTGTCTTTCTAAGCAGCTGGAAGAACAGACAAGTAATGTTATCCAATGTTGCCAGGCCAGCTGCAAGTATGTTCCCATTATTGATCTGAACTTAAAGGTCTGGGTCTGCCCTGTGGGGAACCAGAGGCCAGAATCAAAACTCACTGGACATGGTAGGGAGCCCTTCTACTTTACATAGCCTCAAACTCACATCCCTAATCAATGAATATTTAGAAATAACTGTAGTAAAAATCTGATTATTTTGAAGACATTCCCATTTGTTGAAAGATGCTTAATAAGGTAAATGGTATGAACTATGCATCCTTCCTTTGCTCCAACAGGTAAGGCTGAACACAAAGCATATCTTCACAAAGGGTTTTATATTTCACAAGAAAGATTTTCTGACATAAAGGAACAAAACCAGGAGGGAAACAGTACTGGGAATATTTTCAGAAATGAGTCTTTTGAAGGAAGACTTGCAAGGAAAGGATGAACTTCAACAGAGTCATTACGTATAATTAGAAGAGGAACTATTATTCTGTAGTCGCACAGATGCTAACTTCATCTCTTGCTGCATTTTCAGTTTTTTCTGTTCAACTGACTAGCCAAAAGCTAGGTTAGTCATTGGTTAACAGGTGGCAGAAACAGTATTCCTATGAAAGATCCAGATGTGTTTCATAATGCTTGATATATCATGAATTGTCAGCAGCTCAGTGAGGACTTCTCACCTGTAAAGGGTCAAAGAAGTTGTATCTTCTATGAGCTATTTCAAAATGCAAGTCCATATATAATTCCTTATTCTTCCCAGTGGAAAGACACAAGGAGTACTGAGAATGAAAGTCTAACCTACACACAATCTAGGTACCAGAGGAATTTTTTTCATATTACCTTAATTAGGTCAGGAGCCCATAGAGAATTACTTCTACCTTCATATTTATGTACGTTAAAAGACTTTTGGCCTGCACCTCAGGTAAACAAACAGGCTGTCTATTTTGGAAAATCTAGTTTGGAAGGAAGGTGTAACATTGCACTTCTTTTGGATTAAAGAAGACTAATTAAAGAGTGGGACTTTTCTTCACTGAAGACATGTGCTTCCATGAGCTTTTTAGGTTGTCATCATTAATGTCATTCTGCATAAATAGATTTGCATCCTCATCTGAATTCAGTTAGCTGGCTAACTAACTAGGTTTAGATTCTGCACTGAAATCCTGAGGACTGAATAGTTTGCTTTGTAACTGTTTTACTGTTTAAAGTTAGGCAACAAAATTTTTCCTCCTCAAATTTTAATTTTAGTGATTTATAGGGAATAGAAGCGAAATAGCAGATATAGATCCAAATTAATATTCAAAGTAGGAGAACAGAAGTAACTGCAATGCAAACCTGTATAAATTAGCCTAGCAATACCTTGCAGACCAACCTTCTGCATTGTCCATTAGCTGCTATCATTTATGCCTTCACTTCTTGGCAAGATTGCTAAAGAGATACCAAGTCTTCACAAAGGCTGAGAATAGGATAGCAAAGTCGTCTCATATAGCTTAATAGAGCTGCTCAATATTTAAGCTTGGAGACATTCGTGTCAGTAAAAACCTGAGGCTTTTCTTCCACAATTCATGCAGGAAACCTATTTTTATTGAATCTCTGATGGGAATGAAGACTGTGATGTAGTCTGAAGTTGCATTCATCACTCTGCATTCAGAGCATGCTGTCATGCCAATCCTCCCCTCCAGCAGCAAAATAAAAGTGGTAACGCTTAGGAGTGAATCACTCAAATTACTTACTCAGAAGTCCTGTTAACCAAAACCATCAGGTTTATGAATGTTGTGAGCGACCTAGTAAGGAGTCTCACGAGAACTCGGGTTCAACACAGTCTAAAATTCTAATGAGACAAAAGACACCTTGTGTTTCAAAGGGAAATGGCTACAGAGAGAAACCAAAAGAAATAGCCTAGGGAGTATTGCTATAACCATTAGAAGAGTTCCAATCTACTCTGTGAACATTTACTCACTTTTTTCCCCTAATAGATATGCCTTTCCACACTTGTCATTATGCTGTGCAAGATTTCACAGCTCATGGATTTTTTTTTTTTTATTTTTCTAACATATGGTCCTTTTGCTACCTACTCTGGTCTCTAAAACTCCATTTGGAAATGATGCATATATACATCCTGTTTTTCTCAGCTGGAAAATTCACCCTGTTCAATGCACTTCCTTATTAACACCTTTTAGCTTGTTGGTGCAATTGGATGCATGAGAGGAGACATAACATTTTCATTTCATATCAGCAAGTGAGGTTGTGTTTTTTTTAATTTCCTCACCAAGTGCCAAGATGACATGATGCTCTTAATGGTAATATGTTAAGATTTCAGCTGTGGATCTGAATACTTCATCTGAGTCCCATCTCTATTTAAATACATCCTTACCATTTTAGAAATTAACACAATTAAAATTTAAAATGAGACAGACAGAGTGAACCAGAACTCTATTGCCACAATGTATGGTTCTGCAATAAATTCAGAGTGATTTTGAAACAAAGCTACAATAAAACACCAAAGAAAGGTGGTGGGAGTCTTTACAGTATCTGGTTTACATATTTTAACTATACCAGCTCAAACTAATGACTATGATAGGCAATGATTCACTATAATTTTTTTAAATAAATAATTTGCTTGATGAAATGCAAATGAGCAAGCTTTTGACAAAAGCTTTTGACAAATCTTGTGTAGGACCTGGTTTAAAAGTCCCCAAAGTCATCAAAAAACCCAGAACAGCTCAATGTTAAAAATACTCAACATTCAAAACAGGGAGGTCACTTCCTTCATGAACAAACATTCTTACCTTCCTACACTAACTGGTTCCTTTTGTGTCACCAAATATCAGGTTGTGAGTCTAACTAGTGATGTGGGCTCTGTGATCAGCAAAAGCTCTTTTGCCTTTGCCTAATCTTAGGGGTCAGCAGGAAAAGTCTGTTCCAATCCATCCATTGTTTCAGCACTTTCATGAAATGTATCCCCACATCACCATAGGTGTATCAGAGCTTAAGTCAGTCCAGCAGTTCACCTGTCTCAGAAGTATCATTTCCTCAGACTGTAAGATTTACAAAGAGATAGACAACAGGCTAGTAGAGGCATACAGAGTCTTCAGAACACTCCATAAAAGGGTCTGGTGAACTAAACACCTGAAGAAAAGTACAGAGATCAGTGTCTACGGAGCCATTGTACTGTCTACTCTTTTCCATGGGTCTGAATCATGGGTCATCTACCACCACCACCTGCGACTCCTTGAATGCTTCCATCAGCGCTGCCTCCGTACAGTCCTAAACATCTACTGGTCTGATTATGTGACCAATGTATTCTTTAACAGGCAGGAGTCACTAGTATCAAGGCCATGCTGATGAGAATGCAGCTGTGCTGGGCAGGGCATGTCTCCAGGATGGAGAATCACTGCCTCCCTAAGACTGTGCTCTATGGAGAACTCACCACCGGCTGCCGCAAAAGAGGAGCCCCAAAGAGGAGATACAAGGACTTCCCGAAACAATACCTCAGCCTTGGCCATATTAACTGCCATCAATGGTCCATTCTGGCCTCCAATTGGGATTCATAGAGACACACAATTTATAACATTGCTGCTTCCTTTGAGAACGCACACAGAGTCAGTCTTGAGGAGAAAAGACAACACAGAAAGGACCGTTCCTCACTAATATCGCCTAAGGAGACTTTCTGCTCTGCCTTTTGCAACCAAACTTGCCTATTTAGCCACCAGCACGCTTGCAGCAAGCATGGGTAGTGCCCTTCCCAAATCTTCATTCACAAAGCCTAGCCATGAATTTACACAGAGGTTCATGACACTAAGCTCAAGCCCCTTGGAAAAGTGCTTCTCCCTGAAAATCCAAACCAATTTATCATTTATGGGATGCTCTTCTTACCACTCCAGCCAGGACTAAAACCCAGACTCTGACAAGCAAGTGCTGTGCTCTTTTCCCCACAACGTTAGGACTTTTGTGTCAGGATGCCAGTGCAGGAGGTGTTAGGAAGAGGAGAAACTACATGGAACAATTACGATGGAAAAGGAGGAAGCTGGAGATGGAGAAGGTAGCTGGACATGCAGTGGGGGTTATATGGCATCTCTCTGCATGGAAGTCTTGGGTCAGAATTTATTTAATGGGACAAGAAAAGTGTAAATGTCAGCAGGGAAGAGGGTAAGAAGGGTGTAGAAGGAAGCACGCTGAGCTGTGGCTGGATTCTAAACGTTTCATCCAAACTGCTATATTGTTAAGACTATTGAGCAAAAAAGCAAATTTTCATTCCAATTAAAGAGTCAATGGTTTTAGAACAATCACTAGAAGAAAGAATGGAAAAAGAAGGCAAATCCTCAGAGGACTCGGTAATGAACAACAAAACCAGTCCTTGTGTATTGTCCAAAATGAATGGTATTCTGTATAACTGCAGAGAGAGGATTTAATGCTACAAACCACTGTGGTATTCTCTGTGAGTAGACATGTGATGGCTCACGATTGACAGCAATATTTAGCCCAGGTCGATGTCTTCCAGTCAATGTGTAGCATAGATCATTCTTGATATGTCTTACTGTAGTTGCTGGGGTGGCAAACATTGAAGGAGGCAAAGCCTGAGGGTAATTACCAATTGCTTAAAGCTCTTAGAAGACATTCACTTGCACAATATGAATTATATTGGTCATCTGCAGGATGCTTCTCTGTGGACATTTGTAGCAGTGCATCAGCCAAGCCTGCAAAGCCACTGCAGTGGTGCAAGGGAGCTAAACCCTGGGGTGCAAGAGAGCATCAGGTTGGAGGCTGAAGGATGAAGCACAGGTTAGAGAAGGAAGAGAAGAAGATGAGTACACTTTGTAATTTCATTGTAGTCATAGATGGGGTAAATCTGCCCAACATTCATCCATAAGCTAAGTACAGGATGGAAAAATGGTTCAGAGCAGTGTGGCAGAACTTACTGTTTACTAACTGCTTATTAAATTCTTCTAGGGGCAGAGCCACAAGACACAAAGACTGTACTTAAACTCACCTCCAGCTCCTTTCTGACCCACAGTCCTGTATGTCCTTTCTGTGGGTTTCACTTTACCTTTTGCTGCAATATAAGGCAAGAATATGGCTAGGGCACTAACCATGTCCCAAGTCTCTGGCTGAGAAGATGCCATTCAATGGGGAAGCAGAAGGGAAACCTGGGGGAAACTCTAAAGGCTAAATAAAACAGCTCTGCACTTTCCGTCACTTTACTACCAGAAGCAAAGAGGCCTAAGTGCTAATTCCTGCCGTCTCGCAGCTGGGAGCTGGCTCTGGCCAGCCCATGCCAGCAGTGGGCTGATGATTTCCTGTGCCAGTCCTGCTGAAAGTGCTCTCACACTCATAGGTTTCAAGAGCTCAGATTAGTTATCTTTCCTCTAGTAGAAAGGGCTCTGGATTAGGACTCTGGAGGCTTAAATTCATTTGTCAGGTTAAATACAGACTTTGTGTGCAACCTTCACCAAGGTCTTTAATCTGCCCGGGTGTCGATATCCTTTGGAAAGAGGCAGTAATTCTTCCCTAATTATTAAGAGTTTGGAGAATAAAATGGGTAAATAACAGAGCAGCGCTCCACTACTGACGGGATGGCTGGCACAGCTCTCCTGGCTGTACTGAGTTCCCTTGCTAACTACCCAGCTATGTGTTGCAGATCTGGGGCATTCACAGTTAGTATTTTCATGAAACAGAATATAAAATCAGAAGGAAGCAGCAGCTACAGGGAAATTGTACGTCCCCTGACTAAGGCACCTTTAAGCACCATTCAATGTTTTGATGCATTCACTGGGGAACCATGCTGCCAAATTCTATCTAATGCCTAAAACTCAGTCAGATAGCTTAGATGCTGCCAGCACTTGGGTACAATTGTTCTCTCCATAGGCACACGTGGAAGCTGTGATAAGGATGTAGAAAACACCAATACCAGAGCAAGGCTGCTTTAGTGGCATTTCCCAGAAACACAGCAAAAACTGAAGGAGACAGTGGGTTGCTCCTGCGCTGGATTTAGGTTGCGAGTTCCTTCTCTTTAACCTTTGCTTGCCCCCTTTTTAATATTTCCCTTTCACACATCTTCTGCATGCAGATCTGCAGTTTTCCTTCCTGCTGAGTTACAAACCCACTGCTGCTTTATTCCTCCACTCGGCATTTCCCTGCCCCAGCTTGGAGCACGTAGGCTCATCCCCTTGATGATCAGCTGAGCAGCAGATGGAGGATCAGAGGAGCAGCATGGCTGCTTTTTAAGGTACACCCATAGCAGCTCTCATGGAAACAACCAAGGAGTGGCCAAAAGCCAGGATTCCAAATGCTGCAATATTTAAATCTGGAACACAGGGGAAGGTCAAAGTCATAGGTCTCAGGGTTCATGTAATTTTGGATCATTCTCACCTTTCATTTAAAGCAAAGTTACTAGCGTTCATATTCTCAGACAAAAGCTTGGAAATGGGGATGACCAAGGCCTTGAACATCAAAGGGCAAATAAAAGGATCCAGAACTGATTTATTTATTTTTTTAAAATCTCATGATTTTGCCATCAATCTCACATTATTTTGGAGAGTAGCTCGGGACTTTTGAGCATGAAAGTCTGGCAGGACCACAGATACCTCAAAATCATAATGAATTGAGGCCACAATCAGCTTTTGAGAAGGCTACTGCCTTGCAGCTAAGACCATGCCAGGATTTTGCAGAATGGTTTGATCCTTCCCACACAACCTCTTACTTGTAGGCATTGCTATCACCATCCATCACAGTCAGGAGTATTTTCTTTTTCTTATCCCAATTGAAGAGGAAAGGTATATTTTAAGGGCAAAGTGGCTGCCACACTGCTACTCAAGGTGGTGAACTCGTGCAGATGCCCAGGGGAGGTCTCACAGGCTTGCCTTCAGGGCCAGTACAGCATCTTAAAGGGACAGGAATGCCACATAGTTGCAGCCATATGTTGAATGTAGTGAAGGCATATGGATCTAATTATGTAAATAAACAACACGGTCCATGATGATTCTAAATAATTCAAAACATAAAGAGGCAAAACACTAATGTTCAAACTAATGAAAATAGATTCTTAGGGTGATTAATTTACAATAAAGAGAAGCTGCATATGTCAAAAATGGTGCGTCATCATATGATTTAGTATAATCAGGCACATCTGCATTGCTCTTGATGTTTGCGAACAATGATCTTGTTCACCTCCTCCTGCATCGTACCACAGTATTAAAAGAGAAGAAAACTGCACAGCAGAGCCAGCAAACACTTGTGAGAAAAATATTTTTAAAGTATCTCAATAAATATTTACCAACCTTTGGGATGTTTGAATGCTTGAGATTGTGTCAGGAAAGAAGCATATGCTGATATCCTCAAAAACAACACAAGTGGTCAACAGTCTCTGTACAAAAGGGACTAGCTCAATACAATAGGCCACTGTTGCTGTGAGTTCTCAGCATTGTTTACCTCTCACAGGGCTTCCAAGTACAAACCACTTCAAACAAACTACACTAAGACTTTAAACTGAATCCACCCAACAGGTTAATAAAACAAATATTGATTGGGTTTGAGAGTCATTACAGTAAACAAACGCTTTTGGATTAAAGGGGTTCCTTTGTTCAAGCAATATTGTCCAGAGCCTTCAAGCAACATATTACAATCTCAACTTAAATCCTCAGGTAATATTTCACAGTGTTTGCCTTCAAATCTGCTTTTATTTGTAGCATATGTATAAATAGAGATATGTGAAAAGATATGGTTAAGAATTTCATGCACGCAAAGGAAAGAAATCATGCCAAACTCAGAAATATGCTGGACATTCTAATAATTAAGAATAAAAGTAAAATTTCTTTCAAGCGCATATAATGATTTATACACCTAAACCTCATTCCAAAAACTGCAATTTGTAGACACTTTTACCTTCGTTCCTCTAGAAACCCAGTTTCTGCAATGTAGATGAAAATCTCATGAAAATGCCAATGCCCTTTCACAAACTCTCCCACAAATGATCCCATGGACTAGGAAAGCATCTTAACATGGTCCAGCACAGAAATGCAACCCAGATGCTTGAGAGCAAGGGCACAAACAGCAAGGATGCAGTAACACAGAAGAGAATTGCAGAGAGTTATTGCCTAGACTGCAGGCTGATCCAGACTGCTCAGACTTTTTTGTCTGATTACTTGACAGCGACTAAAGACACCTAAATGAATTTAGGTCCTCACTCCACTTTCAAAGGTGGCTTAGGTTCCAAGAAACTTTTCTTGAGAAATTATCTAGAATGAAAGGAGTGACTAGGAGCTCCAGCTCTGTCATCTTGTGCAAATGCTTCAAGATGTGGATTGAGAACATCAAACCTGTCACACAGACTTAGACAAGTATTTTCCAAGAGTAATGGATTCTCCACATGGTTTTCAAACTTTCATCTGCAATCAAAACAGATTCCCACAAGTAAGAGCACAGGCTGTAGATTGAAACATATCTAGCCATGCACATTTTATTTTTCTCCATTCTCTAAACACAAAACACACATTAGAAACATAAGCACATGAAGAGTGATCAGTAGGTCACTGATACATTTTAGTAAAAATATTTTAGCCTAATAATGTCAAATAAGGGAACAGTTTATACTTGCCACAGAAGTGTAAAAATCCAGGGAATAGTAGATTCAGAAGTTAACAAAGATATTCCATACTCCCATACAAATAGATTAAGCTCAGTGTAGTGCTGACAATTCTTTCAAACCCAATTCAGTCATTAGACTATGTTCACAATTCCTTTGGGTTAATAGTGTACTGCAGAGAAAAATGGCAAAAAGGCAGGTAAATATCAGGAGAGGATGATTCTCCAGACATTTGAGCAAAAAAATGGTGCAGTAGTTTTAAGTGGCATTCACTGCTTCTCATTACCTCTATACACGCATCACTTAAATAATTATTTGTTCTCTATTCCTGGCCGTGTAAAGCAAGTTGTATTACGTACATCAGCCCAGAGCAGACACCTGGCCACTGCAGGACTTCCATGTGAGTATAAACCTTTTTGCACCTTTGATTTCTTCTTCAGCATTCACGCAGGCCCTGTCTGTCTTTTTCTTGCTAATTCACAACATTCAGGTAATTCCTGATACAGAATTCTCAACAGAGCCCAGTCAGAGGTGGAAATTGGTATGGTACTACAATGAGTCCCTCTAACACAAGGCACAGTTTCTAAGTGACAGCATAAGGTACTAAGAAATTACACCATCACTGAATGAAAGTGCAACACATACCCTGTGCTCAGCATCTGCCTTAGCTCACAGGCATAGCATTCTGCAAATCTTGTAAAATCAGGTGGTTGATCTGATAAGATACTCTGCATCACTGGGGCTCTCCCTATCTGAAGACATAATCAAACCCCACGAGGTTTGCTCAGAGTATCTCACTCGCAGCTAGACTTCTTTGCGGGAAGAGTTATGCAATCTTAGCTTACATCTTATCACCAGCAGTGCAACAGCCAGACTTCAGGGTTTGTTGTCTTGCAGACACCCACTTTATTCTCATTGCTATGGAGCAGCATTAAACTCTCAGCCTCAGAGTGAAAGAACAACAGGGAGTGATAAGGAGCAGAAAGAGCTTGCAGAGTTAGTGCCTGCACAGCAGACTTAGGCTGAAGCTCATTTCATTGATGTGGGGCATTTCTTGCATCTGGAGCGTCATGATTAAGAGAATAAAATACATGTTCTAACATACTGAGTGCCAAAAGTAACTGTGATGTTCACACTGCACTACCAAGGGATAATATGATCTATTAATTAGGCTTGGGTTGAATAAAATATATTTTAAGAAATCAAAGGACCAACAAAATACAGAGAGCAAATTTCTAAAATGGAAAATAATACCTTCAATAAGTGAGAGGTTCGACTAAGTGCTCCCTCTTTTTATAGTCAGTACAGGGGCTTTTTTTACCGGTATCTATGTTCAAACACTAACACATACACTGCGGCTTTTGCAGCCTTTTGCATTCAATCTCCCTTAAGTTGTGGGTTTTCTAGTAACCTTCTCTGTCCTTCATTGTGGTGCTGAATAAACTACTTCAAGCTTCTGAGTCATTCAATGCATTCCTTGATGACCCATAAAAGCTGAAATACCTTAGGTGAAGAGAGGGACCATCCTTGCCTTGCCCTGCACAGCTCCCATATGCCCTTCCCAAATATGTGATCTGTTGAAAGTGAATCCTCAGAAATGCAGCGACCTCCTCTGCTCTTACTCTACCACAAGGCCTTCATGTTGCCTCTGATTATCTGTAGCTGAAAGTGTGGGTGCAATTCATGTCCAAACTTTTAGAAAAAAACTACAGTATTTTTTAAACAGAAATACATCTGCATAACCAGTTCTATCTGCTGCTGTGCATATGCTTGTCCCTCCAGTTTCTAGGCACTGGTTCCAGTGGGAATTGCCAAGGGTCAATCTAAAGTAGGCACTCTCTAATAGAGTTGAGCTTTATGGTCCCAATTTTTCCCAAACCATGTCAAACCAGCAAAAACCCATGCTGAACAAAGACAAATCCAGACCCATGCATAGCCATGAGAAACTGATAGCCAGAGGATTAAAAAAGCTTCAGAATAAAATATGAGGTTGCATGTCAATAACAGAAAACAATGTATCACAGATAAATTTAAGATTTTTCCTTTCCTTAGACAAAGGAAAAAACCCTAAATCTTTATTTTGATCAGATATGGAAACAAAAGGATTAAAAGAATCAGACAAGTCATTTGTAATTGGTCTCCAGACTGTACCCTCTTCCTTGAGTAAAGTGCATGCAAGTGAATAAAACTGCATGGATAGACTTTATTAGCTACAGCTTTCCTTCCTCACTCTGGGATTAGAGGAATACTTTAACCTTGACACATTCATCTTATACTCACAAAGCTTCACTTTTTAACAGTCCCTTCTTCTTTCCTCTTCACTTGTCTGATTCTGGCAAATAATTTTCTAAATTAGAAGAGGCTACTGTTCTGTCTTAAAAAGCAAGGGAATACTCGTCTATCTTTGTTAGCAAGAGCATGGAGAAATTCAAGGTGGTTAATACATCTAGAGGTCTATTGCAGTTGGCAAAAATATGGCAAAAGCAGACGTTTGTATAAATAAGGCTCTTGAAAGGATGTATTAGGCTGTCCTTTAAATGCAATAATAGAAATATAGAAAGAGCATGATTTTATTTATTTGATACCAATATAAAGCCAACTATATGAATACATGTTACTTATATATTTATAAGAAGCTGTATTCCTTGAAGCTTCCTTAATGCTAGAGGAGTTTGTGATGGGATTTGCAAAAGCACTCAGCACTGCTCTAGCCCTGTGTCAAGTGGCATTTACGAATCCTGCCCCTGCTGCCGTCCACAAAGGCAAAACTGGGCCATCATGGAGTATCCAAAAGAATCCCACAGCTAGGGGGTAAACTGCCATGCACAGCTACTGGCACACCTATCACCCACAGACAGGAGCAAAAGTGTCTGTGGAAATGCGTATTATTCAGAGGGCTGAGGAATATGAAAATGCAAGGAAGTTTTTTTACGTGTGTGTGGAAGAGGGTGTTATTAAGCAAAACACTTGAAAGTTAATTGCAGAATAAAAGAATATACCTCAAGGGTACACACTTTCTCAGTACACTGATTTATTATAATTACAGAGTTTACCCTTACCTTTTTTCTTTATCCAGCCACATATTTGAGTTGCTTTAGATTAAAGTATACGTCTTGTTAATTATGGCATTTAGTTCTCGAATGGTAATTGGTGTCTGGTGCTAAGCTCCTATAACTCTTCTTGTCACTGTTTCAAGGGGGCCTGTTTAATTTGCCTGAGGTAAACTAAAATGGAAAGTACCATCTTATTTGAGTAATATGAGATATTTCTTGTGACTTTAATGACCAAATATTGTATGGTTTATGGGGGGGGGGGGGGGGGGGGGGGGCC
>JAWWLZ010000094.1:53097642-53110070 GCA_035041345.1 Poliocrania exsul
ATTCGCTGTTTTGCCAAATTTGGGAAGGTGTATTTTGACTAATAAATGGATTTATGTGGTTTTGTATTGGCAGTGCAAACTAGAGGCTGAAGAGAGAGAAGTGATGGAAGGGCATACCTGGAGAAGACTACACTGACCAACAAACTGAAAAAAGTGCAAAAGCAGCAGTGTTTTTTAAAAAAAGAAAAATGAATAAAACATAAAATGTAACAACTCAGTCAAAGAAATCATAGCAATCAATGCTTCTTTTTGCTTGTAGAGGGCCTCTGTCACTAGCCTGTGAGAGCACAAAGAAGATTAAAAGCCAGACAGTGTGGAGTACTAACTGTGGCTGAAGCTCAAAAATATGTTGTCAAGATAAGCAACAAGTTGTAGTCTATGTTTTGACAGAAAAGTGTTACACTGAAGCTGTGAGCCGTCTAGCTGTTCCAGAACGGAGGGCAAGGAGCAGGGGAGGTCTCCTGTGCCCCATGAACAGGAAGGTTTCATTTGCGCACAGTTTCCTCTCACCACAATCCAAACAGACGGGATTTTCCCATTTTCCCTTCTGTGTGGCCAAGAATCACACCACTGATTACAGCACTAAGGCAAGTCCAGGGCTGAGGCACTTTCCAGCCAGATCAGAAATGCAGAATGGTGATACAAGAAATAGTTCTTACATCCAAAAGTTCCATCTGTAGCTAGAAATGACCCAAGAAAATCTAGTGTAACAAAAGAACAAAGGATTCTTTTTTGTCATCATCTCCAGGCTTCCTACCTCAAACAGTCCTGAAAATTTTGCCCTTCCAGTTATCTGAAGTTGAATGCAATATTTTTACAACATCTGGTATTTTGCTGAGCAAAAACTCACCAAAGGAAGTTGTCACAGCACCAAGCCTGTCTGAGTTCAAGAAGTGTTTGGACAAAGCCCTCAGGCACTTGATGTGACTCTTAGGGATATCCTGTGCAAAGCCAGGACTTGAACTTCATGATCCCTGTGGGTCCCTTCCGTGATACTACAATAATCAGTATTGATATTTTTCATGTTTTTATTGATTTGACTTTATTAGGACTGTTTTATTATTTTGTCAAAAATACCATTTCTCTTTTTGTCTTTCATTCTGATGTTGAACATCACCAGCAATAATCAACAGCAAATCTCAGTAGTTCTGCACTTTACTCTGGGGGCCCACTTCATGTGATTGTCTTTGGGCTGTACTCTAATAGTGTCAATAATAATTTTATCCCTTGCTTAGTAACACTAAGTACTACAGATATAGAAGTAGACACCATGAAGATATGTTATTATCTCAGATTTTAATGGAAGCCTCTGAGAATTACCAATGAGTACTTAACATCTTGCAGGGAAACTCTCAAAGTCTGACATAGCCTTTAATTTTAAGCTCCTTTTTTAATAAGCTTTGCTTGTATTTTTAAATGTTTAGGTGTTTTTAAAAGTAAAAAATATATAAAAGAAGAAATGTCAAGACTAGCAATAGTAAAGTATATCTTGACATTTTCAAGGCTTTTGGCATGCAGAATTCTGGCATACAGACTAAAAATAAGAACAGGCTGAGTGAAACACAGGGCAGGCTGGGAAACTCAAGGGATGATCAGGGAAAATTCACAATCTGGCTAGCAAAAAGTCAGGTGTGACATTATTCAGAGGAGGCTCCTAGGACAGACTACCCACAACTGTGACTTGGGCAATGCAAAGCCGTGCACCCTCAGCAAGTTTGAGAGGGGCAGCAATGGGCACTGTCCATGCCCCACAGTGGGCAGGCTGGCTGGGCTGCACTGACAGATTGAGGGAAGGGGTGATCCCCTTTCTTGGCACTCCTGCGTCCTCAACCAGCTAATGATTCTTCCATTATCACACAGACATTCATAGATCAATCATGTGTTGTTTCAAAGAAGTAAAAAGCCAATCAGCACTATATATCCCCAATCCATGCAATTGATTTTTCAAAAAACCAAGCTCATACACTTTGACAGCTTTGCTTCATGAACTGATTCTCAGGCTGCAACCTACTTGAGGTCCTGTGAATCACTCTGACACTTCTCTATGCCAAAAAAAGTGGGTTTTGCTGGCTCTGGAACATGGTTTGTACAGCTCACCCCACCAGGACACAGCTTTCAACCAAAGCCACTTCACAGAGCAGCTGCCAGGTTTATCCTCAAATGCTGCCTCCCTGTAGCACCTTAATTATCTTATCAGCTTTAGCATCATATAGTTATCTAAAGACACTTGTGGGAAAGAGACAGTCTTGGGGAAACGGGCATTATCCCTCCTTTCAGGTCTGACCTCAAAACTTTTTCCCAGGCTTGAACATTTCTTATGACACTAATTTCAAACCTTCGCAATAACTCGCTGGGGTAGAGGAGGCAGCAGCCAAAGCTCACACCCTTCCCAGGGCCATGAGGCTCTCAAGCCCTTAAAACCACCCGGCCATGTTCTCCCCACCTTCAGCAGTTGCTGAAACAGCTCAACTAATCTGCAACAATCAGCTGGCAAAGGGCTTTCAAAACTCACTGGGGTAGTATGTGTTGCTATGAAAACATAGGGGCCAGTTTGGCTGTGTGTGTGCAGGATGTGAGCACTGCCACCAAGAGACACCCTGGAAGGGCACGCAGTTGCACTGCTTGAGGTCAGGACAGCAGCTGTGCTTAGGGGTGAACCCTACACCTAAGCCAGGCATAGCCATGGGGAAATGCTGGAGCTAGAAGTAATTGCTGCATCCCTCCCTCAGGGCTTGCAGTCTCCCTGCCCTTTGTGTCACTGTCTTGGCATGCTTATGGGATGCTAGCACTCGTTGAGAAATGTCAGAACTATAGGAAGAAGTAGGCAGTCTCCAGTTTTTCAAGAGAAAAAACAGACTGCAGTGAACTCCTTTGGGGAAGGTCACTCACAGAGAAATATGCTGTAAACGATCAAACCAAAACTGGGCCCAGCAGCGTATCTAGATTAAGGACAGCAGTACCCAAGAACTATGATGATATGCTATAATATTAATATGGCCTTCATATCATTTAGATAAGATCATAATGATGTCACCACCTTGCATCACTAAACAAAGAAAATGCTTTTCTTAACATTCAAGTTAATTATTTGGTCTTTGAAAAATAAGCTTGTTGTGACTTTCCTGCAAATATTCTGCAACAAATACTGCAAGGAAATACCATTTCTTGAAAACCAAAGTAGTAAGAAAAGGGTTATGCCAAAGACACAGGTCAACATCTTTTGAGTTGCTCCTCAAAGGGGAAACAGTCTGCAAGCTCCTTGGACTTCAGCAGATGGAGAGCACAAAAGGAATTCTTCTTACTATGTTATTTCTGGTGAAGCACAAAATAAATGCTAAGGATGAATGGATTCTATAAGCCAGGTCTTACTCCTGTTACTATTCCTGTTCATGTTCTATTTTACATTGCAAAGTGCTAAGAAATACTCTATAAGATACGTTTCCATTGCATGCAATAAAGTCTGCTACAATCCTCCACTCCAGGTTTGTGGTACTTGGGTTGCTAATGGCTTCTCAGAAGCCTTTTGTGTTCACTTTCAGACTTCTGGAAAAAGCCACTCCTTTGGCCCAGTTGTTGCTTAATCACAGATAATACCAAGGTTTTGTGCACCTCAGTCTCCAATTAGTCTTTAAATGTCTCATAAAATTCCAAAGAAAAGGAAAACTCATTTGAAACTGCCCGTCAGACTCTCAGATAAAAATAATGTCCTTTTCAATCTCTATAATATTTCCCAAAGCCCATACCAACTCTCAGAAGTAAAGTGTCTCTCAGTGTTGCACCATATATTTTTCTTGACAGTCTTTTAATCCCCTCATCTCTTCAAGTAACAAAATTTCCATTTCAGGTTTCTGACTTTGCTTTGATAGATAACATCCCTGCTTATTTACCATGCTGGCAGTCAATGCAAGCAAGTAGTTCATGATGACACGTTGACTACACATTCCCTACCAGATAAATTGTTCTTTCATGATGGATTTTTAACGGCTTAGAACTTTGTCCAGGAAAAGCCATAGTAAACTGGAGAGAAATCTCATTCCTTATATGTGATGCCAAAATTATGCAACTATTAGGGAAGAGGAACATTGATATTTTACTTGATCTTATGGACTCCTGGCAACTTTTGACTTTGGAGCACAAAAGGCTTGGTATAAAACCAGTGTAATTCTGTGTACAGCTGATTCTTCACAGGGAAAATGAGAGAGCATATGGTGTTCTGCCTATCAAAACCTTTTGCAAACCTGTAGTGTAGTCTCTGGTGCAAATACTGTGATTGCTCTAACACTGCACTACTGTTATATGTCCAACGTGTTTTCCAGAAATGTCAAGACAAAAGCAAATGCTCTTTCCCTCATACTGCCTGAAAATTTTTCTTTACTCTAAAGTGTAAAAGGGGAACTTCAATTAAGTATTTGCTTATGCAATTGCTGTATAAGCAAAGGCAACAAACTGTGATAGTTTCCATTACTCCTCCCTCTCCCTTTTTTAAGACACTTGTCCAACAGGTTTTTTCTGACAAGTTTGAAAAAGCATGAATTTTAAGTACAACTGAGCACCATATTCATGGCAAGTTCTGAGGACACATACTGTTCGGTGACATTACCAGAAAGAGCAGACTTTTTACCATATGCAAACACAGAGTGCCAACCAAAAGTAGCACTGCTAATAGCCAAAAGACCTCATTTGTCCTTTACTGCCTCTGTGCTTCTAATTTCTAGCAGTAACTAAATTTGGAGTCAGTTACTCATTGCTTGTGAAATAGTCAATCATTGATTATGTTCATATGTCAGCACTAAAATATCCTAGTAGTTTGAAATTGTCCACATGTTGGGATAAACTTCATGCTTCATGGGCAGCAGGAATATAGCATGACAAAAGAGTATATCTGTTTATCCAAAAATTTTACAAGCAGTCTACCAGATCAAAACGTTATTTTTTAAGCAAGGTTTTACAAAAAGTGCTTTAGAATGAGAACACAAAAACCTGCCTTGGAAAGTATTTTCCAGTTTCATGTTGAGATCGGATCTAGGGGAAGGATTGTGAGAATCACGGTTCTCTAGGAGAAACAGATGTGTCTATTAGAGTTGTCCAGTTCACCAGCTTACAGATAGCTCTCTAGAAGATAATGTCTTCCCACAAAACAGGAAGAAAGTAGCCATTTTCATTGAGATATTTGATGAAAAAAAATTTTGTACCATAAAATAGAGTAAATTGCCTTAGCCTGGAGATGAAGTGTGGCAGCTTACACTGTTTGGCAGGATGAGTCCAGTGACATGTTACTAGTTACCACCTACAGAAACCTGCCTGCATCTGAGAGATCTGGCTACTCTCATCATGGTCTACCCAGGAGAAATGGATCTAGGAATTCCTGGTTTCATGTTTTCAGTGGGGAAAAGAAAATCAAGTGAGGTGAGGGTTTGGGGTTTTTTTCAGAAGTGCCTTTTTTATCCCTACTTTCAGAGTGAGTTTTTTGATGTTGTTGTGTTGTGTTGTGTTGTGTTGTGTTGTGTTGTGTTGTGCTGTGTTGTGTTGTGTTGTGTGTGTTGTGTTGTGTTGCGTTGTGTTGTTGGGGGTTTGGGGTTTTGGTGTTTGTTGTTGTTGTGCAGGGTTTTGGTTTGGTTTGGAGTTTTTTGTTTCTTGGGTTGTTTTTTGGGGTTTTTTGTCAGTGAGGGTGTTCTTGAGGAGAGATTATTTCCAGACAAAGTTTCCCTGCTTTGCTAATAAATTGTATCCAAGAAATGTGTGATCCCACCACAGACATATCAGCTTTAGAAAAGAATGTGTGAGGGTATCATATTGCTCAGCTATTTTAAGACTTCCAGTATTCAAAGACATTCTAGTTATAAAAAACATGTGCAGACACTGTATCGTATTTGCAATGCAGCCCACATCTAAAGACAAAGCTCAACCAAAGAGCAAAAATATAAAAACAACCTGCATCATTTTAAATCATTCTGCACTGAAGATCTAATCTTATTTGCACCAGTAGGAGTACACTGAATTCAGAGGTCGAATGAGGAGATGCAGAACTAGACCACAGAAATCCTTATGCCTTGCAATAGAATATGTTATTGTGTTTAAATACTATACTCTGCTGGTAGGCAATATATAAACAGAGTTAATTTTACGTGGGAGTGGTTGCTATTATATTCTCTGATATACAGTGATCAGAGACAGAGAAGCTCAGCTGACAGGCAGAACAGGTTTCATTATGTTATTCTAGACTTTTCTACCACAAAATTAGCTGTCTCTGAAATTAGAGTAAAACATGAAGAAACCAAGTTCTGTTGTGTAATGTCAGCTGTCAATCCAAACATAAAACATTCACTTTTGGAACTTTTGCCAAAAGCCTGCAGATCTTACGATCCTTCTGAGAGCATGCAAGAATCCACTTACCAAATGTTTTCTGCAGAACAGGGCTTCAGATTTAACCCAGAAGGATAGCCTTTAATGTGGGTGCCCATCCTTGTTGAATACAGGTCACGTGGAGCAGCACAGAGATGAGCAACGCATCAACTAGGCTATAATCTTGAGCAACCTCTGATTACAGAATACTTTGAAGATTTGGTGCAGTTTATTTTGCTATACAGTGTTGCCGAAAGCTCCCAGTCATTTGCACATAAAACCCTTTATCCATAAAATGAGGGTTGAAAGCATATTCCCATGGATGTGCTGACTCAGGACTTGGGAAGTGATGCATTCTGAGCAGTGCTCAGCAACTGATTTCTCATTACAAAGATGGCCAAGCACATGCACCTGTGCTTGAGTTTGGACTGGGGCTATTTGCAACACAAACTGTGGCAGATATAGGCCAGCTCTGCCTATGCTCCCAGCCTGAAAAGGGTAATGTGACCACATTATCATTGCACCAAGACAAGGCAATATATCCTGTCATTGCATTTCATCTCTCTTAACAGCCTTTATTAAGTAGCCTCAAGTGCCATACTGAAATGGTCTGCCCTAGGATCCTCTAGTAACCAGTGGACGTAAGTATCCATCATTTCCCAGACCATTTATGCTGGTACTCTTACAGCCTCACTTCCCAGCCACTCTCCTCATTTCCTAACCAGGCAGGTAACATCACCTTGGCATTCACCTTACAACACCCAATGGCCTCTTCACAATTCATTCTAACTTTCCTAGATAGATTATCAGGCTCCCTGGCAAAGCAGCCAGGGAACCCAGTTCCTGGGATAATGTGGACACACAGCAAAGGGAGGGCATTGCTGGTGACTACTGTCTGCCCATCAGCTCTGAGGCATTAGATGAGGTCTTTCCCTCCCTGCTGACCCTGAGGCCCATGACCTTTCCCTGAGCAGCTGGTGCAGCAGAGAGAGGAACCAGGACACAGTCTCAGCAAGCAGATCACCCTCCAAAGCATGGCATCAACAAATGCTTGAGAAAGAAGATTTCCACTGCCAAAAGGAAAGCGGATTTCTGCTTACTCTTTAATATAAGGCAGCAAGCAACAGACTCAGGTGTCTTTCATTTCAGGACTTGTTTCACTTGGCTTTCTTGCAATTCAGTTAACAATAAATCAGAGGTTAACTTTTTATGTGACTTGAAGGAATAGAAAATTCAGATTGGTACTTACATGAGTTTTAAGTAGTCAAATATTTGTAGTATTTGAAAGAAAGCCAATGTAGAACATATATTCACAGAGTCTGCTGTCCCCAGCACATTTCAGCCTAGCTCAAAGAGAAGTTAAAATGCAATAGTACTATCCTTGGTTTTTCCTCCATTTTTGAGATTTATAAAACAGAAGACCAGTAAACCACACTCAAAGATTTAGATTGCTTATTTATAAAACTCTAATCACAAATTTTCATTCAATAACCCTGTATTCAATGCAGAAACAAACATCTGATTAAAGCATAACTTTTCTAACTGAATTTTACCTCCTGTAAAAATGAACAGTATTGTTTTAACAGAAAGATTTTCCATTCTCATCTTCTTCATTTATTCTACTGCTATTGGCTTTATATGAAAAAAATGCAACATAGAGGCAATAAAAATTACCTGACGATACTTATAAAATTTATATAAACCACTTCTCAGCCCTCTTTTGCTAAGTAGATTGAGTTATTTTATCAGACAGGCTGTCCCTTCAGCCCTCCAATGCTTTTTGTTGCTGCTGTCATCACTGTCTTCAAACTTGTTCTGCATGTTAGGTGGACATTAGTGTCCTTTCTCCCTTCCCTCCGTGTATTTATTGCACTTCTGATGACAGAATCAGCCTCTCTTACCCCAAGACTGTTGTGAAAGGGCATGCAAAAGTGACAGACTGGCCCCTACAGCCTTTCCAGATTCACCACTTTTGATTTTCTATTCAAGTGATAGCCTTCATTGCCTGGTTCTGAACAGATATGTTTGTATTAGCAAATTGTATGTAGACAGGCCTCTTAAACTGAGGCAGCACAAATCCTCCTTCCAGTTTCAATGTCCTCATCACTGATTAAAACTCATATCATTATAAAATCACTCCTACATTTACTCAATGAAAATATTTGCACCTAGGTCATTGATGAAAACACAGACAAGTTTAAAGCTTGGTTATATTCTAGTATAATGAACATGTTAGAAATAATTGCATTTAGTGTGGTCTCCTTTTTGGTACAACTTTTAATTCACATAATAGTTGTTTTATTGATATCATACTGTGTTTGTTTTAAATTAGAATATTATGCAGTACTAATACTCTCATTGCATTTTTATGCCTCTTAATGAAACAGCATCAAATTACATTTTCTTTCCTCTGAATCATGTTGAACAATTTTTTTATCCAAAATCATACTGAATTCCATTAAACACATTCCATAGCCTTTAATCTCTTTGTCATTTGCCTTATTTCCTCTTTTCTTTCTTTGCAAGGGAAATTCTTTCCTTGCAAGATAATAGAGTTATAAGTTAGCCAGAACATCACACTTACCTTTTTCAAACTTTACTATGCCTTCAGACTCCCAGTATATACTAGCTCAACTGTGACTAAGAGATACATGACTGCTGCATAACTATAAAGAGTATTTTTCACAAGTCAAGAAAAGGCAAGAATTTTCTAGATCCTTGTCCTAATTTATCTATAACAAACTATTTACAACAAAGGAAAAAGAAATCATTTTCTCACACATGATCTTCAGATAGCCTCATTCACTGCCAGCAAAGTTCAAAGCAATTTTCTACCTCTTTATGACCTGAATATATCATCCTGATTATTTCCAAACCGAACAAAAATACCAAAACCACAAGACACAAGAGGAAAGGAAAAATCATACACGATTTTTGTATTTTCTTCACAGATGCTGACTCTTCGGAACCTTCTAAATTGAGCAAACTAAAAAAGAAAAAAAACAATGTTTCAACAAATTATTATTCTCTTTTAATTGAAATACAGACTCCACTGTGGTTAATCAAACTGTCAAAACAAACAGCGAATGCAAACAAGTTCACAAAAGTTCAACCCTAAGTTTGGATTTTCCATGCATACTCCTTTTATTATCCTATCTTTTCATGTTCATGGCTCTCACAAGAAGATGTGCTCCTACTCGACCCCAATAGCTTAAGCAGTTGAGGGTGGCAGTATGAAGAAGTCATGAAGTGAAGACAACCAAACTCCTTTCTTACCTACAATACCAAAGTAGTGAGTCTAGTGGTAGTCAGGTCTTGAAACAGCCAACAAGCCTGTCATAAAAGACTTTGCTTCATCCTTTAAATGCACAACAGCTAAAGAAACATCATTCCTTGGTATGGTCATCCAAACCTTTCATTCCTGAGCAAGCTTTTACATCCATCAAATTAGGAAAGAATAAAGGAGTTTAGCACATACTTTGTTGGAAAAATATATTTTCCACAGGTAAATGGGAATACTTTCTTTGCTAAAGCTACAAATGGAAGCTGCTAGCAAGTTGCAGTGCAGTTAGGACTTGTGGCTGGCATCAGCATTGGCCCAAAATAAGTTTCTTCAAAGGGAGAGAGCCAATTTAAGGACAATATTTAGATTCAATGTGTCTTCATTGTGTTACTAACCACAAGTGCAGTAGAACCATAACAAAGTTTAAGTTCAGTGGATCACAGCAAGGATTTTACTTGTACCTCACCTGCTACTAGAACCCCCAACACAGTGCACTCAAAACGTATGAAGAGTTACATGACACAAACAGGAAGGAAATATAGAAGTTGACATTAATCCATGTTGTGTGTTTATTATATGTATGGAGTAAGATTTATGATCCTTTAATTAATAAGCACTTCCATTATTTCTGCAAAATCTGTAAAAAGTAGATGCCTTTTTGTGAGATGCGAATCCTATGCAAAAAGCTATCTAGTACAGCACACACCACCAGACAAATTTTTTGTTGATCTAAAGAGCCAGATAGGGATCCGAACACACCTTCGCAGATGCAATTACCTCATGAGATGAAAACAAATGCATTTTAAAACTCACTCAACCTGTACTGTTTCAGGAGACCAAACACCATATAGGCCACTCCTTCACCAATCCCCAAACAAAAATGTTTCATGTTCTTTAACATTCCCCCTCCCTGCATCGAGGGTGCATGCAGCCTCTGCAAGCTGTTCACAGCCAGGCCAGGGCTAGTCTCCAAGGGCAGCCTGTGCTCTGCCCTCATGGGTCTGCAGTGGAAGACCCACATCTGTGCAGCCCTAATTTTCATCCAGGAAACCCCAGCAGCACAGGCAGTGCAAACCTCTGCATCCAGAGCACAAAGAGCATATAAGGAGCTTTCCTGCTACCAAAAGTTCCAGACCTTTTACCCTGCTCAGTACTTTCATATCAACAGCTCCAACTACAGTCATAGAGTAAGCCCCATATTGGCATATCTGATGTCATCTTTAGGTGTAGAACATCCTCTGTAATCACAGCTCAAAACCAAATCACAGCTGCATGGTGTAAGTTGATGAACTGATGCAAATTCACTTTTGCAAATGCAGACTTGTTCCAAAACATCTAGAGGGGTGACTTTTCTCCCCAAATACCTTGCTAGGTCAGGTACAACCTCTATTCCCATGCCAGCCAACAGCCAGCACAGACAGCATTATCTACAATTGCTAATGCAATGGTAACACAGTTATCTGTTTCAGAAAGTCTGTCTGGCTGTCGAGTGCTCAGAAATGCACTAATATTGAATATTGAACAAGTGGAACTCCCCAAGCTGCTGTAAAATCGCAACCTTTTTCCTTACTACAGGTCCATAACTTCTAGAACAGATGTTCTGCCTGATTCCTCTCATTTCTCTGCTGAAATTATTTCAATGAAAGTCAATGGCAGCAAGAATTTTTCCCATTTAATGGTAACCTTTTCATACCATATAGTCTAATAGTCATGTGTAACATCTCCAAATGCAACATTATCTGAAAATATGAAAAAACAGAAATTTACTGCAGCTCTTCCAGTGGCTGGATCAATTGTACTTTTGTTTTGACTGAAAAAAATTCGTGAAAGAGAAAAAAAATGAGAGGTGATTTAAAAAAATGCTGGCAGGGGACTAATGTCATTCTCCATCCCGCAATGGGAAAAAATAGGAAAATAAAAGGAAACCTGAACCCTCTCCTCTTTATATACCAAGGATTTATCAAGCTGTAGCCCTGTATTTAGTACTGCTTTCACATTTCCTGAGTCACTACTTCTCACTTTCCATGCAGTGATTCTCTTCCTTCTCTCTACATTGGCCTCCAGATTAAAACAGTCCTTAGAGGTTTTCCTTATCACTTCTTGGTCATTTTTTGTTTATTATAGGGAAAAAAATAGTGGCAATAAAGCCATTTTCAGAATCAAAAAAGTTCCAAATCAAAACCCTTTTAGACAAGGCATTTTTCTTCTGAATTTCTAGAAGCACAGAGTAGGCTTTCAAACAAAATAGAAAATAGCTTTTTTGATAATCTCACTCAAATAGGCTTATTCCTTCAATAACAAAGAAAAATGCTCTGTGAGTTACAGAAAGAGGCTTTGACCTCAGCCCTCTTTAAATAAATAGGACTTTGGAGAAAAATTTTTCTGAAGTAGAATTACCATACTCAATCAACCATAAAAAACACTATCTAGGTTACATAAATAAAAAAATATTTTGCCAGTAATTTGCATGGGACTAGACTTAAGTGCTGAAAAAACCACTTTTATTAATCATAGAATGGCTTACGTTGGAGGAGATCTTACAGATCATCTAGTTCCCATCTCCCTGCCATAGGCTGGGACACCTTCCACTAGACCAGGTTGCTCAAAGGACCATCTAACCTGGCCTTGAACACTTCCAGAAATGGGGCATCCACAACTTCTGTGGGCAACCTGTTTCAGTGCCTCACCACCCTCACAGAAAAGGATTTCTTCTTAGTGGTGTCTAATCCAAATCTACCCTATTCCTGTTTAAAACCATTACCCCATGTTCTATCACTACAGCCCCTCATAAACAGTCCCTTCC
>JAWWLZ010000094.1:53111829-53122500 GCA_035041345.1 Poliocrania exsul
CAAACAAACAAACAAAAACAAACAAAAAAACCCCACACACACACCCCAAGACCCCTGAAAAACAAAAAACAAATCCCATCTGTGAGTCAAACTGAGTGTCTCCATTTAATACAATTTTTTATAGGAAATGTTTTTCAGGTGAAGCTCTAGCTGAAGATGGAACAGCCTCTTCCTTTTCCTCATCAGTCATTCCCTAAAAGGGACATATATTCGAGTCAAATCCATTGCCTCCTTCTTCATTGATGAGTTTCTGGGATACCTAGGCAGCTACAGTAAATTACAAAATAAGAAGAGATGTCATCAAATTTTCTTGGGCATTTTTGTGAAGGCTTGTTTTGTTTTACTTTGTCTTTAGTTTTCCCTCTTTTCATTCCATATACAAAACAACATTTGGTTGAAAACTGCTACTTGAAGATGACTTCATTAAAGTACTGCATCGAAGGATGAGAGTGGAGCTGCCATGCACGCAGAAAGTCCTTTCAGCACATCAACTCTCAGTCCCAAGCCCTTGAGCAGGCAGGAAGTGAAACCTTGCCAAAGGTTGCCCAGCACCACAGAGCTCTTGGTTTCTTGGTGACACAACAGATCTGTCCTGGTGACAGATGTCCTCAGCTTTGGCTTGTCAAAGGGGAAACAACCACTTCAAAATAGTGCATGACCTCAAAACTTCTGCCAAAGCCTTTGCTTAAAATTTCCAACACAAAATCAGGCTCTCAGAAGAGAAAAAAAAAAAAATTCTTGATAACATAAACATTTCCACTAAAAAATGGAAACATCAAGAGTAACTTGCAGCAATAAAAGCGAATACTTTCTGTTTAAAGAAAAATAGAGCTTCAGTTAAAAAAATCAAATTAAAAATATGTATAAATTCAATATGTAGTAGTCTAATCCTTGTGACTGCCTTTTATCCTGTGAAGAGAGGAGGCAATGTTTCTGTTCTCAATCACTTCCATTAATTAAACCTAGAATGTACTTAAACTCAGTTCATCTTCCTTGTATACAAGAACAACTTTAAATTGGTTTAGCACAACTATCTGTCACTTAATTTAGATATCTTTAAGACATCCAAACATTGCACTGGTCATACTTCTCTTCCCTCCTCAGCCTGGTGCTAGAAGGAAGCACTGACAGTGCTCTGGCAGTGCTAAGCAATGATCAGCTGCTTTCAAAGGGCAAAGCTAGTTTGGAGCCACTCTGTGTTTGCCAGCTGCATGAGGTCCTAGTTCTTTATCCCTTACTGCCCTTTTGCCAGCACTGGCTGCAGTTGTTGTGTTGAACTGGACACAGGCCAGCCGAACAGCTGGGTACGAACTGAGAGGTCGGATGACGGGTGCACCCAACCCCATGCTCTGGCTCCAGCAGCATGACAAGAGACACCAGTCACGCAACCCTGCTGCTTTCCTGGCTCCCTTCTCCTACACCTTCCTCCAGCACCCTGGGTTCTTGTGTAGGGTTGTTAGAGGATACATCCCTCTTTTTGTGTCCCTTAGACCTCTGAGTTAACTGTTTCCAGCCATATTACACATGAAATTGTCTAAGGTGTATTTGAATGAGCTGATGTCTTCTTTTTCTACAGTCTCCTGCACGATCAAATTCAGCAGTTCCCTAGTCACACAGTGACATGTTTCTTAGGAGATTTAAACTGGCCCCCAACCAACATCAGTGACTGCCCCAGGCACCATTACTGGGGAATTTAGTTCTGCATTAGGCCTATCCACCACCCTTCTGATTTTGTAGGCTTGAGGAATAGCCCTCCAGCTTCTTTGTCTCCAAGATAAAGAATCTCTCTAATGTCCAGCATTTTAATATCTTCTTATAAGACATTGATCTTCATTGCTGCATTCTTCTCCATTCTTCATGTGGTGTGGAGAGACTGGAATTGATCACAGCATTTAAGACGTGCACACAACAGGTAAAAGAGTACCTTCCTCTTTGTTCTTGTCACCCCTCTAATGTTGAACAACATTTTGTTAGATTTGCTGCTATTTCATTAAAAGTTAATTCCAGAAAGCCCTCAACAGGATCTCTTTCCTCCAGGATCTCTTTCCAAGTTCAGCATCATGTAGACGTGGTTAAAATTGTTTTTCACTAGATAATGACCTTACATTTTTGATTCTTGGAAACTCATCTGCTAATTTTTTGCTTGCTCCGTCATTTTCTCTACATTCTTTTGGAGACCATTGAGACCCATTTCATCAGTCCATTTGACTACCTCCTTCATGATGGAAATTTAATATTAAGCCCACTGAAGCTTCATGTTTTGCTGGATGGATACTGTAGAGTAAAGGAAGATTTCTTCCTTCAGATAAAATAACACCTATTTTCATTGCTCAACAGAATACTCTGATGTCATCAAGGTTGGTTCATGGCAAGTGCTCTGTTGAAAGTGTTATGGTCTTACACAGGGAGTTAAATAGTACAGAAATAAAAGAACTGGAAGGTGAAGAGATAAATTCAAAGCTTTTGCATAAGAATACACCCACTAGTAAAGAGCTATGGGTTATAAGTTTTCTATTTTGTACAAACTCATTTGCTTAAAGCCGTTTCTTAATTTTACATGAAACATTTTTATAAAAACATTTTACAAGAGACTACAAAAAGAGAAGAAAGCTTTTTGAATGCAAACAGTCAAAAAACTTTGGTCTTCATTACTTGGGAAAGGAAACTTTCTCAGTTATAATAAAGAGAGAATTCAAAACATTATTACCCAATAATAGAAATAGTTGTTGGACAGGCTTTTTATTGGTCTCACTTGTAGTTGTACAAAGATAACTTCCTCAAGACAAGCAGAAACTAGGCTTAAGCTGACACCACTTCTCATCCTCCCAGCAGTGCCCTTCTCAGAAAGCTACTTTATATCATGCTGAGGTTCAGAGATGCTTATCCCTCAGAGCCTTAACAGCACAGCACATGCCTGTACATACTTGAGCATCTTGTCTAAAAATCAGATTCTTTTGTTCCCACAGCCCACCAGAGAACTCAGAGAAGAGCTACCATATGAATGTATCCACAAAAGTGTTTTCCATAATAGCATTTTTACCTCATATACTTTGTCCCTCTCTTTCTTTTCCTCCTGCATATTTTTGCTGTCATTGTAACAATAAAATTGGAATAAAGGCCATGCAGAGGAGTTTGAGGTAATTTTACTGTAGTACTACTATTTTCCAAGGTGTTCAGTAATCCAGAATATTTTTTGTTAGGGCTGAGAAGATCTAATTTTAGTTTTAATAAGGGCAACTTAAACAGGGACAGTATACTGTGTTAAATGTCCCAAACAGTATGTGAATATGTAACACTGTCTGGTGTATTTTTCAAGGACTAGCCATACCACACAAGCTGGAGTAGCAGCAGCATGACCACAGCACTTGCATATCTATTCCATGACAGTTTGTCAGTTCATAACTAAATCCTCATTATTAACTAATCTCCAAGCTCTCCCTGCCCTTGTTTGCACTGCCCTGGCACATAGTGCTGCCTCCCATACCAGAAGCATTGAAGAACAACACCCCTTCCATCACAGGAATAGTTTATAGCACCTAAATCCTAAACAGAAACAGGGGCTTATTACCAAGCAGTACCTGACTGGTAATAGAGCATGTGTTGTGTCCTTCACATTTTGGCTTGCTTTGGTTTCCTCCTAGGCCAGAAAGTAAAAAACAAAACAACAACAACAAAATAAAACAAAACAAAACAAGAAAGACATGAACTTCTCCTGCAAGAAGCACTTCTGCATAAAGGGACTACAGTATGGGACAAAGAGCTCAAGGAGAGTTATGCTCCCCACTGCCACAGTCTGAACATCTTCCACACAACAGCACAGTATTGAGGAGCAGCAGTGAGGCAAGCAGGCTGCTGGACTGCCGACACTTGTGAGTGTATCCAGCAATCTGTACATCTGCAGTAAACAAACTTCCTCCTCATGTTTGTAAAATCAAAGCAAAGAAAAGGTCAGCCAGGTTTCAGCCTCTCCATGCAGATCTGATCTACTGCTCAAAGCACTAATAAAGTGAATTGATAGAAACAGTCAGAATAATTTTCTAATTTCCTTCGGTCTCTGCCTCATATAGCACAGAGAATATCAGCAACACAGTAAAAGGTCTAGGAATTGGCTTGAGGACCAGAATTAATAGATAACACGATTAGTGGAGAGAAGTAAATACAATGTGTCCCAAAAATAATCTCTCAAGAGCTCTACCAGCTAAATTTAAACTTTTAACAAGGATAGCTTGTCTACCGCAGCACCAGATTAAACTGGAGAGTTTGTTGTAGGCTTAAGGGCTCAACTATGCAACGTGTGTTTGCATTGAAATTTAATTCCCTTTTGACGTAGAAGGCTCAGACAAAGTCCTCTGTACAACGTAAGCTCTGTGCAGGAAGCTGGCAAATAATCAGCATGTTGCATAGCCAAGGAAATTCTTCCTAGTCTCAGAGCTAGTGGACATGCCTTGAGCAACCAGCTTCAAGGGCTCTCCAGAGCAGAATAAAGACACAGAGGCACAGTCCTTGTCCCAGTGCCAGCAGAGACTGCTCAACCTCCTGGCCTCATCAGCATGATGGGGAAGGTTGTTTAAACAAAGATTTCCTTATTATTTCAATTTACTCCCATGTGAAATGAAGTCTGTGCTCATAACATATGACCACAAGTCACGCTACAGTTGTGCCCTTCACACAGGTAATATTTCAGCCCCAGACACTGATGCTTAGATGCTCCAGGAGCTACACACAAGGCTTCTGTGTGCAAGTTGAGAGGATGACTCCACCCCCTCTGTTGTCATATGAATATTAAGTACTTTAGAGATACTAAAACTAACTCTAGTAAGGGCTTAGGGAGTGAACTTACACCTCTAACCAGCCTAAGTTTCAGTGACAAGAAGGGCACTGAAGGCCCACCACACTCCTGCAAGTCAGCCTAATGGCTCCAATGCAAATTTTCAAAGCATCCCTCAAATATCTGAGGAGAAGTGGAGGAAGCATCCCATCCTACTGTCAGCAACCCTGACTGCCCCCAAGCAAAACTTCTTTGCCCAGAAGAGCGGCACCTTCCTGTACAGCTGGGAGCCCTTCTAATTCCCATAGACCAAAACCAGGTCTTCAGGGTGGGTCTGGTTATCTCTGCCTCTTTAACTCCCCAGTGCAAGACCGCTTGCTATTCTGGGCCCCTGGATAACCCAGCACCATGTTGCAGGGTTTTATCCCATGGTTTCACCTTGGTGGCTCTCACTGCCTACAACAGACAGCATGGACGTACACTGCCCTGAGGACTGGCTGGCTGCACAACTCATTGTCTTGCCAGTATTAGATGGCCATGTGGCCTGCCTTAATTTTCCTGAAGCCCCTTAATATTTTTAAATGTTGGCTTGCATCTAAATAAAATTTCTTTTCTTCCTTTCTCTTCTAGTTTATGCCATAGATCCCAAGATACCAGCTGATAAGAGAGGAAAAGTAAGGAAAAACCATAGGAGAGGGCCAGGGCCCAAGACCAAAAGGTAACTCTGAAACAAACTCAGTTCAAGTGCTGGGGTCACCATATCAAAGGGGTGCTGCTAACTTGTCCCAAGTGAGGAATAAATGACAGGTAACAACTCTCCATGTTCCCTGAACTGAACCTTCCCCCAGATCATTTTTCTTACCCATTGTACACATAAGGAGTGGTTGGGCAGCTCACAACACTAATTTCCCTGAGCCCAGGCATTCTGCTAGGCAAAGAAGCTGGTTTAGTCCAGCAGTGAAAGTACTCAGCACAGGGCCAGAAAGGATTAACACGCCAGACTTACAGCAACAAGGGAAAAGAGACAGGACTGAGCCCAGGCACTTATGAAAAAAGGCTGGGTTTTGTCTGGAAAAAATTGTATCCATAAGCATATCACCATACTTACTGTGGAAGAAGTTACTTTGATGGAAGAAGTGACTTTAACAGGAAGATTTTCAACGGTAATATCTCTTGACAAGGTGCCAGTAATTACTGTATTCCAATAAAAGCTGTTATTTTTGAACAAGTGTCATGTAAGAGCCTTACTTTACATGTTTTCTGCAACTCCCATCTCTGCAAATTCCAGCTCTTGGGGGAAGGAAGTATAGGGTGCCTGCAAAGAAGACAAGCTTAAGATTCAACAACATAGAAGAGGCACAAAAAGGTTGGTCCTTGCAGGCTTCCCTTGAGAGGCAGCCCCATCTTGTACCCCTTCTTCTGCCTGAAGGAAGGGGCGGCTGAGAAGGAAAAGGAGAGAGGCTGCTGAAAACCTGCTCTGACCTTGTTTTTGCTGAAGCATCTAAAGATGTCACAAGTATCTTTTGACCTCCAGGATGACCAAAATTGCCTTAGAACAAAGTCAAAACAACTAGATGAACATAAAACAAGAACAGCGTATTTCAAAGTAGGCAGAACCTTAAAGAATTTTAAAGTCTAGCATTCAGACTGACTACAGCTCTATTGTTGAAAAAAAACATGGGTCCAACAAATAGGTGATTTTACAAAGGAGCAAATTAAACATCTGTGGATTTTCAGGACCTGGCGGGATGAGAGCATTAGGAATATAAGGAACCATGTAAGTGGCTTTAGGTCTTGTATTTTTCTTTCAACTCCTAGGAAACATGCTCTAGTTAAAGAACAGTTAAGATGAGTGAAGATTATCTGTTCACAAACTCACATAGATGATCAGAAAAACAGAAAATCAGCCCTCAGTCTGGAGCTCTGACAGTTTTTTCAGAGTTTGAAACTCTTACCTGTGGAAACTTCTTTGGTTTTGATATTAGGATTTGCCAAAACCATAAACAACTCCCTTAGCAGTTAAGATATTTTTAGACAGAATCATCTGGTACAAAATTTGTGTGATAACATTCAATGCTAAACATACGCCAGCAAAATATTTCCAAGAAAGAAAATGTTAGCTTGTGATAAATATTTGCTTCTATTTTGAGAAATACAGAATTCTACTACAACTGTAGAAAATTTTGTTCAAATAAATATATTGTTTTCTCCCAAACATCTTCAAAAGAATAAAAAAAAAATTTCCAAACAAAATTTTTAAGAATTGTCGTAATAGAAAAGTATTAACATGAAAACCATTTCAATCAAGTTGTTACAAATTCAAGGAGGGCATCAGAAGAAGTTATATAGAAAGTCATACAGAGATCCAAAGAACTTATGGGTTTCTTTAACCTAGAGAATTCACAGGACAGGTAGGCATTCTAACTGGTCTATTATGCTCAATTATTTCCATGTAGATCATCAAGCCTGAATAAGTGAAAATCCTTACATATTTCAGATGGGACAGCTCACATAAATCACAGCTATTTGATGGATGTAAATTACTTGTAGAAGGCTCAACCCAAATCCAGCCTCTAAAGTATTCATAAATAAAACACAACAGTCTTTTACCTTTCTTTATACAAAGCAGCTATCAAACACTTTCTCAATCCTACAGCCATCTCTGCTCTTAGGCAAAAAGGCAACACCTAGTCCCAAGTTAGCACTGCCACGTCTACAACAGTTACTAACAGCATCTGGGCATCCTGAAATGCTCCAGAAAATCAAAAAATATCTACCTGCTTTGGGGATCTTTAGAAACATCAGATATCTGAAGGGGGAAAATTTTTCTTCATCTTTGCAGCAGCTCTAAACCCTTTAAATACTAGAATTAATACTGTTCATTAACCATTTGTTACATCCCTCCACCAACCCAGATACAAGTCAACACACCAGCTCTTGTTCTATCACCTGGTCTCTAGCTGAGCAATGCACACCAACAGCCAAGGACAATGGCAGCAATGGCAGCAATATTTCTATTTATAACTCAGCTCGTTTATGTGGCAAAAATAATTACTCCACACTTCTGGAGTTGGTTTTTCAGGTGGGCCATTGGTTTGTGATAATGTATAGCTTGAAAGAATAAAATGGGGCTTTTAATGAAGAACCAAGATAAACCAGCACAAAAAATACTACGATGGGATTTTTTTCACCTGTGCTACAGTTATTGCATTACCCTGGTTCAAACTGTAGGATCTGTTTTACACAATCAACTAGAGATAAGTGTCTAAAGTCTTTTCACAGCATCACCTGTTTTGAAGGAAACAGGAGAAATATTTTTCTTTTGAACTTGCACACCAATTCTTACATAGCCCACTGCTCACACGTATCTGTTTCCTACAGATAGGCCAAGGGTATGCATGGGTATACAGAAGTAAAGTTAGGCAGTACTAAGCAATATGTGAAGAAACAGTTTTATATTAAGAATAGCGTATGCTAAAGAGAAAATTACTCCTCTCTTCCCAGCTTATTGCCCCTGTAATACACCCACTTAGGATATCTGAGTGCCTGCCAAAACCTGACTAACAAAACCTGATCTAGGCCTTCAGAAAACTGGGATTTTGCCTTAATTGCCAAAAAGTGTTTATTCCTGCTCATGTGGAGGATCAGCTCACCTATCCAAGGCACAATAGAAAGGTGGCTATTGCCATAATTGCCAGCCTCAGCAGACACCTCTTTCCTTGAATTAGGCATGTTCCACTCAAGTCACTGATGCAGAAGCACATTTATTAGGACCACATAGAGTTAGCCTATCACAGTGAAAAAAAAGGGATGACTTACCCAAAATGCTGTGGAAAGATGTGCAGCATGAAAAAGCATTACTCAAAAATTCAAATTATTCTGAAAATTAGTGGCTGTAGCCAAAATTTTGTCCTAGTTTAATGCAAACTTTTCCAAAGTATTTCTCATTAACAGTAACCTTTGCGTTCACTTCCAGAAAGGTGTTGAGTTTTACAAGGAACCTATTATGCAATTAAATATCAGCTACTAATCAAACTATAACTGGGGACAGGAATGTGCAAACCTACCATGAAATATCACTTAGACATGCCATGATTTACTAGCTTACCTCATAAGGAAATTAGAACGCATTATCCCTATCAGGATATTGTGGTGGGTCAGTAGCATGATTCAATGGGTATAACAGGACACAAGGGGGAAAACCTCATTTTGTTCTCTCTTGAAGATTAATATCTTTTAAAAAATAACAAGATAGTCTGGCTCAAGAATGTGAGAAATTTGTTGAACCACTTGAGTCCAACACAAAAGATTAATATGCAATTTGTTCATAATGTAAACTATGAGCCTGGAATACAGAAAAAGTGCTAAGTTCAAAGTAAAAATATGGACTCGGGGAGGGGGAAGGGGGGAAAGCTGGTTCTGTGTCATTATGTATGAATTCTCCTGAAGTGTAGAGAAGTGACCCACGCAGTGAACTGAGTGATTAAAATCGTGCTTTTTTTCGGACTAGAAGGGAAAATACGACTAAAATTTACATTTTTATCTATTAAGTCTGTTGTTTCACTAAATGGTTAAATCTCTGAATGTCTAGCTTCATCTGCAAAGCAGAGCCCTTTGCCACTGGACCAGAGCCTGGCCAAGACCATGGTAAGAATATTTGTGATGCAGAAGCCTTAACCCTCCAACAAGGATGAATTTCAGCTGGAGCAGGAAATCGAAGACTATCCAGGAGTATATCATTGCTGTGACTTGCTTCCCACTCAGCTTCAAAGGGCAGGGCAGTGCTGTGGGAGAGTAAGTGGGCTGCTCGTAGGCTGAGTGGGAGCAGCTTCTGCACTCTGGTACCTCCAGAAACTTGGATCTAGGATACTGGAGCAAGAGAAAAGCCCAGTCACACAACTGTCTGAACAGATGAAAGATAAATCCATGTGTTACCCTTCTCAGAGGCTAGGTCTCAGGTCTACAGCAACTATTCTCTGTTGGATGGTGGTGCACACTGGTGAGTTCCAGGATTCCTGTCCCTGCAGCATGACCCAGCCACCAGCTGGGTATTGCTCCCACACTCAGTCTACTGCGCAGCCACAAAGGCTCTTCCTGTCCATTGTCCCCTGTATCACACATTCTTATCTATATTTGTACCACTTCTCTCTCTGTTAGTCCATTTTTTTACATGAAAAAGGCCTGTTTGTTTCCTTTCTCCAGGTGCCTATCCCAATGCTCCTTTAGCTGAAATGGGGGCTGGAGGGTGGGAAATAACATTTTGATGTTAGCATACCCACATCTAACTAAAAAATTACAATTTCTTTTGCAACACAACAATGATCAGGCTTTAGGAACACTAAAATGCCACCCTGAAATGCTGAATGGTAAGGATTAAAGGCCACCAAGGCTCAGGTGAATGCAATTTGCTCAAGGAATGGGCTTCCCTGCTCGGGAGAGGTCAGGTTTATCCCTGTATGCTACAGACCTGGGACAGTTTGTAGGACCTGTTCCAACTGGTGACTTTCTGCTGGTCATGATGGTAATAGCATCAAAACTGATGCCCCTACTCTGTCTTTACTTCTGCTGTTGATGCAAAGTGGGGAAGAGAAATATGTTTGTCCAGTAGCAGTTTTCCAACATCTGGTCATTTTTATTTAATTTTAATATGGGCTGTTAATGAAGAGAATTATGGACTGAGAATGTGGTAATGGTGAATTATTTAAATGCTAGACTAATAACCAGATGATGTTAACTTTTATGGAACTTGCAACCAGAAGGCAAAGATACCTGCTGCCACATCTAGCTTATTCCTGAGGTAATTTTTCCCATCACCAAAATATTCCATGGAAAATATTAAACCATTGAAGGAAGAAGCATATATTGCTCTTTTGGGATTCAATGATTTTTTTTTTCATATTCTC
>JAWWLZ010000094.1:53128911-53140326 GCA_035041345.1 Poliocrania exsul
CCACCCCTTCCACCCCAAATCGCTTCCTACCAAGGAATCTGGCGAGGACTAGGATCAATGTGATCAACACCAAGGAGAATAATCAACCTCAACTCATGCACTTCGCACTCCTGCCCATGAGGCAGAGCTGCAGCAGTGGTGACACCACTATGCTGTCATGTGAATCAATCAGCTTGGGGTTAAAAACAAACTAAACACCTACTACTGTATTACAACGCAACAAAAAACATCTGCCACAGCCACTGGGCCCTTTGGTGCCAGTGCTGAGACTCTGAGGTGGACGAACACCAGCTGAATGCACCAAAAAGAAGCCTGTGAGCACAAGGTTAGAGCTCAGTTGTCCTGCAGAGCTCAGCAAACAGTGCTGTGCTGCAAACTGGAGGAGGTTTCCTCTGAAGAAAAAAGTCAAGTGTTCTGCCAGTTTTACAGAGTTCAGTCTGAAACATATATGCTACACCCTATGTCTGACCACACATTTTAGCCCACAGGACATAGTTAAATGGGAGATATTACTGGGTTTAGAAGGAAAAACTGATGGATTCAAGGCATTTAACTCATGCAATCCTAGTTCTGTATGGAAAATATAGGAAGACATGACAAATTTCAGTGGCAGCAAGCATCAAACACTGTCTGCTTACAGCTCCTGCTTCCCTCTGGTAGTGGTGAGCCTAAAAGCCTCTTCTTCCAATTTGTTTTTAAATCCACCTACCTCAATAATATTTTTCTTGGCTATATTTCCTCTTTTATGGTAGACTGGGGTATACTCTGCTTAGCCTTTTCTGCTTCTTTTTATATTAACACTGATTTTCAAAAACTGTTCCTATGGGGGGAGAAATGTTTCTGGGACAGCAAGAGCCATTTTGGGAAACAGTCTGTCAATCTCTCTTACCACATCACTACATTTCTGTGAGGTTTGAACAGGCTGCTAGCAAGGCTTCTAATTAGTTTAAAAGCAAAATGGAATGGAATCAACTCAGAGAAATGGCTGAGGGGAAAGGTCAGTAAGTTCCTCCTTAGAAGTCTCTGCAAAGCCTCGATGTCACATTACATATTAATGACTTTTTTCCTCCAGAAGATCCCTCAGAGTCCCAGGGGTAGCTAACACACCATGATATGACAGCTGATGCAATCATCCTACTCTATCTTTTATAAACTCAGACTGTTTAACTAATTAGTGTAGCTTGGAGATCTACAGTATTTAAACATGTCTTTCCTTCTCCCCCTTGTCTCTACCACTTTCCCCTTTTAAATGGGCTCAATTTTAGCAAAAGCCCTCAGTTGCTGGCATGTCTAGCTCACTTTGCCACTTGGGGGCAAATCGCCCCAGAAGATGCACAGTTCAGCAAATGCATCCAGTCATGACAAGAGACCACCACAGCACCAACCCTCTATGAGTTGTTTTGTAGCGACACTCACCTAAGGATGAGCTCATAATACCTAGTCTAAGCTTCTCATTTGATTTTGGTCTGGCTCCTCTTTTACCTTTTGAAATACTCACATTCATGTAAACCAAGTAAGTTGCTGTACATTCTTTTCTCTTTCATGAAAACAAGACTGTATGATACATGTCCGGATGAAAAAATATCCTGTAGCTATTATTACATGTTATTTGTCTGTCACAGGTATCACTGATGCCTTACAAGTTAATGGATTTAATAGGAATGGCAAATTATCATTGAAATAGATATCAAGGTTATCACCAGCCATCAATGACTGAAGGAAAATGGGACAATTCATGTCTTCTGTGCCAAAATATTTAGGGATTCAGAGGGTGAATTGATAGTTCTCTATCCAAATGCTAGTCCCACAGGTTCCGGTATCACTGGGACCAGTGTTCATTTTAGGAAATTTCTATGCAATTTACCATTTACATCCAACAGAATTTTTAGCACATTACTGGCCAGTTGTTAGCAAGGAAATCTGGTTATCTGTGAAGGGATGGGGCACCTCAGTGAATTCTTGTTACAGTCATGACACTGTCCAGACAAAAAAGGTACAAAACAGATGTTTTTTCTGCAATGTCTGAGCATGGGAAAAAGTGTCAATGTTTCCTTGGATCTGAAGAAACAAGAAGAATGGCCAGGAGTGTTCCATGATGATTATTTTCCATCTTCTGATCTGAACTCTCTGGACATGTCTCAACACTTCCATCATACAAAATCTGTTTGACACATTAAGGGAAGAATTATTGAAACTTCAGACTATGCTCTGTGGTCAGAGCTATCACCAAGAAGTCATGTCCAGGAAATATAAACTTGCAAGCATTCTCATGTTCAAAGGAAAGCTTCAGCACAGTAAGCAAGGGAAGTCAAAAACTGATTTAAAAATCACTTTGTAAAATTAATTTTGTTTTCAAGTCTCTTCTGAAGGAATCATAAGCCTTTCACTGGCTTGCAGGTCTTTTCAGTAGATTTCATCCAGGAGCTGCAAAGGATCAGTAACTGAACCAAAAGGAGTGGCTTTACAAATTCATGTCCTATGTACATGTAAGATCATTAACGACTAAGTAATGAGGAGTAGCTATACACAGATTAATGTAAACAAGTGCATATTCGGTCAAGCAGCTGCCTAATGCTCCCATAGTTATTGAAGTAAGGAAGACTTCTGGGAGCAAAGTATGATTAGGGAAAGGTGTGAGAAAGCCTAAGAAAGCACCAGAAAAGCTCCCAAACAAATTAAACCCCAAGAGGCTGTGAAGGGTGGCATACAGGATTGGAATAGACATTTAAAACTGAAAAGGTTAAGAATAGCAGCATAAATTATGCAAAGAGCAGCTCCCCAAGCTATTGTCTGAACTGTCTGGCTGACAGTGCTTTTGAAGAGGGACTGCATTTGTCTACCACAGCAGTTACCTTGAGCAGGAGCATAGGCCTTCACATCCACCATCTGGCCCAGAGCATGGAGCTGCCACAACAACGGCAACAATCTCTTCGCTTTGTCAGAGCCATACCATTTATTCACACACTGTTAAAATACGCATCCATGCAATTTTGAAGTGCAGGTTTTTCTGTACTATTTTGGATGAAAAATAATTTTGGTGACCATTGCCAGCAGTAAATGATGAATTCAATAGCCATTTGTAATCACGGCATATATAAAACTCAGGTGGAGTTCTCCATAGCCCCCATAGCAAAAAAACTCAAATACAAAACCAGGTGACTTAAATCACCTTGAAAAACTGCAAGGCAAACCTTAGGAAAAAAACCAAGCAAGTAGTTAAACACACATAGGGAGTAATATTACTCCTAACCAGTAGCCATGCACCATGGATTAGTGTCTAAAGCTCCTACTAAACAAAGTAGGTGAGATTGCACCAGAAGGATAGTTTGAGCCAGTGTTTTAGATCACAATGCTTTAATTTTTGGATTTTGCAGGTCTGGTACTCCTTGAGTTTCTTTTTGGAGAGGTTCCATATGTACTGCAAGTCCTTGCAACCAATTCATTACATCACCAATGCACAGACTTCCTGATTTGTATCCATCACAGCCAGATGTGTTGGGATGAGCTGGCAAAGTGCCAACTACCCAAACACAGAGTCAGAGTTTCACCAACCACTCCCCTTCAAGGGAAAAGGGAAAGAAGAAAGAAAACTAAAACTTAAAATGGCAAGCCTTTTATGTTTACACAGAAGAGAGAAAATTAAAAAGAGAATACGATATAACACATATCTATAAAAATGTGAAAAGAAACAATAACCCCACTGAATTGCCAACTCAGAAATACAAATTCCACCACTCCAGCTCACAAAAACACCCCCATAGACACTTCTCAAGAGACATCTGGCAAGAGAGACAAAAAACTAATAATAAAATGTTCACTTCCCTAAATGACACAGCAGTGGGGTGGCAGTGAGGCCTAATCTCAGAAACACAGCAGCAGCACATCCTGCAACCATGAAGAAAAAGAGACAGAGGCACCTCCCTCACTCCCTTTTATACTTGTTTTGATGACAGATGATATGAAATATCTCTTGGGTTGCTTCAGTCAGGTGACTCTTGTCCCTTCTAATCTACATCACACTCTCTGGGCCTGCTAGAACTGAGGTCTACTAAAATTAAGACCTAATCTAGGGCTAGCTAAAACTAAGGCCAAAACTACCACACTAGAATGCTGAAGGTTTGGACAAACTCTTCTACTGTAAAAAAATCAGGTCCCATTAAATTTCCTGAGGGTTTTTGGAGCCTCAGCTGAGCAGCTTTATACCCTAGCACAACAACTTGCATCAGACTTACTTTTTAACTGCTTATTCCTATAATTATCAGAACAAAAGAATTAGAGTAATAATAAATGTGATTATCTGCTTCTATTCTGCCCCCTGAATACACAAACCTAATTCTTGACTGTATTTTCTCAACTTTTACATTAAACAGAAAATACCCCATTCCTATCTGTGTAGGAAGTAATAAGGTGAAAACCAGAAAAGCCTAGTATTTATGCAGAAGCAGACCTACTGACAAGGAGCTGAAAGCTGAAGACACAGATGGTGAGATGTTGGCCCAGGGATAGTGGCTTGCAGAGATGAGACAGAGAAGACAACACAGAACCCCAGGGTCTCCTTCTCAGGTGGATTCATCATGCAGGACTGAGATCTGATTTCAAATTATAAAAAGCAGTTTTTATGTCAAATCCTTTTGAAAATCTGATAAAAAAATGTTGCTGTTGAAATCCTGCCGCTCAGCAGGAAATGGGCTCTCCTAGAAGCTTGGTCCTCACTCCAATCTTGAGCTGGCACAGGGCATTGCTGCTGCAACAGGTTCACAAAATCTGCTAGATTGAAAGGCCAGAATAGACACAGCAGGACACTTCAGTGCAGCATTCTGAAAGCAGAAAGTGGAAGGCCACTGCTCTCTGACACCCCAACAAGAGGCAACAGCCCCTCAGGTGTCCATGCTCATTGGACACTCCTCCATGGTGTTAGGGTTTGTACATGGACATCTGTTCCAAAGAGCTTCAGCATTTGTCCAGGTCTTGCCATCTTTCCTGCACCTTCAAACACATGCCAGTCCATTGAAGTCAAACTGTTTAAAATCTGAAAGGTTTTTGTCATGGTACTTACTATTTGAAAATTAATTTTAATCCTCTCCATAACACCTACCGAATTCTCTCTACTATTTCTTTTTTGACTTATTTTTCTCTAACCCACCTCTCTCTTTCTTTCTGTCAACCTTCTCTAGTCTTCCTCTTTAGAAGCCTCCTATTAAGGATTTTTAAAATACACTCCCTGAAATTTTCTAGTCAAACACTGAGTCAGACCAACAATAGCAGTCAGAAATGGATTATTGTGTGTATCTGAGAGCAAGACCTCCCTTCTCACAGCCCAACAGCTACTTTGTGGAATGACATTATCAATGCTGAAAAAAATGACAGCACAGCAAAGACTGCCAAACATGCTGAGCAACCTTGGGAGACTTATCTAGGTAGACACAATGGTGTGAATTTTGGCACCTGGTTGAACAGACTGGATGCTTATATGGATTTACACACACCACAGTTATATGGATAGTAATTCCTCTTTCCATTTCTTATCTTCACTCTCCAAAATTCAGATATCCCTCTAGAAAGAAAAACTCTTATCCTGGCACACAAATCCAATACATTCCATTCCTGAAAGAGTTCCAGGGTTTTGGATAAGTAGCAGCCCTTCCAGGTCTTCCCCCCTCTCCTCCCTGTGAAAAAACCAACAACAACAAAAAAAAAACCAAACCAAAACAAAACAAAAAACAAATGCTATAGACTATTTTTCCTCCTTTATAGGAGATATATGAAACACAGGCTCAGGTATACCACTGCAGAGACATAACAGCAGGGCAGGATAGAAACTGCAAGGGACACCTGGTCCCACTTATGTAAAACACCTAAAGACAAAGATGCTGCCATAAACATCAGTTGTCCAGGCATTTTATCATGACAGCAATACAATTTAGATGGAATAAGAAGATGTGATGGCATATCAGAACTAGGCCAGCCAGAGAGAACACATTAGATTAGCTGCAATTTTGCTAAAGCTACATTAGGACAAACTGCTTAGTTACCATTCTCTCATGGAAACAACCAAAAAAGGGAACATAATTGGCAGCAAGATGCATCAGTGAGTTTGTAAAACCCCTGCTGGGGCCAGGTCAGCCCAGGGCAAAGGGAATCCCTGTCCACAGGCGGACACCACATCAGTGCTGTCCTCAGCTCTACCCTAAGGATCTTGACAGCCACATTCAACTCTGACAGCACAGAGATAGGATTAATATTTTACTGTCTCATATGAAGACAAAATCGAACCTAGCTTATAAATACATTTTTGAGAAAAAATTATGTTCTTTATACTAGCAGGAAAAGAGCCAATGCTTGGTTCTGTCAACCTGAAAGGACTGTTCTAAAATGACCTGAGCTGTGAGCTCCAAAACATTGCTCCAGCTGCCTACTGGCACTGCGACCATGGCTGCTAGAATGGTTTCAAACCAGCACAGAGACGTAGCTAAACAGCCAGATAAAACATTAGTTATTTCCCCTAGAGTTTGTTTAGTAGAATACACACAGAGTCTCAGAATGATTCAAAGTGGAGAAGAACTAGGCGTATCATTTAGCAGGTCAACATTTTACCTTGCAACACCAAATATTCACAATGAGAACTGTTTGAGTGTCATTTCCAGCATGTTAGTCATATGTTGTAAATTAATTATATCTGCTGAAATGAACAAAAAAGTAACAAGACGGCATTTAGATCCACAACCTACTGCCTGACTGAAGACTAGAAAAGTATCTTCTCTGTGAAAGCCAAGTCCTGGTTCTCCAGATCAGTTTCCCCAACATCACTTCCACATCCATCACAGACAGAACCAGTGTTTGCATAAACAAGGGAAGCTTCTCACTCACATATCCCACATCAGCCTAAGGCCAAGGTATTTCTTTTCCAAAACTCTTTGTTTCTCTCTTGGCACATTGGTGTCAGATGCCGTCCATACAAGAGTAGCGTTAAGGCTGGTCTCACTTGTACCTCCACCTTGGTCCTTCTCAGAAGTGCAATAAAAGCAATAAACAAAAACAGAACACTTTTTCCTTCTACGATACTCAGTTCTATACTCCTTACCCTGGAATTTCCTTCAAAAGAGGATCTTTACCAATTCATTAGTACTGTTTCATAATCAAAGGATCTTATTTTCAAGTTTCTAAAAGGTCGTAAGCAATAATCTTGAGAATTATCCGACATAGATGTCTGTAAATTGGACAAATTTCTCATCTCAGCAACCTCTTTTTACTATAATGTCAATATACTTAAGATTTGTATCATATTTGGCAAGTCACATTGCTCTTTTAAAAATTTAATAATAAGTAACCACACCAAGAAAATTCATAACATAACTCTAAGTAAATCCTCTAAAAATATTATCTTATAGAAGTACGTTTCTAATAAAAATATGTTTTCATAAGTCCTCACTGATCCTTAATGTTGATATTCCTGGAATAGAGGAGACCAATTTTAAAAAATCCTTACGAAGTACTTATTATGGTTTACATTAGCAAAGAAAGCACTACCAGCGGGACAGAGGCTATGTTGTTATAAAGGCTGAATCATTCAACTGATTTCAACTAGTATAGAAATTCTCTTTGGCTGCATGGTACAATGTCTTTTGATGAATATTCAAACTGACAAGAGGTGGAGTTAAACATTCAAGAAAAAACTCCTACCAACAATATCAATGGTCTCTGGTGGTCCAGTCCACATAGATAAGCTCAAATCAACAACCACTATTCTCTGAAAGAACCTACAAACAAAAACATATTAACTTTCTCTTAGCCCTTAATTCTCTTCTTCTAGCCCCATCATTCATGATAGATCCATCACCTACTCCACTTTTTCCCAACTAAATTCTATTTTTAGCTCTTTATACTCATGCATTTCTTTTTCTTTATGCTTGAAAGTATGTCCTGGTAAACTGTCTCGTTCATCCACCCAAGAACTGGTTTCTACACTTCAAACTATCTTTTGCAGAGAAAACATTAGCCCTCATCTTTCCTGCTGTTCAAAATCCAGTCATTATAAAGCGATAAAAAGGGGACGACTGATTTCTGCTCTATTGGCAGGTATCCTACGCCCAATATAGGGCACCTCAAAAGAATAGAGATGAAAGAGGACTGGTCTACAAGTACAAGGGATTATTACAGATGATTTTACAAAGACAGAGGAATATTTTATGTTTTCCATGCTTTGACAAGGACATGAAAAAGGAGTGATGAATATACCTTTTGTTTCATTTTGTTTGAGGTCCCATCCTAAAAGAGAAAGTAACTGGAATGGAGGCCAGTTAATCTCTGGAGTGTTCTTTCAATAAATTCAGACATTACTAGGATTTCTTTCTTTTTCTATGTAGCTAATATCATTTTCATTTAAAAATGTGCTACTTATAACTGTACATTTCCCCAAATGGGATAAGGCCATCTCTTATGGTAAAAGAAACAGCAGCTGCTTTAGAGAATTTACTTGCTAAATGGTACACAGGCTAATGCACATATAATCCTAAGTTTAGTGTACACACATGGAAATCAAGAAGAAATCTGTAGGAGAAGGTTTACACAGGGATTTGGTTAAAAATTCTATGTGGGGCAGTGCATCCGAAACAATACACACAAAGACAAAAATAAGTTGTTTAATGTAAAATGAAAACCTTTTGGTGTAGGGCAAAAGAGTTTCATTTGAAATGGAGTCAGTGCCTGTTATAAGGCATTGTTGTTGGACCCAGGCTGCAGTGTACAGCCTCAGGAAGACACAATGGGAAGAAGAGCTATGTTCAAGTTCAGTTTAGTGTCCCAGGGAAAGCATACACAGACTTACTGAAGCACATAGTTAAGTATCTCTGTCTCTCCAAAATGAAAACTGGCATTGATGTGACAGGAGGAAGTTAAGAGGTTTCACCAGAAATAATACAGAAGTACCTATGAAGGGATGCATCACTGCAGCTGGTGTTACTGTGGCTGCTGTGATAAAAATAAGGAATGGGGAACAGATCTACATACATTTCTGTTGCATAAATCTTTTGGGTAACTTCAGCTCCAGAACTGGTTGGATCAGAATGTGCCTGCATGGTGATCTCTGCACAGCTCACTCATAAATTGGAGATTCATGGAGTACTATAAAAACAAAGTCCTGTAGAGTTACATAGTGGCAGCACTACAGTCCAGTGTGGACACTTCTGAAGCTGAGCCAAATTAGCACAGAGCAGCAGGAGTCATGTCCAGACTGGGTGGGCTGGCTAGTATGTTCAAGTATGGACAGACTCCAAATGCATGGACAGACAACCCAGTGAGTGATATGAAACAGAGCCTCTTCTGCAAGTACAAAAATTCAGCACAGTAGGAAAAAATATATACAAATATATTTAAATTGAGAAAATTATCTTTCTTGTTATACTTTTTTTACTTTTGAGAGACACTATTTAAAGAGAGTATGGTTTTTAACTGGTGTTAACAGCTCCCTGCTGATAAAAGCTATCTGTGGCATACTGAGCAGATGGCAAAAAGCAACAACAATCTGTTTCTCCTTATGTCTACATCATAGCAGCTTAGAAAGCTGGAGGTTCTTGTACAGGTGAAAATAAATATCTCTCTCTTCTTTGTCCTTTTCTCCTCCTCTCTCTTCCTAACACACTGCACAATTAATTCCCTCCCTTTAATGAGATATACACGATTTCCAACCATGTAAAAATGAAATATAAGCTGAAGAAAGAATATAAAAGAGAAATCTAGCTATCATAGAAGAAAGAGTGAGCCTGGGGGAGCAAATCATTGCAACATTGCCTACTGTTTCTCAACTGGAAAGTAGAGGAAGGACACAAGGTACCATTTATTCCATAAATTGAGTTGTCTTCCTTCTTCTCACACCACAGTTATTCACAGACACAATGGTAAGCACAGATACACTGTGCAAATACATTGCAATCCACTAACTGACTGAGATCATTCATCCCAGATTGCTGCATTATCCAGTCCAGTGCATGATCAGCCATGCAAACTGTCTAGCAAACTATATATGCTTTGTTTGCAATACAGCAAGAAGTCCTACAATAAATCTCCCTCACAAATGCATATACACTGTCAAGAAAATAAAATGAGGGAAACTAAGTATAAGAAATTATTAAAAACTGGCAACAACACTCTTGTTTAGCTGCCAGAAAATAAAACAAAAACAAAAACAAAACAAAACCATGAGGACAACACTATCTAGGAAGAGTCTTTGGGCTTCTTTAAGGCTAGGAGTTCCATTGATCTAAAAAACCACAGTGAAAAAACCCCAGGCTTGGAGAGATAAAAAAGTGCTGTAAATCAAGTGACTTTCCTCCCTTTCCAGCTTAAATGGCCTCTCTTTTATCAGCAGAAGGAAGCCTGTTCACTTACAGATTCATTTTCACAGTGAAGGAGGGAGCTTTTTTGGCCTGCTTTCTAACACCTTACAACTCCTACCTGCTGAAAAGGTACTAAAGAGCAATTGTAAGTATTTGAAATATGTCCTGATAGTTATCAGAAAACAGTTATGTATGTATCATGAAACTATGGTCTTTATAAAGTGAATCAGAGCAACAACATCTCTTAAAGGAATGGCAACTTTCTCGGCTGCCATAGGTTTTACCAGAGAAATGCTCTACATTCCAGGCTTTGCAAGTTAGTGCACAAATACGGGAAAACATAAAAACATTAAGAATATTACCAGGAAGTAAATAGTTCAGAAGATGTTTTGTGTCTCAAAAAACTTACTCAGGCAAATACTGTCAACAAAACTCGGTGTTGCCACCCCAGTGATGAGCCAAGAACTTGCCTTTGGGCACAGATAAGGGACAGGAATGATGGGCTGAGAAGGAGAACATGAGGAAACCCCGGGGAGAAGAGGTCAGAATGCCTGCATTGTCTCATCTACAGAACCATGTCTGCTCACCTATTCTTCTCTCTGGGTTGCAAAAACCAGGGTGCATGACAACGGCTCAGTGATGCAGGCAACATTGCTGCCTATAACGTCCTACTTGCCCTATCATTAGAGCCAGGTCATGCTTAGGTTACACACAATATCCAGTGATATGACAAACTTGGAAGAACATTGTTGTAGTTTGGAATTATTACGTAAATTCTCTCCCCTGCCACTAACTGCTCATGCCATTAGTTAACAAAAGAAGTAGTTAACTGCCACTGTCTTCTTTTTGATCAGCTGGGTGGGAGCAGGCTGTCTCTTTTGTTTTTGGGGACTTGACTTTTTTTTTTAGTTCGGCAGAACTCAGGAGCAGGTTGGTGTTTGGGTGTTTTGTGCTGGGGGGAGAGGAGAAGCCGTCTTGCTGCTGCCTGCCTGGTACTGGGGGTGGCTGCTCGCTGTTGCTGGCTGTTCCTCCTGCTCCTCACTGCTCCTCGCTGTTGGGTGCCACTTCTGGGGGAGGCATTTCT
>JAWWLZ010000094.1:53160535-53175501 GCA_035041345.1 Poliocrania exsul
ATAAAGGAGCACGTTCTGTGCCAGACACTAATAGATTTTGCTGTATTTGTAACTACTGTAAAGGTAATCAATATTAAAACCAAGAAAAAGGCTTTCATCCAGCCACAGATGTTATACCCCTCCAGGCCTTTGGAGTACAGATAAGACCAGCCACAAACTTTCGTGTTTCTCACATGGGCTGGAAGACTTCTTGTGGAGGAAGGCTGAACTCCACATTTTCTTATTCCTCATACTTACCCTCTTCCCTATGTGTGTATTTGGTTTAGTGCATTTCCTCTGTATTATCTCCAGTCCAGACAGACCTACAAAATGGTTTCCTTCTCCCAGTGACACCAAATTCATATTTTAGTAATGGAGTGAAACTTCAGGACAGACCAGTACTTTCTGAAGTCAGATCAGAGGAAAAATGTCTCCTTCAACAAGGATAAAAACAGAAGTGTCAAAGAAGAAAAATATATATTAAAAAAAAAAAAAGAAAAAAAAAGAAAAAAGAAAAAGCAGGCCCCAAACCACCATGAAAACAAGTTGTCCGATGGTGCCCTGTGAAGGGTCATCATTTACACATCCCCAAGGGATCTTCTTTGCATCTGACAAAGCTCATTATTTGTTGTGAAACAATATGCAGTCTGCCTTCAGCCCAGGAAACCATAAAACTTACTCCAGTAAAGTCGTCTGGAAAGGTGACCTCAAAGGAAATAAAATGAAAAAAAACCTACTGCTTGCAGAAGGGATTACAGAGCAAAAGTGGATTGGACAGATGCAGTACTTTCTTGTACCATTTTATGAACCATTGCTATGAAGTGTCTTGGAGTGCCCTGAGTTGAAACTGACATTAGAAGTTCCCCAGCAAATCTGAGGATTTCTAGTTCGAGCAAGAATAGATTTTCATCATAGTCATTCTCCCTGAGATGTGCCAGCAGTCGACCCACCATGACATAGAGCCACTCTCTCCACACTCCTGCAGGAGCTGTGCAGACAATACTATCACCCCTCTCATCACTCAACCACCTGTGTGCCGCCTCTTGGAGACAGCAAACTGCTCCTCCCTGCCCAAAGAAGCTATATGGGAGCCTTATCTGGACAAAGCAGTGTGCTAAGGTTCTTGTAAATAGCATCATCTTATTTACAATATTGGCACTATTCCCAGTGCCAGGGCAGATGGAGTAGCTGAACAACCATTGATGCTGGGAGCAGATCAACTCACTAAAGAGCAGGGCTGCAAGACTGTGGTTTCCAACCACAGAGCCAAGACAGGGACTACCCTGTGTGTCTTGGAGGTATTTCCTTCTGCCTGCAACATTGACACATCTGTCACCACGTCATTCAAAGGTGGATACAGATGTGGACAGTAATCCCTTGGATGGAAGGGATGCCAGCCACAGGCAGTGGCCAGTCTGGCCCAGCCTGTAGAGCAAGCTGTCATTGGGCTGCCCTGAAAGAGGTTGTGGATGTCCCCCATGAAAGGCAGAGCAGGAGCAGCCCTGGAGAGAGGAAGAAGGAAAGGTAAATCACTGAATGGAGGGATAATGGACAGTTCTATATGATTCTGTTATTTTCATTACATTAGTTATTACTGTGTGTGATATAACAAAGTGAAGTTATAAAAAGCAAAATTGCCTTTTCTAGAAAACTGATCTTACTTTGACTGGTGGCAGTTTACACCTATGTGTCATCATCTATTGCTTAACTGATTCAATTTAGTTACATTACCCCTGTTTTATTTTTCCTTCTGGAAGGAGATTCTCTTAAGTTTTTCATACAGTACTAACTCCAGCTGATCTCATCCCTTACTAGATTTTAAAAAGAAACCCTATTAAGTAAAATCTGAAACTTGTGCTTCCCAGTTTTACAAAATCTTGAATGGTCAGGAAGATATCATCATTCACTGGAACATGAATATTCATGTTGTTACCACTGTCATCTCATGGTCTCTAGCATGAAGAACTGCAATTATCTCAACTTTGCACCTGAGAAATTTTCTCAAATTTGCAATCCCAAATTTCCAGTAGGACCATCTTTCTCAAAGAATAGACTAATAAACATCATCAGACCACATTGCAGTGTTAGTTAGCTCAAATAACACGCTAAGAAATCTAGTCCCTGTTCAAACATCTTTATAATTAAAATTCCTCTGTGAAATTTATGCAGCTATAAACCAGAAGAGTAATTAGCAGTGTAGCATAGACAGGACTTGGGTCATAATTAAAATAAATACTGCTTATTAATAAATAAATTGTCAACTAGCCAGGTCTTTGACGCAATAACGGCTTCATTGTTTCTTGTTTAAACCAAAGAATCTTGATGTAACATGGACAGGAGTACAAAGAAAAAAGGTGAGTGTGGAGTTTTTCCTTTTCCTTGAAATTAAAGAACCATAATGAAAACTGAAATAGATAGTAATTTTTCTGCCTCTCTCTCTCTCTACCGAGGCAAATTAACTACCTCTAGTGACATGTGGCTCTGGGGCTTTTGTGTGATGGTGCCAAGTTATATTTGCTTTAGCGACATTCAGCTGAAATTCCTTCAAAAAGATTCATCTGAAAAAGAAAGGAATGTAAACATGTCATGTATTTCAAAAAGACTAAAGAAGAGAAGTCTTACCAAGAAGCAAAATTACTCACCTTAATTAAAACAGGAGCAACTGCCTGAGACTGACACAGTTCCCCTTGTGCTATGAGCTCAGAACAAGATTTCCCTGGCAAGGAACCATTGTGCAATTTCCTTATCCAGTTATATGCATCTGTCTGTTCTTTCTGGCTAACTCCCTTGTATTTGATGTAGTAGTGGCTGCAAGTTGCACACTAATTTCCTCTGGCTTCTCTGCCCAGACCATTCACATGGGGCTGTGAGGTAAAGGAAGATATTTCACATTGTCTGGTGCTACACAACCCAAATGCTAACCCTTTCCTAAATCCTGCAACATTGCCAGTGCCTTTGTGACTCTGGCAGGTCCTAAAACAGAAAATGGCAAACACAAGAGGTGTGAGCCAATCCATGATTTTACACTCAAACAACTCACACTGGTGACATGGGACAACTCACCAGAAGGCAGCTCGAGTTTACTGAAAAAGCCCAGAAGCACATATGTAAATGGCTATGAAAACTAGCACAGCCTTGATCTGAGCTGAAAAGCCCAAGCAATTAATTAAAGCAATTGTTTTTAAAAAAGCAACCAGCTTAGTCATGTTCGGTCATACCAACAGTGACATCCAGAGTACCTTGGAGGTAAAGGTGGCAACTGGGCTCTCCAGTCAGTCTGACAAGGAGGTACATCTCACTGGAGCTTTTGATTTCACTGTTACCTCAATTTGAAAAGTCTAGACATTTTGGGGTTTGGGTTTTTTTAGATGTAACATGTTGGCATGCTGGAGAAACAATGACACTCCATGAGACACTTCACTGAAATCCAGGTGACCACAGCTCAAAACTTTGGGAAAGGCATTTTTGTCTAACTTGCCTAGCTTTGCACCAGTAATGTAGCAGCACCAGTCCCAGATTTCATGGGGCTATGTCAAGAACACAAATCTCTGGGCATCCAGACACCACACTTGAGGACCTGTTGACATGTTTACAGTTTAAACTATGCTAAACCTGAGATCGTGAGCTGACTGTTGGAGTTTTCATTAGGCCACTTCAACCTCCTGCGAGCTTGCCCTCAGTGCAGGAGTGCGGGCATGAAGGAGAGTTCCGATGACAAATACACAGGTAGGTTGTGAGAGCTGAGTGTTAAGGATTTGTGAGTTTTTCTGTAAAACACTTATCTCCTGCGAGATCGAGAACTTGCACCAGGTGAAAAAGATGAGAGTCTTCATCAGCTCCAGTTTGAAGGAAACTGAAAGGCCTTCAGTAGAATTTGTTGTTCATTAAAGCCACCATTAAAGTCACAGCCTATCAGTTTCTGTGTGACACTAATATTTGTAACAAAGAGCAAGAGTCCAAGAAGCAGTACACAGAAAATTGCAATAATTACCACGGAGTTTAAAGATGAGGAGATGACCTGGAAAAAGAAAAACAAAGCAAAACAAAACAAACAAAAAACCCAACCCAGGTAAAAATAAGTGAAGGCCTAAAATTGAGGAATCTAAAAGTCACCTTAAACTAAGTCTTATGCAAGGAAACTGATAAATATTGGTAATCAACTTAGGAATAATTGTTCATATTAAGGTCTCCAAAACTTAATGCACCAGTAAATGTGGTAGTCACTGGTTTTCTTCCAAAGATCTTGAGACTAACCCATTTTGCTTATCAAAATAATCATATGAAACTAATTTATTAATTTAGGATGTGCATACTTTTTACATAAGGACAAAACATCCAAAGTTGGACTGCCAAGTTACAAGAAAAATATTTCACTCTATCAGGCAATTAAGGGAAAATAATTGGTAAAGAGCATCTGGGAAGGCTTTTTAAAGTAGGCTTGGCAAGGTTTGGATATATCAGGTGCAGATCTTGACCTCCCAGTCACCAAGCTGGCAAGTGACTTACTGTTACCTTACTGACACTTTTTGTCCCTATTCTCTATCAGAAGGAAAAGAAAACAAGTAAGGGTAAGAAGACAAGTATATAGAGAAAAATAAATTAATTTTCAACAAACATTACAGACAATTCTTTGGGCCCAACATCATTTACCCTCAAAACAGCTTAAGCACCCACTCCTGGCAACAATGTTTTTCATGACAATATGGGAAAAGGGAACCATGGCAATATGAAAGAGGGAGTTCTAGTACTTCCATGATTTGCATCTGACTCAAGAAAAATCTCATTTTCTTTCAGCTTTATTCCATCAATAGCATATGTATTTTAAATGTTCAGTTTATTCCAGCCCACAGGCTTCTCTTCCTAAAACACTTACCTAGAAAGAGTTATTGATGCAGCATAAAACATTATCCTGAGAACCTTTATTGATGTTCCACATGCTGTATAACTGAAAGAAAACTCTAGTGAAGCTTCTTCTCCCACAACACTCTTCATTATAATAGAAGGACTGTGCTGGTTTAAAGGTAAACCGGCAGGAGAAATGAACCCAACACAAAAGAGATTATAAGTCAGTGTTACAATTTTATAACAATATTACAATAAATGCAATGGCACAAAGAGAAATTAGTTTCAACCCACAAAACCCAGAAGTACAACCCACTATCCTGGGGCACAAATACAAAGGAGTTTGCTAGCCCCCATGCTGAATGCCATGTGGTTCTCCCAAGTCCAAAGTAAAAGGAAGTGAGAAACCTGTTGGTGCAGATGACGGTCACAGTCTGGTCGAGAGTGGTGGTCTCCTCCTGTTGAGGTTCTGGTCCTCCTCTGGATCTGATGAGTGGTCCCAAAAGTCCCAAAACCCCAAGACTATATCCCTCAGGTCTAGGTGAGACTGCCCAGGACCTCCCTCAGGTCAGGGAATTACAAAGTGGGTGATCTGACTCTGTGAGTCAGGGTGTATTTTTCGAATCATTGATGGCCCATTAGCAGACATGACACCTCAGGCTGGATGTGGAGGTGCTAATGACTTCCTGGAAGGGAGTTATCACAGCTCATCTCGCAGGCTTCTTTCACACCCAGCTTGCAGCCTGAGGGGTCGGATGTGCCCTGGGCAGCTGCTGCAAATGGTCCATTGTTAACAGCTCATGGGAAATGAATAGAGGGTGTAGAATACATAGCTTTGGTCACACCCACACAGTGGTAAACTGGTCCCACCTGCTGAACCAGGACAAGGACTAAATTTGATTAAGCAAATACAATACTGTTAGCGTAGAATTTTACCAACATCAAAAAGCAAGAACTTTATTTTGCTCTATGTTTCTGCACAGGTATATATATATAAGAGTTCAAAGGGATTAGAAATATCAACTTTGTACACAAAAACAGAAAAGTAGTTCCCATTTAGGATAACTACCTTTGGCTCTCAGCTTGAATATCTTGCCCTGAATTTTACCAGTAGAGTTACTCCACACTAACAAGAAGAGGTCCTTCTTCTGCAATATATTCATATACCCTAAACAGTAATCTGGGTTACATTCTCAGTAAGATTCCTCATGGCTGTGACCCTTGCTCTGCTCCCAGTTCCCTTTCTTCTGCTCTGTCCCACAGGAAGGACAGCACAGTGGACAGCACAAACTAGAGATCATCACTCAAAAGTATCCCCTTCCACCTACCCTAGATATTGAGAAAATAAAGCAGTCAGTGTTGGTGGTTCCTTTCTCAGCAAAGGAGGCATAATGGCTATAGTCATGTTTCTCCTGACCACCTCTCTGATTTCTGGAGTGATGTGTCCTATTTACCATAAAAGGTTGTACACTAAGCCCTTTCCTACATGAATAAATTCTGCCACAGTTTGCCATACAAATACCTTAGGCATTTTGCATTTACTCTGAAATTATTATTGTTTTCACCAATTCACTTAGCTTGAAAATGTGGGAAGGAAGGTTATTCATATAAGCTTGTAAATTCTTTTTGACATCTACAACTTCGGATTTTAGATTTATATTTCTTCCTTTCTATATGCTAGAAATTTGGTGTTGAGTAATACTATAATAGTAATGATTCTAAAAATTGAAGGGAAAAAACCCTGCTATGCAAGAAATGAGAAAGAGATTATTCAGAATATTTGGACTATTGCTTTTCACTATCTGACTATGACATTTAATTTACAAAAGGTAAAAACAGAGGAGCAGGATGACCAAACTGAAGTTCAAATTGGAAGACACAGAAAAGGATCATAGACAATTTTTAAACTGAGGGATCAGTCTTTTTTTACCGAAAGCACATTTCCAAAAAAGGTCAATGTAGTTTGTCATTTAAGAGTGCTTTTATACTTCTTGGAATACTGTGTTCCCTCTTACTATCTTTTGCAAGTAATGCTTGCTTGCCTGCAAGAGGTAGCATCCTTTTTCATCCTGGCAACTCACAGACATTGGTTATTTGTACCTTCAGGTCCCTCTCAAAAGCTGCAGTGTCATATATCCCAGTCATTAAATAAAATGTTAATGACAGAAATTCTATTTTACCATTATCCCCTTCGGTATCACTGGCCACCATAGCATATCAAACCTGTCCTCCATTCCCTTCCATAAAGAAGGGGAACTGTCTATCAGACTCAAAATCTTAACTCAAAAGGCCTGGATAGCATCTAAAAGCCCATAGCTGACAGGTTTTTTTCTCAAGGACACACAGCTTTTCTACCACAAACAATAAACACAGAGCAAGGATAAACTTTCCTAGATGTTAGTCCAAGGCAGTGACATGATCTTTCCAGGTGATCACAAAATTGTGATCTCTGCTTCACGGTGATGCACAGCTCTGATCTCCCCTTTTTCAGGCTCAGCACAGCATAGTGCATGTTTCAGCAGCAACCCAGGGCACACTTTCCCCTTGAGGAGGCAATTACTGTGGACACAACACGAAGATTCTCCAGATCCTATGCCCCCTACTGCTGTATAAAACCCTGCACAGAACAAACATATATTGCACTTCAGAAGTTAGGGTAACCAATAACCTAGATTACTGATAGAGTTCAAAACTCCTGCTCAGACTAAGGCAATGTTTGTCCACTGAATGGAGATATACCTGCAGCACCTGTAGCTGTGCTAAAGGTATCATGAGTGGAGTCAGTAGCAAAGACAAACACACACACCTCTACCTAAGTTTCAATACTGTGAAATCTGCCAAGTGCCCCAGAGAATGTCTTTATGTTAGGGTACAATTTCATAGCTATTAATATCCAGGTAGCTAAATTAAAGCCAGCTCACGTACTTGCCTCAATCATGCTTTCAACCACAGGACGAAAAATATCACAAAGAGATAAAAAGTAGAGTTAGCAACAAATACCAAGATTTTTGTGGGCACGCCTGACTGCACAGGCAAGCACAACTGGCTTCAGTACACACCTGGAGGACAGCCAAGACCCGGCCATGCATCATGTGAGAACACAAACACTGTACTGTAGTGTGGTTCCTCTGAAGTCTCCTCATGCTGCACTGCACAGCAAAGCAGTGCAAACACAGTGGCACAGGCACAGGGTTCAGTGGTTTCTGTTTCTGAGCAGGACAGCTTTTCTTTAATGTTGGAGCTATCCATTGTTCCCCAAGTTGCTGCAGGAAAAACACAGCCCACATTTTCCTTGTGGGGTTGAAGGGAGTCCTGGCACAAGAATGAGGTTCTTCTCCACAGGAGAAGGGTATGATTTACTGCTCAGTTCAGAAAAATTTGTCACAACATTATTTTGTTCAGGCAAATTATTAAATCTTCTCTTGTGACTTCTCTTTTCCACCTGTAAAATTCATGTATGTGCCTGAGAGAAACACAGTGCTACCTCTAAACAGCCCTTCAGACATGAAAATTTCTAGGTTAAGTGCTTATTAAATATGAAGAACAGGTAAAAGTTCATACAGAACCATTATCATCTTTCCACATCTATGCATTATTTTTGTGTACATTCTGTAGATTTTAGTGCTTTCTTTTGTAATCAGGTACAGAGAAATACATCTTGGGTTCCGCTGCTGCACAGAAATACTTAAAAGTGTTAAAAAGTACATATCTATTTTAAGTAATCAGCAACATAAGATGACTCTGATAAGGTCACTGTCTCTATTAACTAAACTAGTTTAAGAGATTACCAGTGTCTTCTGCCCACCTGTCCCTGATCCTCAAACTGGGTTTATGCAACCCATTTGAGATGCATAGTATAAATACATTCAGTGACACTAGTTAGGTTAAATTAAAAATACAACAACAAAAAAAAACAAAAACAAAACAAAAAAACCCACATGTAAACATGGTTGGATAGCTGTGGCACCCAACCTCCCACATGCAAACACTGAACTACACTCTCACGAAGATTAGGGAAGAAAGCTGAGGAAACATAATGGTGAAAGGTTCCTGGGCTGGCTGCAAATGTGCCTGCTAATTTTGTAATTTCTTTTCAATTTTAGTTTTGATGGGGCCCTCACATACATTTGTTCTGCACGTGTAGGTCCAGAGGCTGACACCACTCTCTGCTGCCAACAGGCCCCAGCAGACCTCGTGCAGAGCTGCTTCACTGTGAAGTCCAAGAGGAAAAAGCTTCGTGAGCGGAGAATCAAACACTCCTTGATATAGGGATGGCACCAAACCCACACCACAGCAGCTGGGTACATCACCGTGCACATTAGCTGTAAACCTGTATGCAGGGGCATTACCAAATAGTTTATGTCAGGCATTTTCTCACGTTGCTGCTTGGCAGGGACAAAACACTGGTGCCACTGGCGGGCAGTTGTTGCCTGAGACTGCCAGTCTTCAGGAGTCTGAATGCAAGAACAGCAGAAAACAGCTGAAAAAGAGGCTAGACTTTGTAATTCCCATTTGGGACACACAAAGGGTATCCAGCACAGGTTTGTACATGAATGACCAGGAGCATCCTGCAGCTCCCCAGCAGGGGATGTGGGTCATTACTCTATGTCTGCATCAAAGCACAGGGGGATGTTATGGTCCCAATCTCACTGTGAGCACACTGCCTAGAGAAGGCAACCTGGACCACCTCTGCATTGCATGTATAGAAATGTAAGTACCTTAGAGGGGAACAAATGCTGCAATCCAGGTGAAGCAGAGGGTGTTGAAGCTCTCATCCACAAATTCCTGTCAAACTAAGCCAAGTCTATTCTTACTGTTCTTATCTCAGAAACTGCCTAAAAATGCACTAAATATGCAGGTCTTGTCACAGTATAATAGTTTACAAGCTGTTGGAACAATGTGTCCTATCAGGAGCATTGACCAGGCACTACTCAGGCAAGAAGAGACCTTCCCGATCATGAGATGAGGCTCTTTCCAGTTGTGATGCTATGCCAGTTTTCAACCATAAGGCATCTTCCAGAAACAACCTCCTACTTTCTAAAGCTGACTCTGACCTGGGTGAAATTTCACTACATGAATTGAAACTGTGAAGACACATCACTGAGACATCACAAAGCCTGTTAAAGCTTGCATAGAATTATACAAACTCTACAAGGGAAAGCAATGAGCAGATATGGCCTACATTGCCCCAGTTTCCTTGTTTTCCTACACCTATTTTGAAAGATATGTCAAAACAAACAGAAGACCAGAAAGATAAGTGAGATGCATCTTCTGCAAGTGTTACACTTTAAGCTAAAACACAGCCTAAATGCTCAAAAGAGCACATAAAGATAACCTGACTTACTATCAGATTTTAGACTTTTTTCTCTCCAGCCTCTCTCTCTTAAAAAACTTGTGTTGACTCATTAACCCTATCAAAATTAACAATTTGAAAAGCAAAATTTTTATGTAGTGTTAGTTGGGATGTTTCTGTTTACTAAAAAGCTACCAAGACTTTACATTTATACCCCGTGTGATTTACTTTGTCTCAACTTTATTTCCATTTTATTTGACAAGAATAATAATTGCCAATATCAAACTATGCCATTTTGAGAACTGAATACATGCAACACTTTCCTATTTCATGTGCAGTTGTTAATAAAATGAGAATAAAATTCCTGCTAAAATATCCATAACACAAATAACTGAACTTCATGACAGGAAAGGCACCGATGCTAAAATCCTGACATGCTAGATCCTGAGATTCTCCCCAGGTATTAGAAGCTGAGTAGGTAGAGCAAGAAGGTGCCATCTGTTTGTATTTACTGGCAAGGAAGAATTTTTTTAATGTAAATTAACTACTCCAGATGACACCAGACTCACTTATTCTATTTTGTCTTATCTGGAGAAGGAAGACAAAAAACCCTTTAAATGAAAGTTTTGTCCACCTTCCTACACTAGTAAAAATAAAAAATCTTCAAGCTAGCAGAAAGCAATATTTGAACAACTACCTGTGACAGTATTTGTGTTTTACAGAGGTGTACAGCAAACAGTGCTTCATGAGTACACCATCTGCCTAAGGAAACCATTCTCAGAGTTTCAAAACTACTCACCAAACAGGACAAGGCATTGCAGTACATTTCAGTAAAAAGTGGCAAAGTTACCATGCATATCACTGGGCTGCAGTTATAGCATCATGAATTTCCTTCTAGTTTGCCATTTAATTTTTGCATGGCCTTGAGCAAGTTACTTTACACCCCTCCTTTTCACTCTGCTCACACATTTCTTTATAGTGTCTTTAGAGGTTCTTTACTTCTCTTACGAAAAAAAAAGCTGTTAAACTCTAGCCTTCATACAGTGAGAACTTCTGTCAAGTTCTGCAACACTAACATACATGGGGAGTATGCCTGGCAGTTCTGCAATTTGGCATTGTGTTTATTCACTGTGCTCCTCTTACCCTCAGGTTTCGGTGAGCTCATTAATAATAGGGTCCAGAGCTTTTGCAATTCCCTATTCTGGACAGGATTTTAGGATAAAGGGAATGTAATAACCTTGACCCAGGTAAGAAATTTTCCTGAAAATAGCAGAAACAAAAATCCTACATTAAAAAAACCAAACCTATCTCCCCCACCATATTGCAAAGCTTCTTCTCTGAAGCATGGAAACCTTAAAGTTGGTTAGGGTTTTTTTAAATAGCTATAAAGGACAGCTTTTTTCTCTGATTCATGATTTGAAATAGCTTTATTATTTCATTTCAAAACTCTCCCCTTGCCAATCTCTGGCCAAAGAAACAGATTAAGACAGACATACAGTGGTTAAGTTTAAGTGGTTCAGCTCAAAGAGTTAAAACTCATGTAGTCATGACAACTGCCAGCAAAGTAGCATATCAGGGCCCAAAAAACAGATGTGCTGCCATGCATGTACAGTAAGCTCTGATGTTCACAGAAAAAAATCTTTCCCCAACAACTAAAGATATTTTAATGTAAAGTATATTTTTACAGCCTATATTAAAATTTATCTATAACATATTTTACTTAATAAGAAAACAAATAAACCATTTCTCCATGTTTCCTGTATTTGACTCACACTTGCAAACCTAAAACAACGGTAGAAAAGCTGAGTGCAAGATTGTTAATTAGTTGGACATGTGTTTTTCACTTGATCTGAGTGTAAAGAAGAAGGCACCATTTTCTCCTTTTATGTTACAGTACATTTTGTCCGTACCATTGCAGTGCCAACACAAACACATTCTTAAGTATCACTTAAGAGGGAAATTACATGTAGCTTTAATTTCCATGCACCTTTCAAAGACACAACTAAATCCAGAAAACACCAGAGGAACAGAAACACAAAGAAATAAAAAAGAGCCCCTAGCCATCACATATTTCTAAACACAGTAGTTCTTGAGCACTGTGAAACAAAAAAAAACCTACACCCAAATGGAGACACCAGCTAAATAACAAAAAATGGCCATTGCTAGAGATATCAGCACAATTTTCATAGGACAGGAGAAAAAACAAATTAAGTAACTTGCTGTTTCTACCTTTGTAATCTTTTATTTCCTAAGTCAACACAACAAAAATTGTAGCATATTTCTGCTGCACAGTTTTCCAAGCAGTCATGTTTTCAAGGGAGTGAATAAAACATTTTCAGGGTCACAAGTTTGGCAGGTGCAGGGCTGCCTTTTCTCCTTGGCTAATCACCATGCACAGCCCAGAGCAATAAACCGTGCTACGGAAAAGGAGAGAAATGGGGGATGTAGGACTTTGGTTGTCCCTACTGGCTTCTATCAAAGCAGTTTTGATGGCTGATGTATTCAGCAGTCAAGGTTCACATTGCCGCTGAGAACACAATATTTGGATCTACTTACCTTCTGCAGTGCTGCAGAGGTGCTTACTTACCCATCTTTATTCACTTATAGCAAACAAGTACTTTTTTCTGTGCCCTTCTGAAACTCTTTCATATGACACTAGAAGTATCCGGTTGTGGTTCAGAGGAATATATTAAATCATCCACCTGTGGCCAATGGCTCTGGTGTGACTGTAGCCAACAGTGGAGAGGCAGCCTGTGCAGGGAGGCCACTTACAGGCAGAAAACACAAAGGGGTGGCTTCCCAAAAGGCACTGGTGGGTCCACATAGGTTGAAAACAAGTGTTGTTCTTCAGTGGCTGAAGTTCACTGAGATCATGTCTTTATTTCTTCCAACAGCAGAAACCAGAATCAGATTCCCAGAATTCCGGAGATGCATGACTTATTGTTATGATCATCTTCTACTATCAAAAGCTAAAGAAAAAAAGTAAAATCTTCAGTTACACACTGTAGCTTGGATAAGTGCAAGACCCAGCTCCAGCTGCTGTTCTTCCCCTTTGTTCTGGAGCACAATAGGTACAGTGAAAGTGCAGCTGGGGTAAGGCAAAACAGATAATTTGGCTGAGTCAAAATTAAAAAGGAGAGGTATCCTCAGTCTTAAGTACCATTTTGGCCACAGTAATTACTTTGGTAGTACAATGCTTTCTGTGTGACAGGATCGGCTTCACAGTCCTTTGGGCTTCCCCATGTTTTTCTTTCATTATCTTATGAAAATCTTGGTTAAAGCTTGATATATTACTCTGTGCCACAACATATATGGTAGAGATCAGCATATAATACAGTATATGGCTCTGTTGTGCTGGACTATGAGCAAGACAAGGGCACTGCTATCACTGCATTCATGCAGAGAAACTACAGGCCTCCTCACAGAAGTGACCAGGGTCTGCTGACCTGAGTTTTGCTCTCACCACCAAGCCCTGTAGGATTTATGAGACTGCAATTTCACCATAAAGTGCAGCATAAGGACTCATAAGGAATTACCTAGAAAGAAGGTTCTGTCTGGGAGTAGCACTGATTCAGTCATACCTGTAGACGTCAGAGATTCCATCTTTGACATTAAGTCCCATGAGTATTGAACTAGCTTTCCCACCATGGCACAAGTGCTTGATCTAGACTGACATCTCTATTATATCATATCTTTCACATTCCAGAGGACTGGTTTAGAAAATTACAGCATGTATGATAAATCTGATTCCTATATTGCCCTTAAGAAAACAACACCAAAAGAACCTTCATGTTCCAGGCATATCAAACTACATTTACCTTCTCAAGAACATATTCCTTCTAGTAGAAAAACAATAACTACTATAAGATTTGTTTCTTTGCCTTCTTATTCATGCAGTGTCCTGATCAGTGATAATCACAATCTCTTCTTGAAAAAGTAAGCCTTAATGTTTATCCTTTCTGTCCCTACAACAGCTATTATAAAGGCCCACGGATGTCCTTTTGTGTCTTTGAAATACCCATTCTTTAGGTAATTGAAACCCAGGATTCATGGAGCAGCTGGACCAGACACAAAGAGGTGTCTCTGCCACTCCTTCCCAGTCAAGCTTTCAACTTCCAACATCATCAGCTCTTAAGAACCCCCAGTCACCACAGAAATAGAATAGTCTCCATGTTCTGATTGCATTATAGTGCATTGTGCACCACTGTCAATGAAACCTTTGTATTCGTGTGGGTCTGATGTCCCAGGTCATTGGATCGACACAATCCAATGGACACAGCTACCCTATGCCTCTGCCTGGCTAGAGGCAATGCATGAGAGTGTAATAAAATTATATTATTTTGGTCCGTGTCTGGGCTTGTAATCTGCTAAGTTATAGGAAAACACGAATGTAAAGAGAGTACTTTTAATTTAGATAATCAATGGAGCATAGAAGGGTGAGAAAGTAATTATAACATGCTGGGAAACCAAGCATAATATTGTACAAATTAACTGTATGACACTGGATGTTCTCTATTATCAAGACCTCGTTCCTCCTTGGCTTAGCTCCACAGTGCAAGATGGATACAAATGCCCTTGAAAACACAATGGTAAAGGTTGCACATAAGGGTGAGAAAGCTGATGGTAGGAGGAAGATAATGTGGGAAGGGGTTGCACAACCCCTACCCAACAGGCGAACATGCCCAGACTGTTGTTATTTATGTAATTAATAGACAGTATTTGGCTGCCACCCAGGCATCACCTTATACTGCTTACTGGCCCTATGTAGTATAATGGATAGCTGATAAATGAGGACACCAGGAGTGGGGGAGCTGAGCAACGCTCATCCTTCCACCGAGACTGTGTTGGCTCC
>JAWWLZ010000094.1:53204438-53218091 GCA_035041345.1 Poliocrania exsul
TTTAAAGCTCTGTCAATGAGCCCCACTAGTTCCTGTGCTAGAACTTTTTTCCCCTCTGAGAAAGGTGCATCCCATCAGGTGTTAGTATAACAGGTGTTGAGCAGATCATCATACGATCAAAAGTCCCCAAATTTTTCAGCTTACACCAGCCTTGGAGCCATACATTGACTTCATGGATCTGCCTTTTTCTATCAATATTATTCCTTGTTTCTGGAAGGATTGAGGAAATCACTACTTGTGCTCCTGATCCATCTACCAATTGTCCCAGTGCCCTGAAGACTGTTTTGATGGCTCTTGGACTTCTCTTTGTTTTTTCATCTCTGCCAGTCTGAACAACCAATAGTGGATAGTAATCAGAAGGCCTTAGTAGACTGGAGAGTTTCCCAGTTATGCCCCTTATCTAAGCCCCTGTGAACAGTGTCTGATCTGCATATCAAGCCCTCCATTCGCCTTTAGAAGAGAGTCTCCTTTACAACTACCCTTCCTAACTACATTTACAGCCAATGGACAAAAAAGGAACTGGTAATACTTGACAAAAATGGGAAATGCATGCTTTTCTTATGAGCATTACATGTGAGGGTTCCTTATAAGCAGTGTATGTGAATTTATGCAGCTTTGGCATGCATGCACACTCATTATTCATACAGTGTTTTCAGGTCTCAGATATTAATTATATGAAAACCAGTCTTATTTGATCATAAAAGAAACTGTTCCTCTTCCCACCAGCACAGTGACAAAATTGCTAGTAATTTCAAAAGGAAGCAGGAATAGATCAAGAAACTCAGTGACCTTTCAACCTCCTCCCAGTTTTTGCTCTTTAGAGCTATTATTTATGTATGAAGATCAGCATCATGAATTAAAAATACTTTTACCTTCTGACTAGCCATGAGTTTCAGCGAATGGTCAGAAAACAAAACATATGAAATCTGTTTTGTCTGCTTAGAGGGGTGATAACTGGAACAGCACTGCTGCCCAGCACAGTCTGTGTGGTGAGGCCAGCTGGCAGCCAGGATCCTGCACCGGTGGCCAGCTGAAACAATGCAAACTGAAGGGATGCAGCTGCAGGCACACACTGCCTCCCAAAGTGCCACACACACAGGAGCCTGAGATCCTGAAAGACTGAAAAAAATTATTGCTTATGTAAGCCCATTAATTAAGTCTTAACTGGGTTCCCTATGTATTCTAGAAGGCTCTTATTCCCTTTAGGGGTTTTTTGTCTTTTTTTTTTTAATTATATTTTTTGATTTGGATTTTAGAAATAAAAAAAACCTAAACCAAAATAAAGTTTAAAAAAAGAAAGAAAAACATTCTAAGAATTTCTGCCAAAGTATCCATAGCAAATACATTTTTCATTCATGTTGTGTGTGTTCATTGTCACTGACAAGGGCCTAACGTTTGGGGGCAGGAGCTGATTCAGTAAAATTAAACCAGAGCCAAAGTAGTCAACACTTTGGTCATGCAGGAAGATTAGGATACAGTATGGGTGCAACTTGAGTTCATGGTGCTAGCAGGTCTTTAGCATGCCTGCTATGGATTGTTGAGTGAGTCACAGGTGGGTCTTGAGCCAGGTTTAAGCAGCAGGTCTAAAGGAAGGAGGAGACTCATTCTTGTCTCTCTAGAGGACTGGACAAGCTGCACAGTGACATGCAGTGGAGCCACCAGCCACCTAATCTGTTTGAGACCAGCTTGTCCAGAAGCCCTGTAAAACTACAAGCCTTCCATATTTTCTCCTGCCAAGGTGAGGGCAGATATGGGGGGGTAAAGGGAGCAAGTTGCACAGACCTGTTGTCTTCCACTCTCTGTGTGGAAACAAGCAGAGATAGGCCCCCACTACCACCACCCTTACATCCCAAAGACTAGTAATACACTGAAGAAGATGAGCTGTATCAGAAACAAATTGATAAAGAGTTATATCCTGCATAGAGAGATAAAGGCAAATTGCAACTTTCAGTGTCATTGTCTCCTGCTCTGAGATCTCTAAGGATCAACATTACCTCCTGTATGGACTGTGTGCACCTATTGTATATTATAAGTATTTATCTAGTCTGTTTCCACCCTAATTGACAACTACACCCAAAAACCAGCCCAACTTTCTGGTGGTTAAATTTGCATTTAAGCAGTAAAAAGAACGTTTTATTTTATTATTTTATTTTATTGAATTGTATTGTATTGTATTGTATTGTATTTTTTCATTTTATATTTCATTTTATGTTATTTTATTTTTTATTTACAACTTGAAAGCCACCATAAGTATCTCTTTCCTGGCATCTTCATGCCAGAGACAGGCTTAGTACAGTCTCACTGACATCAAATTTCACCACAATCACAGTCCACTAAAATGCTACAACTCTTATTCTTCCTTTTGAAGAAGAAAAAAGCTTGCCCCAGGCTAAAAAGTTTATATAGCAGAATTCAGTCCCAGACTTCAAACAGCTGAATGGAGCTGCTGTAAGAAGGGATTATAATGAAACAGCCTCAGAGCTCTGAGCGTGGGGGTGGGGGAGAAAGGGCTGCTAAAGTGAACCCAGAGCCGAATGTTTCCTGTGACGTTCCAAGCTTCAAAGTCATATGCTAAATTGGTGCGCTCAAACCACTGTTAAACAAAATATGACATGGTGTATAACCACACTTAAGAAAACAAAATTTTAAAAAATGTCCTTAAGCACTGTGTGGTCTGTTGGGACACAATTACCAGAGAGACGCATTAGATGCCACAGAGCAAACTTCATTCCTGGATTGGGTGACTCACGACTGCTGGCACAAAATAACATCACACAGTCTAATTCTTAACCTACTGCTTCCTCCTCAGATCCTTCAGGGCATGCAATATGCCATATTTCCTCTCATACCATTTTAGAAACCACGCACCCATCCAAAGTCTGCAGCCCACCTCCCAAGTTTACTACTCTAGCTGTAGGGACAGGGAGAGAGATGCTATCTGGCAGACCCAAATTACCCCTGCCCCGGGCAACTGCTGTGCAGTATGTTGACCTCCACTCTGACTGCTCTTTGGAGTGCAGGGTGCATGTCCCACTCTACAGCCCCTGTAATAACATCCCACAATGGGGCAGGGGAGACAGCTGAGGACAATACGCTCTTAAACCACTTCAACAGCAGACGCCAGCACGCAAGGCCACAGGGTATTTCCTGAGCTCCCTTCCCTTAGGAGTTTGCTTTTGATGGGCCAGGAGTGGAAACAGAATGTATAACTTCCAATCCCCATGCAAAAAATCTTTTCCAATCCCATTTGATGCTTGGCTTTGACAGAGGCAACCTACCTCCTTGTACATCCATATGTTCACCATAATTAACTCTCCCACACCAGCTGGGAGCAGAATGTCACGGCATAAAAGTTAATGCTGATGGGACATTATCTCTTCCTGCAGTTGCCTTGGGCAACAGGGACAAAAACTGAATTAGCAGTGTGTTTCTGCCTCTAATACCTATGAGTTTAACCAGGGAGGATAAACAGACAGAATTTTCCAATAAAATAAACAGTACTAACATTTAAATATCATCACTAAATTTAGGAATTATTAACTAAATAAGAAAAATATATTAGCTAAAAATTTGCCAGTAATACATTTAAGAAAACAGCAACATTTTGTACTTTAAGTCTCCTGGCCAGGAAGAACATATAACATCCTCTGCTTAGACAAAATGCTGCAATCTGGACATTTACAAAGGCCCTTTAAAAAATGAACTGCAATTATTTGGTATTGACTGAAGAAAATCATCCTTTCATTTTGGAGGTTTTTTATGTGTTTGTTGCCCTAAATACCAAGTGGCTCATATATTTATTAGAAAACTAGTTCTTTGCTCACTTCAGGATGAATGCCTGGCAATGGGAAGGGAGGGGAAAGGCAACAGAAGTTCTCTTCTGGCTCCCAGAGACCTGGGATGTATAATGGGTCCTGTTCCAGCCGCAGCACAACCCTGTCACAACCACACACATACAACAGCCAAGCTCCTGCTATGAAGAGAAGTTATTTCAAACAAAGACTACAAAATGATAGTTTCAGACAAAAGCCAGATCAAGCAGAACAGTCACTAAATCAACAGCCCTTCTCATTATGGTTTTGATCAATCAAAATCAAAGTGCTCTGCTTGTTTCTGGTTTGTGGGTTAAAGTCCAACATTATGAAAAGCAATATATGAAGAGGGAGGTGGGCCCTCTGTTACTCCCTGTGGAAAAGCCTCCTGCTGACTACAGCAGCAGCTGAATCAGTAAAGTCTTTAAATACATAGAAGAGACCATTCACCCTGACTGAAGATCCTCGGGATGGTGGCTTATGGTCATATTCTTGCTATCAGTAATTTGGCTTACAGCTGTCTGCAAAGTACTACTTTGAATATTTGATGTAGACAAAAGAAATGTAGAGGAAGAATTCAAGATTTTAATGAACCAACTACAATATCTGAGGCAGCACAATGGAAACAATAGGAACTGAGTCACTGAACATATGGTGCGTCATATTTCAAAAGAGGAGCATCTCTGAATGAATCGGTTATTTTGTAAATAATAATACAACCTCTTTATTACAAGATCAGGCCTGTGAGCAACCTATCACCTCTGCATTTTTGCTGTTATCTTCTAAGTTTATACTACTGAAGAGTGGAAATGATGCAATTAGTTTTCAAGAAACGTACTCTGTTAGGAAAAATCACACGACAAGAACTGCTGTTTGCCAGCTCAGCATCCAAAACATTCAGCCTACTGGCTCTTCTCTGTTCTAATGGAAATTCATTTATAAATATTTATTTTGACATTCCAAGTTGAAGCGCATAAACCCTGTCTTAGACGTTGGTTCCAAAATCTCAACTGTTTCAAGGGCGTGGTCAGACTGTAGGTTTATCATTTGCACAGGCTGCTGCCTTCCCTCTGCTTGAACCACAGAGCTACCAGAAAAAAACAGGCTGAGACAGATTCCTCTGTCTTTCTTGCCCAAAGACAACCTTGGTGGCAGGCAGGGAAGACCTTCTCTCTCTCTACACAGCTTTTTCTAATTATGACTTTCAGTGTTTGAAGCCTCTATGCCATTAGGACACAGTGTCCCTATGGTCCCAAACCCTCTGCTCTCTCTCCAGGTAGGTCTTTGCATTTCTGATTCTCCTCACTTAGGGCTTATGGGATTATAATGGCATCGTACCACCACATAAAGAATTTTAGGTAGAGGGGGAGGATGCAAACTTTTAAGTATGCCAGCAAATTGTGTGTTGGGCATCCAATTTTGTAATTCTATTTGTATTAATTACTTCCATTTAGAGATTTAAAATTATGATAATAGTTTTATAGCTAATCAATCAAGGCTGAATTTGATTTCTTCTTTTGAGGATATGTAGGGAATTAATAAGTTAAATATCCTTCTTACTCCCATGGTCCCTTCCAACACCTTCTTATTCACAGTCCTTCCCTTCACTCCTCCTTGTACCCACAAGCATCCTGCAGCCCTGTTTCACACCCTACTTTCACACTGAATTACATACTTAACACTACCACCATGACCTTTCTTCAGTCAAACCTTCTGACCATTGTCTCCAGACAGGAAAGGACGATCTCAGTCAGGTTCTTCCTCACAGATCCTCAGAGTTGGTTTAAAAGTGAATGCTTGATCCTACGTGCTACCCTAACAATCCAGATCTAATTACCCTTCATCTAGTTTTCTGGAGGCAAACATTGACAGAAGACTTTTACAGACTACCATCATTCATATTTCCTCATTATAGTGATGAGAGAAACAAAATGAGACATTCAAACTTCACTAGGCCCCAAATTTTGGTGGCTCAGGGAAAAATGAAGCTTAGCCATCTTGCACACTTTTTTCATTTTTTTAATAACGAAGATTATCTCTCTAGTTCAATTTTTAGAACTCTGTTCCTATCTTTATCTTTGTTCTGTTCTTTAAGGAAAGATGTACTATAAGCCAGATCAGATTTTAATAACTTTTGTGGTTGTTGCTTAAAAAGACAAATCCACAAAGCACAGGGATTTCTCCTATTACAACTAGTATTTTGCCAGATATAAGCAGAACCTTTGTGAAAAAAATTTCCAGTTGAAGCTTTCCAAAAATATGGAGATAATACAAATCAAATCCTGTTTTTTATTTCTTTTTATTAAAATTAATCTGATCAATCTTAATAATTGTCCAATGAATAGCAAAGCTTTTAAAAACTTGAATATTAAAAATTCAGTAGAAGAAGCAAAAAATATTGGTTCAATCCATCTTCCTGTCTCCTTTGTAAAGAATATAGGGTAGCTTGTAAGCATTTTCACTGAAGTGTGTAATATGAACTCCATATATCATCACTCAAAAACTGTCATAAGCAATTCATAACAGCCATCAGTTCCTTCTGGACTCATTGGAACTTACATCCTGGAAACACATAAATTGTTTCCAGTGCCTCTTTATTTGTTAGAAGGTCCCCAAAGTAAAAAAAAAAAAAGGATATTTAACTTACAAATTACCTACATATCCTCAAAAGAAGAAATCAAAGTCAGCCTTGATTAATTAGATATAAAACTATGATCACAATATAAAATCTCTAAATGGAAGTAATTAATACAAACAGAATTACAGAATCGGATGTCCAACACACAATTTGCTGGCATACTTAAAAATTTGCATCCTCCACCTCTACCTAAAATTTCTTTATGTAAGAGTACAATGCCATCATACCCCCGTAAGCCTTATGCAGTGTCTTTATCATGGCAAAGAAATATTATAGACTTAACCAAAGGAGGAAAATGCTATTCTTTAACAGATGAAGTTTCAGCCCAACATTAACCAAAATTATTCATCACAAACCATAATTTCAAAGTAGTACATGAGGCTATTGCAAAACAAACAAAAAACCCCCAGGCCACTTATTATAAGCAGAGTCTTGCATACCTTATTGGTTTTAGTGAACCTTTCCCACACAAAAGGTTCCCCTTGATGGGATTTAGCAAATCAACAGAAAAAGCTACCAAGGGGTAACTCCTAAGTGTGACAGGGTGGTCTTCAGGACAATCTCACCAACCACCAAATTATGGTGTTCAAAACCTGCAAAGCTCTGCACCTCAGAGAGCAGGCCCTTAGCTACAATATCATACAAGGACTTTCAACACACACTCTTGAATGCACACACATGGAAGTTTGTCATTCATTCTTGGAACAAAAACTTTGCACTCCTCTACCAAGGAGATCACATATCCTTTGATTTCTGAGAGAAAGGTGAGAACTGTTAAATGCAAGGGAAGGTCAGGGCTAAGACATGAATTGCAGAAGCTCAAAATCTATTTTTAAAAAAAAAGGAATCTTTTCGTGTACAGCATTCTTTGGAAGAGAAGTATTCTTTGGAAGAAGGGAGAAGTACAAACTATTTGAATCTGCTAGATTGAGGATTAAGAAGAATCACATCGGCCATGTAAGTGTGGATCTTATGGCTGCTCAGGCATTTTTTGGGGGGTCTAAAACTCCAAACTGTGAGCTAAGCTCCCCTATGTGGCACCTGAAAAAGGAGGGCTACCCCCATTCGTACTAAACAGTGTCCAGCTTTGAAATTACCTAGGACCTATTCCTGATACTTCTTTATGACCTTGGCCAAGTCACTTGAATTTTCAGTGTAAGTTCTGATATTTCTTGAATGCCTAGACCATTAATTCTTATTCAGTGTCTATGAAATGCACTGGTTTTACCTGGTGCTAAATATTTACCCCTTCTCCTGACCCCAGCTCAGCTCTTGCTAAATAGGCCTTACACACAATTAGAAAATTCTGACATCACACTAAAAGTTAAAAAATAATGTGAAAGGCTAATCAACACTTTAGAAGTTTCTTCAAAACTTATATGTCATAGAAAGCCAGGAAAAAGGGTTGGTTTAATAAAATTATGCAAATAATCAAAACCAGACCAGAATCAGCATAGCAGAGAAATAAGAACAAAAATGCTGCTTCCAAGACATGAGACAGTTATCCTATAGAGCACTGAGCTGTATCAAATGCTGGCATGAGCGTTATGTCAATGTGAATATTCATCTTGCTTACTAACTCATTTTGAGCAATATTACTAATAGATGCCTAAATCCCAGAACAATTAGGGAATGATCTCTCCCACTTTGGGCTAACCTGGGGCCTCTAAATACAGGGAGATTCGTTTCAGGGCTGCTAGTTACAAAAAATTCTTCCGTAAATTTGAATTTGATTAATGATCAGTTTAACTAACTCTGTAAAACCAGTGGGCACCCCTTGCAGGATGAACTTTTTAGGTATCCTTAATGGGGGTTGCAAAACGGAAAATACAGGCATAGTAAGAGCTGACACAGCTGAAGAACACACAAGGTGATCAGAGCCACTGAAAGGACGAAAGTTAAGGATGAGCTCATTAATTAAAAATCAAGCAAACAAAACCCAAATAAACAAAAACGGACAAAATAAAACTTTTTCCAAGCTTAGACAACTTATTATAGCTGGAAAACACATTTTTCTTTTTCTGTTTCAAAATAATGTTCAGCCAGGAGGAGTAATGGTTATAAGTATCTTCATTTCCAAAATAAGATTTTTTTTTTCCTCAGCATTATAAATTTTAAGTTCAGGAGAGAGAAAATTAAGTGTAATTAACTCTCACAGCAAAGACAAAGACTTTTTTCATTTAAAGGAAAAGTTTGGGTGTAAAAATTGAATTCAATAAGGAAATAACATTAAGAAAATTACCCCTTTTCCTGAAGAATCTCATGGAAAACCTGGCATTTACAATACTACAGTGGAAGAAAAATAAGACAAGCGAGAACTGAAGATAACACCAAAACAAACCATGAGGCTTTTCCAACGTGCTTTCATATGAAGGCATATTTTAATAACCACTTTCCATTTTTGACTTGCATGTGCCCATCTCAGAAACATTTTATGATTCTGTAGATCACTTTTGATTGGTGTGTTGACCAATCTATAATCATAAGACTGGTAAGTTTGTTTATAAAGACAGTGTGCCTGGGTACAGTGGGTTCCACAATGAGGTTTCCTGTACTGATTAGATCACTATGCCATAATGTAGTTTTCTTCATGTCTACATTCAGTGGCCAAAATATTGTCTTTATTTATATTATTAGCTAAATAAATCTTGGAAGTTTTAAGTTTGCAGCTATGTAATTTCCAGCATCAATTTGCTAAAATTAGATGTACTATACTTTCCACTTACAAAAACCACACTGTCTTTCTGATGAAAAGTGTACAGGCTTTTAAATTGTGACGCTACTTTTTCAAGAGTTGTTGTCAGGAAAGTATAAACAACATTTTTTTCCCTTAACACTTATCCATGGAAGTTTGATAACAACATCTTTATTCACAGTGCATTACTGTGATTTAATAGTATTTTGCAATAAAAAAGTCCAACAATAAATTGTTTTGTCCTTTGAGTTTGAAAATGTTTTGTTTAATGAAGAGTTTGCTAGTATTTTAAAGAAAAAATTTTGGTATGGTTTTAGCTCTCTCCTCTGCATGTGGAAGCTGATCTGCTGGGGCCTACTTAATTGTTCCATTTTCTTCTTAGAGATAAAGCCTATTATTAGACTGAACTATCCATACTTGCTTCAGTGAATCTTGCATTTGCTTCAGCCATCTCTAACCATATTCCGTGGTAGTTTCACCATAAACCATTAAAAAAGGTAGTTTCACACTACATAGTTTACTTGGCCAGCTGGTACTGAGGTACTGGAGAGTCCCCTCATTCCAGTGCAGGAAGGGCTGTTTCTTTGGTTGTTGGAGTACCTACCTGTGTGTTGGAGGACACACCACTGGACACCACACCATTTTTATGGAGCTTGTCAGGGTCTCAGATTTTCTCTAAGCTGAGAAAGCCAATCTGTTCCCTGGAAAGGATTTTGAGGATGAACGTTAGAGGATAAAGCCAGTGATATCACCCTCATGGATCCAGGACAGCAGGCACATAGAAGGTTAGGCACAGCAAGGGCTACCCTGTTACTTCATACTAAGAAAACTGCATGTTTACTTAACAAAGAGAATGTAAGTGGAGACTTTAATCAAAACTACCGCGTAGATAAAGCCTGAGAGGGGGCAACTATTTGTACACATGAAATAAGAGCCTTTGTTCATAGAAGATTGCTTCCATTTTTTGCAGAATAAACTTACTCAAAATCTATCAGAAACCACCTTGACCTTTCACTTCCCAGAAGTGATGAAATATTATAGAACTTAAGTGAGCATGTATAGTTAGTCTGCTTTCAAAAGATGCGCTTGTTACCCAGGGAATTATGACAGATTTCTAGCCCACTTGGTTCCTCAAGTATTCAGGATAGATGATGAGTAATATTTCTTGGTAGTCAGTATATCAGTCATGATTCTGATTTCTTGGAATAAGAAATAGATGAAAGCTCTCTTGTTCAAAATTGTTTATGAAAACAGTTTATTTGAAAACTAAATATCTTATTGAGAAAAAGCATAAAGAAAAAAATTTGATACAGACCTCATTATGATCAATCAAATGTCTTTTGCTCTTTGCCATAGTATAAATACTGAAGAGATGGATAATTGTAGCTGTGGAGCACTCTCTACCTTACCTTATCTATAGATATTAATGCAAAGGGGAAAAAATTGCCTTTCAGTTCTAATTTTCTGTGTATTAGTGAGAGAAACAAAAGGATGCAATATAGAAAAGTAGTATGTAGAGAGCACTGTACATGGAAAGTACTCATCTCCTCTATAGAAAATATAACAGGTACTTTGCTCAAATCAGCATGTTTGTTTGGTTTTGTTTTTAAAGGTGCATAGAAAAAGCAAGTCAAAGCAAACTAGACAAGGTAATCAGGCTGCATGGGTGAGAGATGTGGAGTTACTCTGTCGGGCAACATTCATTCTGCCTACACTCACCTAAAAAGTAGTTGTCCAATCTTAACAGGCTTTCCTAGGTTTCCTCCACAGTTAGTGAAAAGGGATGTGAACCTCCAAAGGCCTGTTCAGTCTATGTATCTTAAAAGGAACAAATTAGCTTACAGAACTAGCTTTGTGCACTGACAACAAAGGGAGCATAAGATGATCTGCATGGCTAAAAACCTAACCTTCAGCTGATTTTGCCTTCATCTCTGTGATACCGTGGCCACTTGCTTCCTCCAGAGTTGCAGAGGACACGTGTCCTTCTGGAATCCTTAAAGCCTGTGAGCCATTGGTTTACACGTTGCCAGTGCACTCAGGCATGCACAGGACACGCATGCTTTATAAATATCTCCTAGCTCTAATATCTGCACAGAATGGATTTCAGAGGCTTTGGATCCTGTGCCACACCTGCAGCAATGTGGAAACACCCATTGGCTTCATCTGTTGTAGAACGAGCATAGATGAGAAGGAAATCCTGAGGGTTATCCTGCGCCCTAATAAAGGGCAACATCTGGCCTTTGAAAGTATGCATTGCATTTTTATAACTGCTTTGCCAAGTTTCTGTTAAAACTGTTAGGATTGTAAGGATACTTTAAAAAAAAAATTATACACCTACCCATCACAATCCTTTGAAATGTATTACCTCACGTTCCAGGGATTGGAGGAACACATATCATTTAGGGAAGGCTGAAAGTTTGAAAAACTTCAAAGTGACAGAATCCTTGTCTTTCACAGAGAAACAGTATTGATTCTGTAAGTGGGAAAAAGGCAACAGATCAACATGAGCCATCAGTAGTTTAAAAATTAAGTTCTCATTTTAAGAGTTCAAAATGAGAATGTGATTATTCAATGTCATCTTGAAATGAGATTTTCATGTATCCCAAAACAGATGGTCCACAGTTAATGTTTCCTGTACCTAAAATAATTTATTCAGTACCACAAAAATAACAACTTTGAACAGCTGCTGAAAATAAATACTAATTATAGCAGGAAGATATAACTATCCACTATGTCCCAAAATCATCAATAAGTCAACATACGCATTCAGAGATGACAGCAGCCATTACAATAAATGGTACCTTGTTTTGTGTGTGTGTTTTGAAACCAAACAGACTTTGTCATTTATGGTTAATTATTCTGGGATCACTGCCATGATTTTAGTCAAGATTTGCTATCTGGTTTTAATAAATTAATGAGGTGTTGGAAAAACCTTTATGTGAATGAAAACAATGCACCATCAGTCTTTATACAACAGTGCCAATATCCCAATATCAGCTGCTGTTTCTCTCCTCAGAAGACATCATAAATGACTACAGGCACACCATGTGTTTAATTACCTAACTAATTCTTCTGTATAATACAATGCAGTCTTATGCTTATATTCACCATTTCATCTTTCCCAGACAGACTGTTTCAGTTTAAGTTCTCCATACTGGATGTCCATTACAATCTTTGGGAGATTTTTCAGCAAAAGCAGCTATATTTGTTTGAGAAGAGAGTCAGGAAAAAAGACATCACTTGAAATTGGTGAATCTTTCATAAAAGGTGCCTGAGATCAGACCCATATATGAGACAGAGATTAGGAAGGGAGGATCAACCTCAGTTATTTAAAATGTCCTTGCAGTTTCCATAAAAATCTGTCCAGATTGGGGCAGCTTACACACCAGAGGTTTGTTGCAAATGCTGTGGCTGCTCAGAGCTTCAGCTGCTGCCTCAGAAGCAGCTGCCATCCTTTGCATCCTTCAGCAAGTCTGGGGCAGGGCTTTGCCTGGTCTGGCCGGGGCATTGGGCTCTCAGGCACTGGCAAAGGTGCTGTGGTCACCAATGGACCATCTTGCTGATCCTCACATGGGCTGGAAGAAGCAGGCATTGGACCAGCCCTTTGGAGATGTAAGAGTCCTGTCAGATGAGAGGCAGGAGACTTGAGCAGGACAGAGAGTTTGCACTGCTTGCTGGGGCACTGCCATGGCTTTTTTTGCCAGACACCTCCAAAAAAAATGTAAATACTGCTGATCCTAGAAAATTGAGCCTCCTCTGCTCTTCACCTTCAGTAAGGATTCAGAGGAGCTGGGCTCTCAGGTAAGGTGGAGGACCTGGGCTAGAAGTAGGATATATCATCTTCTAACAAGAGAAGATGATTTTGCAATGCATATGCTAAATAAGACTGGTCAAAACACTGTCATTTTGGTATTACTTATGTTGTAAATACTTTGCAACCCAGGTATTTCATAATATCTCCTTTTTACAAAGTCTTTGTGTAAGTGCACTATTAAGTATAAATATAAGAGAAAATAAGATAATCTACTAATATTTAACAATAATGATAACTAATAACTGAGATCAGTGCTATTACCTGGAGAATGGAGCATGAGGTAAGAGGGCTGGTAGCCCAAGGAGGGGCTGGGAATTACTAGCAAAGCATTAATTACCTGAGAAATACCATGGGACAAGGTTATCCTTTCTTTAGCAGGGATGCCTGTGAACTTTAGCTTTGAAAGCCTGATTGTAATCTGTAAAACATGGACAGAGGAGAATGAGTACTGCTCCCAGACTTGCTGCTATGGGAGCACAGAGGCCTCCACTGCTAAGCAAAAGGAGCAGAATGAATTAGACTTTCTTGTTCAAAAATTATTAGTGTGTCATTCAGTCAGATCACCCTTGAGCAGAACTGAACATTCCCACTGAAGCAGTAGTTTAAATAGTTTTTCTCTGGCTGCCTCAATTTGGTTCAATCCCCTGAACCTATTTAATTAATACCAGCTGTCAGACATTTTTAATTGTATTCT
>JAWWLZ010000094.1:53219382-53242977 GCA_035041345.1 Poliocrania exsul
CTTTTATTATCAATTAAATACAATCTTGCAGCTAAACATTATCACTGGCAAAGCAGAACCCACAATAACTGTCACATGTTTGTATTAATAAATACTATTTTGGGAGCTGTTGTGGGGAAAGTTCTGGCTGAAGTGTGGCTTCATATCAGAGGTCAGAAACCCTTCCAACCTGTGCGCTGCCCGTTAGTTGACAGGCAGTGTTGGGGACATAAGGATCTGATTGTCTAGAAGCACTTATAGCTAATAATTTCTTATTAATACAGTTAAGACTAGAAATCTTTGTATTTCTGTCTCCCTCCTCCCTTTCACGTGACACCATCCAAACATGCGCTCACATGTACAAAAGAATGCATTATGTATCAATAATTTCAGTTAGTCAAAAAAACTGTCAAGAAAGAGAAAAGACTGAAGAGGAAGGAATGTTTTAGGAGTAAATAAGTGCAGTGCAAATTTTGAGCATTATGATGTGTGTGACATGCTAGTTGAAATAAAACAGTTGGCTACATTCAGCTACATAAGTCATATCAGCTCTATTACCACAAGGATAAATAGATAGGCGCTAAAACTAATTGAAAATAGAAGTAAAATACTGATTAATGAAAATGCTAATACAGACAGCAGACACGACATCAGATTGAGGCTATGAAAATCAGAATTACCACAAATAAAGTGGAAGCAGAAGTGAAAGATTTTGTGCATTCTGGATTGAAGCAATTGGACAAACTCAATCTGGAAGGGACAGGAGGACCCATGAGTCTCTTCAGGAGAGCTGATAGTAACCTGTGCTGTAAGGAGAACTGTCACTCTGGAGGGACAGTCTCCTCACACGTCTTAGGGCATTGGTGTTATTTCATAGTCTCATGAATGCCCTTGGAGTAAAGGACACAGGACTCCACTGGTTAAACTAATAGAAACCTGAGGAGCATGAGAAAAAAAGCAGTAGAATAGACTTCAAGAAGCAGGAGATCTCAGATCTTGATTAACCAAAACTAACCCTTTCTGCTCAGCATTTCCTTGACCTCACAGCCTTAAAGATGCCTTCCTCATTTGCGAAGAAGGAAAATATATGGAATCAAGAAGGATGGGTGTACACTAACCAAATAGGGGAAGAGAGGTGTGGACTTGGAAATCCTCAGCACAGTTTTGCAAAGGTACATCCTCTTCTACACATTTCTTTGAGTTGTTTGGACAGACCAGCAAGTGTGGAGGTCTATGCATGACTGTCAGATAATCTCTCTGCATTTCTAATGCTATCAGCAAGGTCATTCACCAAGGATTTGTAGGGACATTCAGCAGCCACAACATCAGAGGCAAGCAATCAGCTTATGCCATGAAGGGAGGTGGCAAGCAGCATTCTTCAAGGATCTGCACTGGGATTTGTGGTGTTGAACAAATTTAAAATGACATAGAAACAGCAATGTGGTGACATTTCTGGTTCTTATTTATTCAGGGTAGCTGAAAAGGGCAATCTTCAACAATTTCAAGACAATCTCACGAGACCAAATGACTGGATAATAACACACAGCTGAAATTCAGGGTGGATAATCATAAAGTCAGCCTCAAAGGAGAAAAACAAAATATCCTAATTCCAAATTTAAAATTATAGTTTCCAAGCTGACCATTACTGCCACAAAATTTTGAGATGATAAATGCTCAGCATTCAAAAGAGCAAATTGAATAATAAGAATTCTTGGAAAAGGAACAGAGACTAGAATCAAGAAGATCATTATGTCCCTTTGTAAATCGAGGGTTGATGCAGAAACTGAATACTGTGTGCAGTTCCACTACTCCCATCTTCAGCAGCATAAAATGGAACTGGGAAGGGTTCAGAGTAGGCACACAATGATGTTCAAAGGCATGGATTTGTTCCCACTAAGAAAAAATAATGATTGTGTATTGTTTCAGAGTTCTCAGTCTGAAAAAGAAGCAACTGAGGAAGACAATGATAGAGGTCCACAAAAGCGTGACACCCCTCAGGGAGAGAGGCCCTGCATTTGGCAAGCAACTCAGAAAAGGCATTTGGAGCTGGCTGTCCAAGGGCATTGTAGCATCAGTCATGGAAGAAGTAATTTGGCCAGCCAAGGTCTTCAGGAAGAGATAGTGTCACATTAAATCAAACATTATACTTGGGGAAGAGATGAAAAATTACTGAGTGTGCCCATCCTTTAGGTTATTTGGTGTCTCTCAGACTATATATCTGGCAAAACACTATCTCTTTTACGGCCAGTATTGAAATGCCTTAAACATTTCTCTTCATAAACACGTAATTGCTATTTTGTTCACAACACAGTCGGTTGTTTTACTGTCCTCACAGTGTTTATGTGCTGGCTGAAGCCCACAGGATTTAGCCAAAGTGGGAATGGGAGAACATAGAAAGGATACCTCTGTGCACCTTTCTCCATCTCATTGCATAAGGTAAGGAAGTGGCGCCTGTGCCTTAACATTTTATACCTCTTCAGCATCTACATCAGCATGAACACTGGCCTGCTCAGGAAAACCTTAGTAACTTCTAAGTCTCAGTTCCTCACTTTGAGATTGTTTTAATGAAAAATAAAACAACCCTAAGAGAAGGAGTGCTTCCCTCTGTAACAGAAGTGCTTAAAAGGGTAAAGATAGTAGGGCAGCTGTACATTCTCTTTTTTTTGTTGTTGTTGGCAACACATACCTGTAAATGAAACTATTCAGCAGTGCCTGTACATCTGTTCATGTCTCAGTCTTATAGGCCAATAAGGAAAGAATGCAGGAATATCTAAGAAAGTGCTGTGGCTGAGCTTTCATTTAACTTGCATGCTATGATGGTATCTTTTCTCATTTACAATCCAGTGTATTCAATTCTTATTACATGCAGTCAGAAAGCACTCTGCATTTTCCCTCCTCTATAGTAATCAGTAGAACAAGAGCTTTTTTTATCTTACAATGTCTCCCCATGCACTTCTGAAAGAGAAATCTTTAACATAACAGAATGAAAGAGTATCAATTAAATGCAAGGCTACCAAGTATGAGTTATTTGTGCTCATGTTTATTATTCCATTATTGGAAATTAAATACATTTGCCATCTGTTACCTCAGTGACCTAAAAGACACATCAATAGAGGTCTACCCATACTGGCATCATCTGTGATCTCCCTGAAAGTCTCTTTCAGAAACAGCAGCAGTAAGACAAGGAAACAAGAACAGCCTGACAGAATTAGTGGAATTGCCAGAACGTGCACTGGGGCACAGTCATTAAAATGCTGCAGAATTAATTTCAGTCTGGAAATTATCCATGACATAAATGCCTTTCATAGATTACCAATTCTAATCATGTTTTGCGCAATGGCACATTAAAATCAGTTTCCCATCATTTTTGATTAATTTTTGAAAGTAAACAAACACCCAAATGTCTGAAAACATAGCCTCAATTCTGTAAACTGAGGTGTTTCATTTTACTCACTTGAGTAGCTCTTTTAACTTCATACATGCGAAAGCCCAGGAAACCAACCACATTCATCTGTACTTGCAAAGTCAGAGTCAAGGATCATCATCAGCCTTCTTTTCTCACAAAACAAAACATGTCCTTTCCTTTTGTTCCAAAGCACTTGTGGTAGAGGCTGATTAATCTCTTTGTTGTGAGGTCAGGGTGGGGAAGCAGGAGTTGCAAAGGAATGTGTGGGAAGGAGGAGAAGAACAATAAAGTAAACATTTCACAACAATCTCCAATGAAAGTTACCACAAGACATGTCAGCACTGCCAGATGGTTTGGGTAAATAAGAATTCCAGCAGATTTTCCTCAGAGATGTGGTCCTAGCTTGAAAAGCAACTCCATAAAAGTTGCTTCTTTATGGTTTGACTTTATTGCATCTCAGCACCTTCAGCCTAAATATGTCCCATTAATATGTTCCATTTAACAGAAAGAACAGAAACTAAAAAAAACCCCTTAACAAAAAATTTCTTCCCTGAGGCATCACAAGATACAACTAAATCATATGCTGCCTTAGAACTATTCCTGAAGCTTTATTCCTTTGCTTCCTTTCACATGCTCATTTGAAATCTAGTGTTACTTTGCAAGGTTAAGGAGCTGCTGTTCACAATTACAAGAACCACCTATCAGCAAGACGCAGTGATTATTGTACATATTATATACAAGCAGCTGTACAGCATTGGCTCAAGATACAAGAAACTTCAAGGAAGTAAAGGGTGCACTGCTGTTGAGCTCTTTATTTATATACACATATATATGTATATGTATACATAGGGATTTAGCAACTGAATGCCTGGTCAGGGCTTCCTGGAACCACAGCCCAGCAGATGAAAGCATATTACCTGAACCAGTATCAACCACAACATGTTTCTGAGAGCAAATATTTACTAAGAGCATATGAAGAGCTGTGGTGTCCTTCAGACCTGCAAGCTTTTATTTTCGGTTCTTACCACTAATTAAATATGTTAAAACTAGGTCCTTTCGGTTGAACAAATATAAATACAGGCTTAGAAAAGAAGCCACTGGCCTATTGCTTTAGATGTTATTAATGAAGAGGAATAGTTTGGCAGCCTGGAAAAACATTTCATTAAAATACCTGATGCAAGTTGAACATTGGGGTGCATACAGTTATTGGCCTCTGCTCAGTCGAAACTGCTTTTGCTACCAACTATTATGGTAAAATAATATTTGCAACAACAAAGTCCTCAGATATCCCTGAACACCGTGTCCTGCCTGTTCAGCTCCAGCTGCAGGTGGAGCTCAGGAGACTCATGGGTCCTTCTGTCCTTTCCAGAAGGAGTTGGTCAGCCAAGTATCAGGGCCAAGTCTTTATCACCTACCATCTGCCATGGACCACAGGCATGGTGCAAAAAACAGTGTTTTCCACCTCTGCTCTGTGTTTCCAATCTGTTTCTCTCTTTAACAGGCAAAAGAGATAAGCAGACTTTTGCTGTGAAAAGCTGAAGGCAGCCAAGCCCCTCAATTTCAACACAGCCAGAATTACAGCCCCTAGACCTCCACATGCACAGTGTGCTTCCAGCTGACACTCAAACTGCAGGAGGAAACTATTACTAAGGCTGAAAATTCAGTATCTGCAAGGTAGAGCACACCAGAATTAGAGCTGCATTCACAATGCAGTTGGGACGCAATTGTTTTTTCCTAGCCAAGACAAGTCTAATGTTTTGGAATTGGCTCTCAGCTAGTTTTCAGGTAAAAAGTTGATGTTCTGAAAATTACTATTGCCTTTGAATTTTCTTTGAGTATTTTCAGAACATTTTGTTTTTATTTTACCCTTTTCATTTTATGAATTCTTTCATATAAAGTAAGTGTCTGGGATGACACATTGTTTTGCACTAAGAACAAAAATAAAGCCACCACCAGGTTTTTTCTCTAAAGGAAAAAAGAAGGAGAGATCTGGGTAATTCTTGAAGTTTTTACCCAGAATTATCTAACTGGAAGATTCTGCTAAACTATCCAGTTCTCTCCAAATTTTTTTTTCTCAATCAGCATTTGTGCTTCTCCCTGTGGAGAACCTTATTTACCGTCCACTATTCAAACTGCATTCAGACAACCTAATTATGTTGTTGCTCATCTGCTGAACTTTGACATGGTGTTCTTCATCCACACTTCCTCTTCTCAGGCTCCTTAGGAGTATCCTGGACCTTCCTGCTTGACCCTGCCCAGCTATGACCTCCTCTATTCTACCACAGTCAAAACCATCTTCAGCCGATCATTGGATTGGCCTCACCTTGAATACTGTGTGCAGTTTTGGGCACTACAATATAAGATAAAGACATTAAGCTATTAAAGAGTGTCCAAAGGAGGAAAAGGATGGTCCCTTTGGGGGAAGCCGTATGAGGAGCAGCTGAGGGCACTTGGTCTGTTCAGCCTGGAGAAGAGGAGACTGAGGGGAAACCTCATTGCAGTTACAACTTCCTCATGAGGGGCAGGCACTGGTCTCTTCTCTGTGGTGATCAGTGACAGGACCTGAGGGAACAGCTTGAGGTTGTGTCAGGGGAAGTTTGGATACTGGAAAAAGGTTCTTCATGCAGAGGGTGGTTGGGCACTGGAACTGGCTCCCCAGGGAAGAGGTCACAGCACCTAGGCTGACAGAGTTCAAGAAGTGTTTGGATGATACTCTCAGGCACATGATGTGACTGTTGGGGAGGGTCTTGTGTAGGGCTTAAAGGCTGGACTTAATAATCCTTGTGGGTCCCTTCCAACTCAGCATATTCTGTAATTCTCTGTTATTCTTGCCCCAATTCTTTTCCTTTAGATCATTTCATAGCCACTGCTTCACTTCTTTCTGTTTCTCACAAAGGTGTTTTTTATTGCCCACACCAACCTAACCATCACTCGCTGGCAGTCTGTAGAGACAGAGGCTGACATGGAAAAAGAGAAACCTGGAGAGGTGGAGCAGTCCCCAGCCACTTATATCTCTTGTCATTCAATGGCCCCTGTCTGCAACTTTCAGGTAGCCATAGTTAAAACTTTCTACAAGCTCCACCAACTCCCTTCAAAAATAGACACACACATTAGTTAACCTGAGATAGACTAGACTCACAACACCCATTATTTCAGCCCATTCAGTCAATATCTGTCAAAGTAATAAGAAAATTGTTATAAAAAAAAAAGAAATAAAAATTCTTCTAATGAAAAGCATTAGGCATACATAGTAAATAATGTGAATTTTTGCTGCTGAAGGAAAGATGGACTTTCTGCAACATGAACCTGACTCCTAGTCTCAGAGGGCATTTTCCCATGTTTTACCTGTCCCTCTTGTGCCTCTTCCCGTTCCTTTAGTCTCTCGTATTCCTTCCCACATTTTAGACAAAAGTGAAATCTCACCAAAGCAGGTCAAGGCCTGACTAAGTGTCCTCTTCTGTGGAGGAGGAACTCATTCTGCCACCACAAGAGCAAACTCAGGTATCCAAGAAGTCATGGCAAGTGATGTCAGCTCTTCTATTTATAACCAGTTCATGGATTTTAGGCATATAAACTTACTTATACTTTTCCTAAGCAGGATAAAGATTTCGTTCTCAGTTAAAGTGAGCCTATAAAGCAAGTAACTATCATAGACAGAGGTGGTATGGATTCCAGAGGAGCTCAGTTTCCCAGGGCTGATGCCACTCAAGCAATGTCTGAAGTGGCTCTGAGGGTCCGTTTCTGCCAAGCACCAAAACACCCAGAGGCAGAGGACATCCTGGGGAGTCCACTGAAACAGAGTCTGGGATGGGAAAAGAGAAATCTGAGAAAGAGGTGTGATGCCTGTTGTGGTGGAACACTGGCAGACTTGTAAAAAGTCTGTATCACAAGTCACTCAAGGAGTGACTTACAAACACCTGCCAAAATATGATGTCACCACACAAGGATTAGGAGGAAACTCTGCCATCTAGCAAGGGCTAAACCACTGTCAGCCAGCCTTGTCTGGGAATACAGCAGCACACCTGGTGACCTGGTGCTAGCTAGGAGACAAGTGTGCTCCAGCATCTTCAAATCTTGCTGTTATATTCATTAAAAGGTGTCCTTGGGGGTGATAGATGAGAAAAATACCTACTCTGGGCAATTAATTGTTATCTAATTTAATTAAAGGGCTGTGTAGTTGAGTGCTGATACACAACAATGCTAAGCATTCAAAGAAATTTCTCATTCCCACATCTTTTTTCCCCACCTTAGGAGGTTATTAGAGGCCCAGGTGAACTAAACAGTTCATCATCACTAAAATGGAAAAGACACACTTTGCTTCATTAACTCGGTCAACCACTGCAAAATAAGTGTCCAAGGAATTCTGAGACCCTAATATATCTACCCAAAGTCTGAAACTCAGTCTATTCACCCAGAGTTAGGCTTGACAACAGTTGCCAGTGTATAGTTGTGAAGAGAGGGACATCTTGTAGTGACAGAAGTTACTGTTGTGAATTTAAGTGCTCAGATATGGTACCTTAAATTGAAAACGTAGCTGAAAGAGCATGAATATTGTATTACAAAAAAAAAAAACAACAACAAACTATAAGTGTAGAGACTCAACCTCAGCAAAGCGCAAGCTTTAAAGCAGAATTAACACTGTGTTGAGCCCAGTATGGACCAGAACCAGGTCCAGATAAGAGATGAGCACAAGTGGCATTGACAAAACAAGGTAGCCTTTTAGAAAATAACATTTCCCATACTTTGTTTCCACTGTTAAGTCTCAGGACTTGCAGGTCATTGTCCTTTATGGAGGACCAGTCTCCAGGGGTGCAGGACTTAGATCCTCTGTTCAGAAAAGAGACCATCACCAAGACTGACTCCTGTATATCCTCCACTGTCCTGCCAAGCACAGCGTGAGGGTCAGTCACAAGCACTGGAAGGCTTGAGCAGGGCCAGAGGGGGTCAGACCACCACTGGGAACCCCACAATAACAGACTGAACCAGGCAACTAACAAGGAAGCAGTGGAAAATCAAAGGATGAATACAAAGTAGTCCTGATCCATTTCACTGGCTGAGAGCAAGCTCTCATCTGAGCTCTTCACAAACACAGTCTTTATATTTAAGAAATTATCATATGCTGTCCTTCTGTCCTCTGCCTTCCCACCACATACTTTTCCTAATTGCCCTGACTGCACAAATTGCAAAGGGTTCTGGAGAAGTGGAGCATATTAAAAAAAGTTAAACTGTCTTTGCTTTTTTTGACTTTTTTTTTTAACTACTTCATTGCATAATTTTAAAAAGCCTGACTTTGAGTCCATTACCTTAAAACAACAGAAAATAAACAAGTCATGAGCTTTGTCAGGATAAGATGCACACTAAAGACCATTTAATTTCCATCAACCATACAATTACCAAACAACACGCAATTTTCATGCACTTGGTATGCTTCCTTCTGGCTCAATCAGTTTCAGATCACGTTAGCGATTTATGAGATGTTACACTGCTCCGTCAAGCTAATGCAAAAGCACTTGGAACGGCCTCAGCTGCAGAGCCATACCAACAATCTCTTTCCTTTAAACAAATAAAAAGAAAATATTTTAAAAATAAAAAAATAAAATAAAAAAGGCAGCAGAAACTGCATGTAAACAGACTCTCTGAAAGCCAGGGAGATATTTCACAACACAGGTCAAACAAACATCTCACGCTCACCAGAAGAGACAGTTCCACTTTCTCAGAAAAAAATCAAATAGATTTGCAGTTTTTTCCCCCAACTGAATGAGCTGAATCAGCTCACCAGGGGGTCAAGGATGTGTGAGACAATTCAAGGGGGACCATAGCACAGAGGAACATAGACAGTAGACAATAGCTCTGGAAGCAGAACCCTTTCCTGATAGCAGTGACGTGACAGATTTGCACTGCCAGTGCCATGAAATTACACCTCCCTTTGTATATTAAACCTAGGCTAGCAGAGATAAAGTTGGCCATTGAATGGATGAAAGATAAGGGGCCATCTTCCTAAGAGCAATGTCTGGCTGATCCAGGGGCACTCTGAATCACTCAGCACCAGAAGTTCCCAGGCAGAAGGATCAGCACAAAACTAGGATTTTCCTGGGCAACATTTAACACAGGTAACTTCACCACAACCACTACCACAAAGCAGAGGCATATAGCAACAGGTGAAGTGCTTGCTATCTCTCAGAAAACTATCATTTTTGCAAAAAAATGAAAAGGCAAAACTAAATGGCCAGTATGTTTTTGAAGGTATCTCCTATGTGCATGATAGCAAGTGTCAGACTGAAAAACCTTAAGGTTCTTTGAAATCAGTGCCATTTTCCTCTTTTCTGGTATAAAAGGCCTGGAGTATAAACAACAGAATCACAGGGGCACATACTAGCATTGAATGTGCACAACAGGACCTGTCTGGAGAAAAATTACACTATGACTTCTCAAATGGACATAACAGAAACAAGCTCCTTTTGTAACTTCAATTGAATTTCTCTTTGCAGTTGCATAACATGTAACTTCCCTTTCCCAGCTCAACTCTTACAGAAATTAGGACTCAGTGATAAGCCTTTGAGAAGGATCCTATGATAAATCATTAAATATTTCAAATCTAAAACTTGGAAATTATCCTTTTATAGGCATATGAGCCTTGACCTTAGCTCTCCATAGTACAAGTGTACTTTGCAACTGAACATTGTAAGTCACATAAAGAGCCTTTTTGGAACATTATTTTCCTTCTCATGAGTAGTAAGAGAATCTCTCGCTAGCAGGAATCTACAGCATATACCTATTCACTTGAAAAGGCAAACTTTGAAAAATAATGTGGAAAAAATGATACAATTTGAGTGAAAATTCTTCAGACTCATTCCTGTCATCCTGCAGATAGCAAACAAGTCTCAACATAGATTGTATTTTGCAAAGAATTCAATGTGGTTCCCAGAATTCACCTATCAAAACGAAAACCAAAATAATCAGAGCTCCCAAACTCCTGCCTTCCCAAGAAGGATGACTGAGTGGAGGAAAAAAAAAAAAAGATAACCTGAAGTTTCCTGTGGAGTTTTGATCATTTTTATAAATCTACTGGAAAAGAGAACCATTTCTGTGCTCCTGTTTCCAAGTTTCGGTAAACTGAGCAAGTGACAACTCTACAACCAGGACTTTGGCTGTTTATATCCACCATGTGACAGCTTAAGAGACCAGAGAGTTTTTAGTGTGCCTCTTGTGACAACAAAACTCAAGTTCATAACTAAACAAACAGACACACAACAAGGCAGGACTAGGGAAGGACTCATCAGCACATGTTGCTAGCTCACATGAGGTGGCCTAACACTGTAGTTCAGACCCATTCAGTCTCCTGTCCCATCCACTTCCTGTCATTCTTCTCAATTCTGTGCTTGAGTTGGAAAGTAGGGTCGCTGTCCTTTGTAGCTACATTTTTTTCAAGGAGGGAAGTAGCTGGACAAGAAACAAACCGAAGCATGTTAAAGTACTATCTCTAGGATTATCCAATTTGCATTTTAAAACAAAACCCAAATATGAGCTATTTTGATTCAGGAAGATCATTAATAATCTTTGAACTCTGGTTGTCCTGTGGGTTAGGACCCACAGCCATATTTCCATCTCCTTTCAATCATCTCCCCTTATGAAAACAGGTGTCGTATAACAGAATATTGTCCAAAAGGGAGTAAACAGGGAGTAAAAGGCACAGAGACTGCCAAGAGTTACTACAGCTGAATCTGAGAATTCAGTTTTTACAGACAGCTACCTATCCTTGACCCTTATGTGCTGTACTACCTAAAGCATCTCCAAATAATTTTCATCCATAGACTTCACTGGTGTCTCTCCTCTTTATGTACCATTGTGCTACCACTTTTCTGTGTATGGATGCTGGCTTTCATACCAAACAACCTATTTTAAAAATCTCAGACCTTGACATAGTGGAAGGATGCTCAGAGCCTAAAAATCAGTGCCTCCTTCTAAATCCCAGTAGTGCTAATCACAAACATGGTAGATTTAAAAAATACCATAAAGTCCACTAAGCGCAGAAAAGTGTTATTTTTATGAATCTGGAAGTCACCAAATCTACAAATAAGAACAATTTCATGATTGGACTAGGTCCAGCTGAGTACTGATGCCGTGAGAGACCGCTACAAAGCAGGATTCTGAGCCATATTAGTATAGGATAAGATAAAAAGTGAAAGTCCTTTAATATCAGGCCTACGGCCCACAGAAATATATGATGACATGCACATGCACCCCCAAGCTTTAGTTTCCATGGCTTTTATAATACGATCCATTCACACATCTCTCGGTCCAGCCCCAGTCTCAACCCTGTTCCAGCCCCCAGGAACTGGGTCTGGGGTCAATGTGACCTTCTCTTCATCAGCACTCCTCTTCCTCAGCACACACAGGGCTCTTGGAGGTTTTCCAGTGTTCTGATTTCTGGGTCACTCTGCCCCATGTTTATGTCTCATTCTGCAGGCTTTCTGATAGTTTTCAGCTCTTTACCTTGAAGAGAGTTTAAACAAGACTAAATAACTAGAAGTATTTGAGCTACTGATATGTGCTAGGGGCTAGAATACATAAACATTGAACTTAAGCTGCTAGAAATACTAACACACTTCATTTGCTACAGCTACTCTGTTCCTAAAATTGATAAAATGTGAAAATCAAAAATCAAAAATCCTTCCTGCATCAGTACCCTATCTCCCCAGCAGCCAGGTACAGCAATGTGGGTGCAGGAAGAATGATCACCACAGTGATAATTTCTATGGACATTGTACCTACAGGCCTTCCTGAATCAGAATTTGTGTATTCAATCTGTTTCCATTGATTTGCTCAAGGTCTTCTTGAACCGTTTTCAGTAAGCAGTCACTTGCTTCGCTCCAATTCAGCCTCAGGTTGCTTGCATATTGCTGTTACAGAAGACAGAATGTAAAGCTGGATTTCCATGGCTTCCCCCATATGGAGCAGAAATAAAAAAAAGCATAGGAAAGCACAGTGGAAATCCAACCAACCTGCATGGATGTGAACCAAACCAGCACAGTTACATTGGCTGGTCTGTTTAATGTTCTTTGAATTTCTAGGACTTAACTTTGGGAACTTACTGCTTCACTTTCCTATGGGCAAGAAACCTGGCAGGAGAAAAGAGAGGCAACAACTCTCGTTTTGCTGTGAGATGTGGTTGTATTTTCTGGCCTCAGGTGAAACACGAACAAAAGGAAGCGAGTCCCAAATCATGTACTCCATTCACTTCAGACACCACCACTAACTTTCACTCTAACCAGTCTCAAAGCAGGGCTGTTCAGACCTGGTAGAAGAAGAAGAGAACTTGGCTGCTTCAGTCTGTGCTAGGAATTAGGGGTAGGGAAGGGGAGCAATATCCCCTCCCACAGCTCTGACCCTAGATCCTCATATTGTTGCAAATTGCTGTTGTCACCTAATTTGATACCCTTTCAGTTCAATGAGCACATGTTGGTAAACAAAGCAGCAATGGAAGGGCAGTATCCTGTTTACATTTCACTGCATGATTCACTTACAATTCTTCAGCAGGCAGAGTCTGTAATCATGCAAAAGGTCAGCAGTTTCGGCTAGAGCTTTTGCATTTAGTCAGATAGTGTTTAGGTTAAGAAAAAAAAATCTGATGTTGATATAATCCTGCGGAACAGTCTTCGTCTTTCCTGGAAATCAAGAGTTTGACGTAGATGGAACTTCTTTAATTTAAGGCATGGAAAAAACTCTCTGTTTCAAAAGATATTTGATTACCTTCAAATGTATATCAAATGTGATCTGCCTGCAAATCGTACCTTCTGGTGGGCACTGGCAATATGACATCTCCCATAGATCTCCAAAACCAGCACTGCCGGACTTGCAAGGTGAAGGAACATAACTCATCCTGAGCATCAATGTCCTCTGTTAAATGGGGGTGGGGGAAGCTCTGTTATTAGTTGCATAAATAACTAGAACAAGCAAATAATCTAAAGCACTTACCCTTCTATTACAAACTACATAGCCTTCAGGATCAGCCATTTAACTTCAGCATCCAGATATGAGGACATGAAATCCAGTGTAGTAGGAGTTGATCAGTTTATGATGAGCTATGATTTCTTCATGCTTAGCATATGCCTGAAACCTCATCTTCCACTCCAGTCACTGATCTGTACCTTTCACATGCAATATGTAACATCTTATGGTAAGACCTGTGTGAGGCTACAAACCATGCAGGCAGTGCTTGTCTCCAGCTTTTGCAGGAACACACTTCATGAAATCCATGCACAAATTTAGAAACAAGCTATTGATTTAGAATTGACACCAGCTCTTAAATATAGCAAACCCTCCCAAGGTATATCCTGTTCAAACACTAATCTTAGCTTGCCTGTACCACAATACACACAAAGTACAACCTTCCCCAGATGTCAGAAGAGCCTGACCTTAAAATGCTGCATGATTTATATTACAATCAAATAAACATGGCCTCTGAGAAGGTTAGAGCTACTTACTGCTTTCCAAATACTCCCTCACATACAGACTTTCAAGCCAAAGTCCTTAAATCAGTAAGTACTTCAACAAGCCCTCAAGCAACTAGGATATAATTATTACAGCAGCAGCTCTTGATTAAGGACTTGTTTGAAAAAGGGTTCATTAGTTTGCAGGCACATCTGATTGACTGTGATGAAAGGGAGCCAACAGAGAGTAGGGCACTGGTGCCCCTGCACAGTGCCCGGAGCATCAAACACATGTCTATTAGAAGAATCACCACCTGTTTGTTTTCCCTCTCTGCTGTACCTTAACCCCTAAAACCTCTGATCTCTCCTTTTCTTGCTGGCCTAATTACTATAAATAGTTCTGTGTAAGTCTGTCCAGATTGCAAAGATATTCACAAAAAACTTTCAGGAAAGTGTGACCTGGTTCCAAAGCATACACAACCAGAGGGAGGGACATCAGCATGGCTGGGGAACTAACCTGCTGACTGTTTTCCACTTCATTCCACTGCTATGTAAAATAGAGGCATCTTATAGTGATATGAAAAGTAAGTCTGTATGACTGCTAATGTTATATTAAGGACTACTCAGAAAAAATGTCAAAATAGCTCTGTTTTATGAGTACGTTTTAATAAGCAGAAAGATTTAATCACAATTTGACCTGTACTGTGAAAAGAGGGGTTTATAAGTTTTAAACATCAGGGCTATGCAACTGAATTATCACAGGAGAGTTTGCCACAGTTACACTGGAAACCAGAAGGAAGGCAGCTAAATTTACCTGCCTACTTAAGCGAAACAAAAGGCACTGAAACAGGAACAACAGGAATAATAAGTACACACGAGTACACTTGTTAATTCACCTGGCAAGGTTCCTCAGCATCAACTGATGGTACCACAAACCCGCAGGAAGGAGGGGCCCACACACACAGAGGGGCCCAGGTGCCAGCAGAAAGATCTCTCTCACCAGTTCTACTCTCGGCACCAGCACAAACGTGAGCAGATACCTTGGCTCCAGTTTCCCAATACCTGTGTGTAGCTGGTGGGAAGTACCTAAACCTCACTTTGAAGATGATACATACCCTGGAGCTGGCTGGGTTTTATGGAACATTCTATGAAAAATCAGAAAAACTTCTGTAGAGATGTCAGGAAGGCTCATTTTCTTCCTGACACTGCACAAATGCAGAGGAAACACGTTTGTCTTCCCAGTTACATATGAACTTCTTCCAGTTGTATAATGTTCACTATTTCAGGTCAGACACTGGTGCTGCTTTCAAGCAAGTGGCACATCTTGCACACAAAATTCTTTATATTCATAATTCCAGAAAATTATGCCTTAACTAAACAGTTGCAAGCTGTTTGGGAGCAATAGATCTTCTCTGCTCCCATCTCCATTCCTCTTTGAACATTGTTTGACATCACCAGGTCTTTAGACACACAAGCTTTTAACCTGCTGCTGATTCCAACCACTCCCAAGGTTTTTCCCAAGCTCTAGGAGGTTTTCTGTTCTGTTTTGCTTCACTAAATATTGTTTGTCTTGGCAAAAACATTCCTGTGCTCGCACTTGAACTTTTAAGAACCTGGAGGAATCTAAGAAACAACCACCTTTTTCTCCACAATCTCCATGTGATCACATTGGCAGCTGGTGCCCCTCTGCTGAACATGGTTTGTTTACATAGCTCTTCCCGAGGATTACTTCTCCCCCTCTTCCCTCCCCAAAGTTTATTCTCATGCTCCTGACAACACAGTACTATTGGATATCTTGACTCTGGAGAGCAGTTCCCTCTGCAAAAAGGCCACATCTGAGACAGTCAAATGCCAGATATTCAGGCCTTCTAAAATGTGTTCTACAAATACTGCACAAAGAAAGACAAAAGTGTGTTTCTTTGCCTTCATAACTACTTCACTTCCAGTTTGCTTCCCTTGCTTTGTGTGTGGTTTTTTTTTCTGTTGATAAGCACAGAGGAACAACAGATACAGAGATCACAGGGAGCTCTCTGCTGTCAGTAGTTATTTAACACTTAGCAATCACCAAAGGCCTGGCAGGGTGGCCATGACAGTACAACACTGCACTGGTGATGAACCCTTTCCCAGGACTGCTGTGGTTCTGGCACAGCAGTAGCCAGAACCGACACCTTGCAATGTCCAGAGGTGGCTTTGCAGGTTTCTGTGAGCAATCATCTTTGGGATATACAAATGTTTTCACACTGTGCCTACAGCAGCAATAACAGGGAAAATCTCCAAGTAGCAGGATGGGCTGGCAGCTCTAAGCATCACCTCCCCTCATCGCAGAACAGAACCCAGTGCCAGGGCACACTGTTTTGGCAGAGGTCACACTGGCTGTACACCAGCATGGCACAGTGCTGCAGAGCCCCTGGGGCCATACAGCAGCCTGGCCCCATCACAGCCCCTCAAATTTCCTGCTGCTGTGCAGCCAGCACCAGCACAGTGGGAAGCGCAGGTGGCACAGCTCTGGAGATGCCTCCCAGAAGAAGGTGGGAACTCCAAGCAGCCCAGAGTCACATTACCTCCACATGAAGAGTAATCTTGATGAATTTGAACCCACTGCCCATCCTTGAAGGTATTTAAAAGCCATGTGGATATGATCCTGGGCAACCAGCTCCAGAGAGCCCTACCCGAGTAAAGAGGTTAGGCAAGATGACCCCTATCAATCCCTGCAAGCCTCTAACATTCTGTGATTCAGTGCAATCTTAAGATCTTTCAGTTCCTGCTGAAGAAAGCTGTGTAACTCCAGTTCAGCCATATATAAAATTCATAAAATCTATGTGACCAACTCCATTCAGTGCTTTTTTTGAAGACTGTAGAACCAGAATAGATTTTAAAACTCATAAAATCAGCATACTTAGATGAACATTGTCAGATGACCTTAGGTCCAAGAAAATCTTGCTTTTCAATAGAAAAGAAAAAAATGGTTTAATCTAGCTGTCCCTGCATGGCTGCAAATCAAATATTATTCCGATGTATGGGAGGTTTTCTGTTTATATAACCTGAGAGCAGGAATACTACAGAGATCCAAAAAATAAAAATTGCTTAAATCAATATGAAAATGAAAATGTTCAAACTCAATAATATGTAAAGTGAATTACTTGCATTGCTTAAGAAAAGAGACAAAAACAAAGCTTTAAGACCTGCAGGCAACAAGTTACAGCAATATTGGTTAAAAAAAAATTGCTTTGCCCCTATCCATTTATTTTATTCATGTGAAGGCTAGCAAGAATGTAATAAAGAATGTCAACACAAAACTAAATATTACAAAAGTGTATTTGCATTTCATTTAGGAAAGATCGGATACATGAAAGCCAAGAGCTGTTGATTGCTGGTTTTGTTTCCCAAATGAAAACCCAAGCACATTGTAAGGTCTCTAAAAACAACAAACAAACATGATGAGTTCATTGGACAATGTGTTCACTTTAACCCCAGAATATATTAGTCTGTATATACAAACACTGCGAGATGAGTTCTCTGTTTCTCAGTTATCCACTGTGGTTTTTAGACATATAGTAAATAACCTTTGGAAAGGTTGCCTACAATTTCCCTGCACATTAAGACAATTCACTGCTCAAACATAAAAATAAATCACATACTTCACAAAAAAAAGAATTGGCTTTCTTGAAAAGTCCTGTGCTCAGTGGGTGCACTGGCAGCAGTGACTCCAGAAGTGACCCCAGCAACAGCCTCATGCCCTGCAATACTCCTCACATGTGGGGAAAGCTTGCCAGAGGGTCAGACCAGCCCCACCCCGACTTCTAAGAGAATTGATCAACATATTTAGAAGTTACCATGTGGTTTAGCTTATACTGAAAAACAAGTGGCCAACACAAGAAGTATCCACTGAAGAGATGTTAGAGAGATCTGCAGGTATTATGCCTGCACAGATGACATCTGCAGGTTATTGAACAGGCAGGTCAGGAAGGAGATAGCTTAGTTACATCCAGTCTGCTCTTCCAGACCCTCATTTAGATTTATTCATTCCATACCTACTATACTTGAAAATATCCTGTGAACATTCAGGCCTTAGCTGAGAGTTTATATTTTGATTCACCAAGGCATGATTTTAATCAGTAACAAACACAGACAGGTAACTTGTTATGACTCTTGGGAGGTAGTCCCAGCCTGGAGGGAGAAGAGAAGCATACTCTGCTTACACAAAGCTACAGTTGGATGTTCCTCTGAACCTCTTCATGTTGTGTCAAACCAAGCACTTTCAGCAAAAGCTGCATCTCTGCTCACTGCATCAACCCATGTAGGTTTGGATACCTGGGCCTTACTGCCTACAATACAATACAGTTATACTTCAAAGCAGCACGTCCTTTAGCAGAGAAGGCAGAAAAAAATGAAACATTCCACAGAAAGTGAGATGGCTTAAAAAGAAACTAAGGACTGAAACATGACCTGTTTTCAGAGTCCCTATACAAAGTAAAAATTTCTATGTATATGCACATATACACACTCATATGCATTGGTTTTAAAGAGTTTACAGTGGGATAAGTAAAAAACAATCAGCAAACCTACTATATGGATTTTTTTAATAGATTTCATTATGTTTTTGCAACATCATCTCCATAAGAAAGTTATAAAAGGTTTAACAAAAAAAAAATTTCAACACTTCAGCTGAAGAAAATTAGTTTCCTACTTAAAATCTCACCTCCAGAGCCTCCTGCATGCTTATATCACATCATGCAGTGACATTTATAAGATGGTTAGTTAGCTCTCCTACATTTCACCTTGCTGTGTTGTTCATCCACTGTACAGCCAAGTGTTTTCTTTCAAGCACTTGCTGTCCTGGCAGCCTGATCCTTCACATTTTGGTCTGCTTTATGTAGTCCGCCTTTACCAGAAGAGGAAGATAGACTACAAAACGCTCATTCCTATAAAAAGGAATTATTTGGGCCTATCTCACAGGCAATGAAAATAATTGTATGGGTCTGGAGCTCTTAGAAAGGCCTCTGCTGCACAGCTCTGCCTCGAGCACTGCTGCACAGCAATGCCATCTGCTTATAGCAGCACAATGCACCACGCACACCCCAACTTGTGCACCATCACTGTAATCATCAACGTGTGAAAGATGAAATCTGCTCTGCCTCTGGCATAATCAGGAGAAATACTCAGATTTGAAACACTGCAGGAAAGTGCTGCTGAGAACCGAAATGCCCAAACTCTTCTTGAAGGGCTAAAAAAGCAATTGAAGGAGTGGAAAGAGATGAAGGCAGAGGATTTCTTTTAAATCACTCTTTGCAAGTGTGTTTTGGGGTATTGTTTTTCAAAGGAGTGAAAATCTGGGCCCTGATTTAAATGGTGAACAAAGTGGAGGCTAGCATGAGAGATATAGCAAAAAACTCTTGTGCAGGCAGATAGGGAAAACAATTCCTCCTCTACAGAAGTAACAAAATAAGACCTGTGGATTTACTTTTCTTGGGTGGATGCCTGCTGTTTTCCAAAGAGCTGAAGACAATAGTGGGCAGCTTTATTCCACTTGGACCTCCATGAATCCTCAAAGTTCTACCATAAAAGAACTTAATACTGTGTAAGTGCATGGCCTCCATTATATAGGTAGCCCTTGATATTTATTTATAAAAATCCTTAAACAGCTTTCTAGCCCCACACATCCCTACTCCTTACAGCAGGATGATATGTTCACAACATCAATCAAATGTGATCAAGAAATGAGAGGGCATTTAATTGAGGACACAAATACCTGCAGCATCTCTTTCCCAGTGTGATTACAGAAGAAACTAAGGAGAAGAGCTGTCCATCTCCCTGAGTAAAAGGTAAATACCACCTCACATCCCAGAAACAGGCTGGCATGTCAATACATTTTATTTCTTAACTCCCCTAGGTCTGGATAGCTAAAATAAAATTTTCTTTTAATTAGAAGTCTAAAATCAAGTTATGAAGTCTTGTTTTCAACCATGATATCTGTTACTCCTACTGGTGAATAGGAAGAAGTTGTTCTCAATCTTTGAAAACAAGGTAATTACATGTTGAAGTAAAGGTGCTTAATGCTAGGAACTCAGATTTCAAGATATTTGTTCCAAAGCCATAAAAACTCATTACAAGTACTCATGGCTCATTTCCAACACGGATGTATCATCACCAGAAGTGCAGGGTAGAACAGAGATTAAAACTTATAAAAATCCAGGGAGGGAAAAAACCTCCTTGAAGGTAGCTGCAAGTTGCAGACTCTAAAAAGTCATCTAGTCCTAACTCTGAAGAGAAGCAATCTAGCTGAAAATACAAAAGAGCATGTCTCCGTTATATCTCTTCTGTCCTCTGGTGTCAGCTTTTTGTGATGAATAGAATCAGAACAAGCCTTTTTCTGTTGTCCATTTTAACTGCTTTTTTTTTTTTTTAAGAATATTGCCCTATTTGTGAACACTGAACCCTGCTAAGCACACATCTAAAAAGAAGCCAAGTTTTGACTGAAAAACACTAGTCCTCCCCAAACCTAACTTCAAAGTTTCAGACAGCATGACTGTAGCATGTGAGTGCAAACAGCAAACCTCAAATAGGGATTCTACTCCACAGGAGAATCATGGCAGAAGGGAGAAGGCAACTGATTTTGCTCCCATCTTTCCTTTAAACATGTGTTCTTGTATGCACAGAGTTTGTGTAGCTAAAAATATGATGGAACACTTTTCCACATCAGTTTACAGTGGATCTATACCTGCAGGCTGTTGTACTTAAGAACTTCTCTCTCTAATCAGCAGCAGACAGCCATTTCAGGCATTTATGCCAAAGTACTGGCATAAATTGTTCCAAAGCAGAGCAGTTCTACTGACAGTCCAATTGTCTCTGATTTAGGTGTTGGTATTAAACTATTAGAAAGGCCTAGAACACATAGTTACACTAGTTCAAAAAACCAAAACCAGATTAATAATAATTGCATGGAATCTGTGAGCAGAGCAGAGCACAGCAGAGCAGGAGCAGGGAGCAAAGCGAGTCGAAGATCTCCAGCACCCTCTTCTGGAGCCTGTAGGCACCACCGCCGGTAGAAACCCTTTCTGCTCAAGTACCATCGATAGGCTCAGGTAATTACACACGTAGAGGGGGAGCTACGGGATGCCAGTGTCCTCAGCAACACTGAAATGTCTAGGATAGCCTATTGTTTAGAAAATTTCGTGACGAGATTTCGCCTGTTGCATAGGAAAGGAAAATAAATGAGCACTTGTCCTGCAAGTATGGAATATCATTTCTCTACAACATTCATGCCAGTGCCAGGGATGTAAAAAACTGTATACTATGAAGATGTCCAAGAAGACGTATACAGAATGAAGCCTAAATAACAAACTTACTCTCAGGTATCTTTCTAGAAATTTAAGAAATGCATCCCACTATATTCCTTGTGAGACCTCACAGATCCATCAGATGATTTTGACTGCACAAGAAACGGTGATGGAAACAGACTTTGGTAGGCACTGGATTCAGTAACAGCAGTCAACAAATTGGTATGAGGTATCAGGTTTTCTTCAGTTTGTCTGAAGATCTTTTCCAGACAGCAACCCACTAAGAGACAAACCCCAGAAGCTGCTTATAAATCTCTGAGGAAGCAGAAGCCTCCTGAGACAACAATTTTAGACACTGCCCTATGCCTCACACAGAGCCAGACTGCCTTGCAGATCACTGCCAGTGCTGGTTTAGCAAACGTATTTCCAGGTACCTCTAGGGAAGGCTGCAGAGAGAGACGGGGCATGAAATAAACCTCATTCAGTTTGCAATACAGCTCACTGATAACTAAAAACAACAACATGAGGAAAGTTGACCAGCTGGTCAGCACACTTGTTATCCTAATGAGCCAGTAATTCTTGGTGCACAAGTGAAATAATCCTGAATCAGAGCAAAAGTTCCCTGCAGCTGACTATACTGCCTCTGCCACTGCCTAGCAGCAAACAGAAAATGGGAAAACAAACACATCCTTTACTAAACTCCTTCCAGTTTCTAGCAGCCCGTAGTTTAAATGTATTTACTGTAGAACAGGTATTCCCTAAAGAAGAAACCCTAAAGGTGAGATCTCCATCACAAATCAAGCACATTTTTTTCCCCCACAGGCAACTGAATAGGTGAATAAAACTTAATTTCCTTCACATTTGGTAACATTTTTCAAAGACTGAGATGACCATCAAAATGTTCTTCAGAACATTGATTGGATCCAATGAGAGTCAGCAGACACCTTTAATGTAGTTAATACTGTTTTCAGGAAAAACAGTATTAACTCTTCCTCCCTAAGTGAGAGGAAGATCTGGCACAAGTCAGTGACAGAGGCCTTTGGTCATTCTAGATTAGATAAAGCAGTCCCAGCTCCCCATCATAAACACAAATATGCTCAACACCAGCAGCAGGCAGAGGGCACATCACAGATCAACAGCAGACAGGAAAAGTCCATGAGTTAATCTCTTCTCTCCACTTTTGAAGAGGGTTGGAACAGGGAACAAGGAAGACATCCTTCTCTGCCAATAGAGTAAGGATGAGGAATAGAAATAGTAGTGACTGCAAATCATACAGCAGTGCCATGTCTGCATGCAGCAATTGGTGATTACCATCACTAAAGTCAAGCTCTTTCAGCCCAGTACTGACAAACTATCTCCAGCAGACATTCTTTGCCACCCAAAGCTGATTAGTACCTACCATGGCAATGGGCAAGTTAGTCACCAACTTCTTAGGCCTTTAAGGCAGACATTTGCTCAAGCAGAAAAACAAGAGAGGATTTACCCTGGGAATGGACCATAGTCTACGTATGAGAGCAGAAGAAGGCCAATGAATACTAAAATTGCCCTAGGAAAGGAACAAAGTCAGAGATGGATAAACTTGCATTGTTAAATACTAGAGAATCAGATGTCAATCTGCTTTACATCATCAAGCACTGAACAAAAGGGAGGGGAGCAGTGCAATAAAATGCTTTCATACATTTTATGGAAGTAAGATATGAAAACCAAACATTGTTTCATGTAACGTTTTCCAGGAAAATAAAAAAAACTGAAAAGAGTTCCACAGTAAGTGACTATAGTTTCTTTAGGTGACACAGAGGACAAATATTCTCTACTCAGCTTTGTCAGTAAATATAAGGCAATGCAATTCCTCAATCGTAATACCAAATCTTACCCACTTCCACACTCTGTGAAAGGCAAACAGAAGTAACAGAGCAGAGAGATAAACATTTAAGCTATGGAGTACGCTGACCTCTGACAGGTCTCTGAACTGGTACAACAGACCATTGTACAGGACTAGAAATTAATCCAAAAGAATGAGACACAAGAAAAGAAGCCACATACTTACAAAGAAGTTACAAAGCAAAACCACTGTCCAGTTCCTCTTACCTCCTTTGCTCACAGCTCATTATAACCACGTCTTCCATTACCAGTTTCAGGATATAAACTAACAAAAAAGAAGTATGAAGTACAACTAGTATTTCTACTTTGTCTAAAGAGAATTTTCTCAATTCCAACTTGTGAGTTTCCCAAGCCTATAAAATTGTAACACAGTTCTTCTATAATTATATGATCTTCCCAAAAGGTTAATTACAGAAGTGACACTTGTTACTAAACTGAATGAAGAGGGAGTGAAAAGTCTACATCCCACTCTGAGAAATGCCAAGGCAAAAAAGTTTTTACATAATATTAAAAATAGTGCATTCACATATCACTATATGATTAGCATGGGGCGGTCCCGTGGTGTAATGGTGAGCACTCCGGTCTCTGAATCCCAAGGTCGCGAGTTCGAGTCTCAGTAGGG
>JAWWLZ010000094.1:53257748-53271960 GCA_035041345.1 Poliocrania exsul
TTAGTACACAAGTCTAATAGGGAAAAAGTATACTCTGTGTTAAACTAGTACATGTCTAAAAGATAAATTTGACATTACTCATGAAACATCTTATGTGTTCTCAGTTTTCAGATTCAGAACTAGTAAGAATTTATGAACATGCTCACTTCCCATGAAGGAACACACTTTATACAATGAAATACATACCTATGCTCTGCCTCAAGTGAGCTTGAAAGAACATTTGCCTGAGGAAAAGCTGAAGACTGAATGATCTGTTGAGGTGTAATTGAAGCATTGCCATTCTCCTGTGGAATTTCATTTTCAAAGTTTCGGTTTATATCTCTCTCATGATGAGGACTGTTGCTGTTATGCAAGTTAAAGGACCTACCATCCTGTTAAAAACAATTTTACATTACAAAGTTTAAAAGTGAATTCCATCCACAAATAAATATCCAGAAGTGCTGCAATTCAGTGATTCCATTTAGATTAAGTTTAAATGGAGACACTGCAAACTCCCTCAGAGGTACTTCTGTTCATAAAGAATTAGAGTTTGCAATACCTACAGGCTACAGAAATCTCACAGTATGCTACTGATCAGATAATGTTGAAAGCAACTCCTGAGCTTTTCTCAAACTTTTTCTGTAAAGTTTCAAACACATGAAAATTCAAACTTGCTTAAGCTGCCCTTCATACTTACAGAAATAACAGGCTATCTGTTGAACTTACAAACAATGCTCCTAACTAAATACCAGAGCTACGTGTGTCAGGAAAAGTCAGAAAGCAAAAGTGTTCTCAAGTTTACTTAGTGTAAGGGGCAGGTCACAACCACAATATCTCACCAACAAATTCTCTGCCATGAGTTCAGAAAGACTGGATACTCCTCTTTAAATTGAGACTTCCCTCAAAAACCCATGCACTCACCCCAGCTTCTCAGGCTCTTTTGAACAGCAATTGTAAATAACTAAGCAAGAAATAGGAACTAGGAAAAAAGTTTATCTAGAAAGCAGACTGTTCAGGTTCAGTCAAGGATTAAAAGGTCTTCAAGCTATAAATCAGAGATGTTTCTTTTTCTTTCTCATTAAGCAACATGTAATTTTTATTTGTTAATGAGCCAAATAGCCTCAGAAGTCTTACCAACAGTAAAAGCAAAGAGAAGAGCAGGATCATTATCTAGTTAACACCATTTCAGAAACCAAATCCCCAAACCGGGCATATTAACAGCATTAGCCACAGCAAGAAGCAGTCACGCAATTCAGTGAATTCTGCATTTGTGAGAAACCACACTTGAGAGTCAGAATCAAGACCATCATCATTTCCTTCCCACTCACAGTGTTGTCTGCTTCCTGGAATTTTAGAATGATCAGTAAGAAATTGTTAAGAATACGTATCTTAGTAAACATACATTCAGCTGTTACATCATATGCCTGAAGAATGCATCTCATACTATCAAGAAAAATTCATAAAAATACTAAACAATTTCAAAATACAGGGAATAAAAGCTTCTTCCAAGAATGATTCAGCTGCTGAGTAGGATTTGCCTCATTATTTCAGAATTCTGAACCTCTAGATAGTGTTTCCCAGTCTCCTTTTAATCTTAAATCTTCATGTATTTCTTAAATACATGAACAACACTAGCCACAGAATGTTTAATGAAAAGATGCAGACCTTTCTTAACTCATACATACACCTAAATTGTACAGTCCCATTACAGCAAATTTTATTTTCCCTGAAATAGGGTCAGACAAGCCACTCTTACTTTCATGAGCAATGTGCACTGGCACTGTTTCTTTTTTTCCTTACTTGGAATCCTAATTACCCTTCCTCAAAACTACTCATTTATCTGGCCAATTTGTATTTTATGGGGGTTTTGTTTGTTTTAATAAAACACTCAAACCCACTCATTTACAGCAAACACACTTGTAATCATCTCATTTTGAATAGTAAAATATTTATCTTCACTTGAACTATGTATGATAACTTGTTGGTGGCTGGTAGCACTGACACAAATATTCTCTGGTCCAGTAAGTCAAGCACTGCATAAATCAATTCAGATTGAAAGAAGCCTGATGAATATTATACACAGACAATATAGGCCTCCAAGTTCCCAATTAGGAAGTAAAAACATGTGCTTTATTTATGGATATATTGAGTTATTGTTCCTATGATTAGACCAAGAATAGAGAACTTCTGGCTATATAAATGCTAATTAGAAACTAAATTATTTGAGAAGCAGAACCAAGTTTTTTCATTGTTTTGTAGGGTAACTTACAGCCAAAATGCAAAACACTGCCCTCCACAAGTCTATGGGACCAGGTGGGATCCACACAAGAGTACTGAGACTGCTGCCAGGAGCCACTTTCTATCATTTATCAGCAGTCACGGATAACCAGAGAGGTCACAGGTGACTGGAGCCTGGCAAATGTGACACTCACCTACAAGAAGGATTTGGAAGGCGATTCCAGGGAACCACAGGCCTGTCAGACTGACCTTGGTACCAGGGAAGGTCATGGAGCAGATCAGTGTGAATGCCATCATGTGGCACATGTAAGACAACAAAGGACAAAGCCCAGCCAGCACAGTACTGCTTGATCAACCTGATATCCTCTCATGACCAGGTGACTTGCTTAGGGGATGAAGAAAAGGCAGTGGGTGTTGCCTGCTTGGACTTTAATAGAAGCTGGCAGCCCATGGCTTGGACAGGTGCACTCAAATGGGTAAGAACTGTCCAGATGACCAGGCCAAAGAGTGGTGGTGAATGGACTTACATGCAGCTGGCAGCAGGTTCCAATAGTGCTCCCCAGGGCTCAGCACTGGGGCAAGTCCTGTTTAAAATACTTACTGATGATGTGGATAAGGGAACTGGGTGCACTCTCTGTTTGCAGATGGGTGAGTGGGAGAGTTGATCTGCTGAAGAGTAGGAAAGTTCTGCAGAGAGATCTGGACAGGCTGGGTCAATGGGCTGAGGTCAGTGGTATGAGGTTCAACAACGTCAAGTGCCAAGTACAGACCATGGGTCACAACAACCCCAGGCAACGCTACAGGCTGGGAAAGAGTGGCTGGAAAGCTGCTTGGTGGAAAAGGACCTGCGGGTGCTGGTCAACAGCACTTGAACATGGGTCAGCATGTGCCCAGGTGGCCAAGAAGGCCAATGGCATTGTGGTCTGTATCAGCAATAGTGTGGCCAGCAGGACCAGGGAAGTGATTCACCCGTGTGCTGGGCACTTGTGAGGCCTCCCCTCAAATCCCGTGTCCAGGTCTGGGCCCCTCATTACATGAAAGACATTTTGGTGCTGGAGTGAGTCCAGAGAATGGCAATGAAGCTGGTGAAGGGTCTGGACCACAAGGTCTATGAAGAGTGGCTGAGGGAGCTGGAGTTGTTTAGCCTGGACAAAAGGATGTTCAGAGGAGACCTTATAACTCTCTACAACTACCTGAAGTGAGGTTGTGGCAAGGTGGGGATTGGCTTCTTCTCCCAAGTAACAGGTGATAGAACAAGAGGAAATGGCCTCAAGTGGTGCCAGCAGAGGTTCAGGCTGTGAATCAGGAAGAATTTCTTCACCAAAAGGCCTGTCAAGCATTGGAACAGGCTGCCCAGGAAAGTGGCCTAGTCACCATCCCTGGCGATATCTAAAAGACATGTAAATGTGGCACTTGGGGACACTGTACTGGTGGACTTGGCAGGGCTGGGTTACTGGTTGAACTCAATGATCTTAAAGTTCTTTTCTAACATAAATGAATCTATGATTACGTTAATTTACTAAGCCTAATTTATTCTTTTTATTGTTGCTAAAGACACACATACCAAAGTCATTAACATGCATTAACAGTTACTGCAGAAAGATAAAAAGAAACTACTAGGCAGCACTGAAGAAAGATTTAAATCATTCAAAATGTAATTCCTTCATTTCAAGATCCAAACCTATGAGTTAACAGCTGGTTACTACAAAGTAAGTAGTTTATGGTTCATCTGAAAACTACTATGGCTGGATCTACAATAGGAATGAACAAAAACTACCTTCTCCTGCACATCATGATTCTCATCTTCATGTTCCTCTTTCATTCTCTCTCGTTTCAATGCCTTCAGAAATTCACTCTTCTTATCAGTCCGCATCCTTGTCAATTTTGTTAAACGAGGCTGACCAGATGTGTCCACAGGGGATGAGGAATTTGACCGATTACACTGAAGTAGGAATCAGAAAAAGAAAGAATGTTAGAACTTTATTCATTTAGAAAACCCCTTGAAAGAAAAACAAAGGCACATGTAGTTTCAGGTTTCACATATATTCACAGTCAAAAGCAGAGGAGAGATACCTCAGGGTAAACCTCAGGATGCAGATTTATAGTGCACTGCTAATGAAGAGTGGACCCTGGCAGTTTTGAAATTTAAACCTATCAGGTTACCCTTCCTAATGCAAGGGGTTTATTCCAAAACAAACCTACAAAGGAAACTGTGAAGTACATAAAGGCCACTAATGTGCCTTCCATCTTTCTCACACATTAGCTTTCAAAAAACATATTTAATACAATTCTGTACAAAACTTACAATTGCCATCATCTAACCAAATATAGATTTGATGAGAAATACAGACATTATTTTACCTCTTTCACTGAATTTTGTGTCACAGCAAATGCCTTCACAGTTGATTTGAAAGGACTGAAACTGCCAACACCATATGCAGATTCAGGAAGAAATGCATTCCCAAGTTTATTTTCTTTTGCTTGATTTTTCCACTGTGTGGGCTAAACATAAATAAAAACAGAAATTTAAAGTCATTCACTACAAAAGGATTCTTTTCAGAAATCTTCAGAAAAATTATTAAGCAAAACCAAATCGTAACTACAACCTTAATGTAGTGCAAACATCTGCTTTCTTGTGGAAAGGAAGCTGTTTATGAGCAATTCATCTGCTCACAAATATTGTTTACACTATTTATATAAAGACTCAAATTTCAAAAAAATTAAGATCTTCATACTTTAGGTATTAGAATGAAAATATGAGTCTTAAACAGCTGAAAGTATTCTTTTTAAGTGCAGAATGTTAGAGTTAAGAACTAGCCCATCATAAGCTCTTAAGAGCAGAGGAAAATTCCTGAAATAAAAAACTAGAGACAAACAATTTCAAAGAGACCAAAATTGCACTAATCATCTCTGTCTATATCTGGGACACATTCTGATGGTATTATTATGCTGCCTATACTTCCCCACTAGGTATCTAATTTTTTTCTATTAAAATCAAGTATACAAAAGGCACTACTATACCATTAATGAAGAACATAATTTTCACTCTCACTTGTACAGCTCCTGCACTTCTCAAAAATGGTAAGTGAGAAATAAAGAGAGATCCAATTACAGTATAGTTTAAAAAGGAGAAAAAGTTGTTTCTCTTCATTTTTGGGTTTGCTGCACTTAGGAACAGTAGTTTCAGGGATGAAATAAGCATATTCAGAATCACAGTGTGATTTTTCTTGGCATGTTTTCCATGTCAGCAGCATCCAATACTCACCTTTGCGGGTGAAGTGACAGGTTTGGGGACTAATCCTTTATAAACATTTGTGCCAGTTCCATTCCTTACTGACTGTGAATGAAGACTTCCCACTGCTGGAAATCCAGATATACACAGTTCTTTTGTATTGCCCTTTTTAATGACCAGCATTCTCTGAGGTCTAGATTTAGGATTCAAAGGGTACTCTAAAAAAAAAGAAAAAATAAATGTGTGTGTGTGTGCATATATGTGCATGTGTATACAATCTTTCTGGTTTCTAGTTCAAAAGGTACTGGACAGCTACATGGTCCAGAGCAAACAGGCACAAATGCAGAACTTAGTTCAGTATTAGTTCCACAAATAACATACTGGACAAACCTGGACAAACACAGGTTCTGTTCCATTTTCTGCAACCTGTAAAATATTTCACTTGGCAATGCAGGAACTGCACTTTTTGAAAGTAAAGATATTCTTCAAACAAGCCAGCTACACAGTTCTACAGAATGCTACACATCTATTCTAAAATCAAAATACTATTAGTCGTTGATAGTTACCCAAACTTCAAAAGAGATTCTGGCTTTCATATCACCCTCAAGGTTTCTAAAAGAATTAATTACTTACATATTTATTAACAGCTCACTTTAGAGCCAAATGGTCCACATGGAGGCTCTGTAAACATGAGACAAGATGTGCACTACTCCAGACCATGGCAATGACCAGTTTCTCTAGTTCATGCCTCAGATGGGCCAAACAGGACATCTGAAGCTTATAACATTTCCATGTTCAATGGAGTACTACTTAAGAGACATACAGTCAGCTGTCATACTAGAGAAAATGACATTTAGTATTTTCAGGGTACACCTATTAAAAACAGATATAAAATTTTCAAAAATTCAAAAAATATATATATTTTTGGTACATGCATTCCAATGCTGTGTTAAGAGTCTTTTCCAAGATTATCACCTCTTTCTACTGGCAATTCTATTTCAGTGGCAGAGATATCACCTCTTTCTACTGGCAATTCTATTTCAGGGGCAGAGTCATTATATCCTCCATTTAAAAAAAAAAAACAAACCTATCTTAAAAGCATTTGTGACTTCAGCTTTCTTTTGCAGGCAGAAGTTACAAAACATTTACCATAATTGTAAGCTTCATTCTCATTAAACCTTATGACAAAGAGTTTTCATCGTACTTGCATGCTGGCATCAAGTATACAAATGCTAAAATGAAATCTAATAGAAGCATACATTTTTAACAAGCATTAGAAGGAATTGTAACACTCCTCTGTACAGAATATGGCTTCCTTTAAAAGGGAATAATAGCAGCTCTAATTCCAGTTTTTCAATGATGAAACAATGTTTTCAACAGCAAAGCTGAAAAGTTTTAACAAGCCATTGCACAGTATCTTACAGGTTGGACTAGATATTCAAAGCTCCCTTCCAAACCAAACCATTCTATAATTTTATGTAGCTAACAGAACTGTTCCTTCCTTTGCTTGTGAAGACTGATGTCCAAAAAGCCTGGAAAGCTTGCCTTTCCTCAAGTTGCTATATATTTTTTCCCAACTTGGTTAGGAAAGAATTTAGTTATTGTTGTGATTTTCACATGAAAGCTGCTAAATACACAAAACCAGAAAGCTCTTCAATTGTTTAGGATCCTGCAGAGGTTCATAGCAATTAGATATTTATATCGAAGTGTTGGCATACATCCAAAGTTACCTAAGAGTGCAAAACAAACTGGGGAAGCATGAGAACAAAAATCAGCAAATTAAAGCACCATTTAAAATCTAAGTATTAGCAATAGTTTAAGTAACAGCTTTTGTGTTTAGTTAAAAGTATTTTTTAAATAATAGGAAATGTTCTTATTTTAGTACATTTATTACTTTAAAACCTCTGCAATCTAAAGCTACCACCTTCTTAAGGGTAAACAATTGACTAGATAAAACCCATAGAATTGTAAAGTTATAGATAAATGTGAGTAGATAGAGATGAGAAAACAATCCCAGACCACAGTTCTGTTCAATGCCTGTCCTCAGGATTGGATTTGTTACAAATAATTCATAAACACAATCAACAGCTTAAGACATTTGCTTCCAGAGAGGGACCTTAAAGTTAACCTACACTTCCAACCCTACCAGGTTTCTCTCCAAATTCCTCCAACATGTCTAATCAGTCAGAAGCATAAAGCCTTCAGCTAACAATCACATTGCCAGTTTAGGTGACCCTTCTGTGCTGCACTTCTTTTTGAAAACAAAGATAAATGTCAAGATAAATTCTTGACATCTTTACAAGAAGAAGTATACTTGTTCCAAGAAAGGATCCTAGTTGTGACTGCAACTACAGACCAATCAACTGATACTCAAATAGAAGTGTTACCTCTTTGAAAAAAAGATACCTACATTGTAGTAATATTAAATTTTCCCAATTTCAATCTATACCTTTATAATTCTAAAAAAAGGCCTGTGTATTAAATAAAACTGTATCTCCACTACCTTTTTACATTTAAAAACATTAAAAATACTCACCCCATACACCTGCAGCTAAAGATTTATTCTGGTTTGGTTCCCTCTCATATTCAGGGTTTAGAGATGGCTGAAAAAAAGTTTTATAATTATTAAAAAAATAAGTCTTGAATTCTAGGATGAATGAAATGAAGAATGACAGTAACACCCACAGTATGACCTCGGCTGACAAAGATGTTTAAATGGAGACAGACTAGACACTTCCCTCTGTGATCCAAACAGGTCACTGCTCACTTGTTTCTCTTCTCCAACCAAACACCTCAAGCAGCAGCCAATGCCTCTACACAGACCACCCAGAGAAAGCAAAAAACCCCCAATGTATGTGTCTTCAAAGAGGAACATCACCCTTCCCCTTACATCCTACATTCTAGACTGAAGCACTGGATCCCAAGAGAACACAGGCATAACGATCACTTTGTTACTGTTTCAGATTTCCAATAAGCTAACCATGTAGAATTTAATACATACACATATCACAGCCAACTGGAACTCAACTGTAGTTTCATTTAAATACACAAGTGACGATAAAAAACATATCATGATAAAATCTGGATACAAAATGAGAAACATGCTAGAGGACAAACAATTAACATCCTCCTACTACAGATCCCTGCTATGATGACTTGAAACCAGTGAAATTTCATGAAGTAGCTCGTAATGGGCAAAACAGTAATTGCAAAGAAAATGAAACCTTGTTTGTTATAATTACAATTAACTTACAAAGTCCTCAGCCTCAAACTGATTGGGTACTTCTTTGTCTTCCTTTTTGCGCATTTCATTATCAGGTACAATGTTTTCATGCAGTCCTTGCCCTTTTCCACAGTGGAAAGTGCTGGTACGAGTACGGGAGTCTCCGCCATGGTATGCCCCACAATGGTTTATGTTTTCTGGACCATTTCTGCCTTGTGAACGCCAATTATTCCTCTCTTTTCTCCCAAAATGCCCTTCAGATTTTTAATTTTAAAGAAACATAATTACAAACAATTTAAAAGAATATTCTATTTTTGCATAATTTTTAAAGAAGGTAAGTCAGCAGCTCTGTATTCTGGGATATGACAGCACAGTAAAGAAATCTTCATTGACATAAAGAGCAGGGAAAAATTTACACAACAGTGCCAGAAAGAAAGGACAGTCAGCCAACATTAAGACAAGTCAACCTCCTTATTCGGCCACAAATTTGTATGCTGTTGGTAATGTATTAACTCAGTGCTCTTATTTTTCTCAGGAAATAAATACCCCTGGAATCATATTATTTAAACCAAGCCTTAGTGCTCACATCCACACCCAGGAGATCTGTCTTTCCATGAGCTCTATTTTAGTGCTGAAAAAGAATTTAGCCTAGATAAGCTCTCATCATCAGACTTCTTCTCTAGCTAGAGTACTACAAAGCAGTGACAAACATATTCACAACATTCTGTAAATTATACCTCCATTAGGCCGTCCAATGTTAGGATCAAACCCCTCTGAAGAGTTGTGTCTTCTGCGATTTGTCTCAAAACGATTCTCTGCCCACGAAAAATTTTCAGAATGTTTCTCAAAATTCAGCGATGACTGTAAAGGAACACAAGTGGTAGACCTGAGATCTGATTAATAACATAACAGAATCATCACAACTGAAACATGGACCTTGTTCACAGCAGGTGCAATCCATTTTTTGAAGAACTTTAAATGACAGATAATGCATCAGTCCTCAAATGTGCGCATGTTCAGAGCTATGTCACCATCTCTCATGCTGGCAAAGTGACGCTGTTTCTTCTGCTCCAGGACACTGAAACAGCACTGAGCACTCTGCTTGTGACACAAGGTAAAAACTCCCAAGTGTCCCCAGTTTTGGCAGCAGAACAAAGCACAAGTGACATGTGTTGTAGCAGAGGAAAAAATAACAAAAAAGGTACGAAAGGACATAAGATCACAGTTGGAAAGGCAGAAAAGAAGTCTGGCATCTCAGTTTGGATTGTCAGAGACCACACATGCTCATTCCATAGAAAGTAAGAAGTCACTTCCACCACAAGCAGCTGTACCTAAAAGAAGCCAAATTCGTTTGTCTTGTCACTATAACTTAATATGGAAAATATAGCAAGTCATGAAGTACAAATAAAACCTAGAGTCAAAAGTGTACAGATTCACAAAGATACTTGAAATTTTCAGCTTCTAAGTAGATACGTAAGAAATTTTTAAAAAATTAAATTTTAATGTATCAGCAGGAAGAACTTTATAAATTAAAACCTTATCTTGAGGAATAGCACTCAGAAATCAAACCACATTCTGATTACAACTCAAGATTAAATGAAAAACTATCCTGTTTTACACAACCCATCTTCCTTATAACTTCTGTCTTGCTGTGCCTTTTTAAGAGTCTACCATTTCTTTCACTGCTACATGTTGAAAATTCAAAAATTAATTTTTCATTCTGCAGAGATAGTGCTGAGCCCTTACTGCTGTTCACAGATATGCCCCAGTGAGAGGCAGCAGAGGGTTGTGTTACCTCCAGTGCAGATGAACTAAACGCCCCTTCCGCCCCAGCAGGCTCACTGTGCTGCACATGTTCGAAAGATTCAACACATCTCGGGGCCACAGGAGCTACAAATGCATAAAAGCACTGCTGGGTGCAAACATGCTTGTTGACAAAAAACTCAGCATGCACCAGCAATGTGCACTCACAGCCCAGAAATCCAACAAAGTCCTGAGGTGCACAAGAAGCAGCAAGGCCAGGAGGTTGAGGGAGGCGATTCTGCCCCTCTACTCCACTCTGGTGAGACCCCACCTAGAGTACTGCATCCAGCTCTGGGGTCCCCAGCACAGCAATGACATGGAACTGTTGGAGCAAATCCAGAGGGCCACAAAGTTGACAAGGGGACTGGAGCACCTCCCATATGAAGACAGGTTGAGAAAGACGGAGCTGTTCAGCTTGGAGAAGAGGAGGTTACATGGATTCCTCATAGAAACCATCCAGTATCTGAACGGGGCCTACAGGAAAGCTGGAGAGGAACTCTTCATCAGGAAATGTCCTGACGGAATAAGGGGGAATGGCTTTGAACTGAAAGACAGTAGGTTTAGATTGGATATCAGGAAGAAATTGTGAGGAACTGGAACAGTTTGTTCAGAGAAGTTGCAGATGCCCCACACTGGACGTGTTCAAGGCCACGCTAGATGGGGCTCTGAGCAGCCTAGGTTAGTGGAAGGTGTCCTTGCCCATGGCAGGGGGTCAAACTGGACAATCCTTAAGGTCCCTTCCAACCCAAACCACTCTGTGATTCCAGGAGTATTGACTTTGCTGCACCCACAGTACTGGTACCAACTCTGTTGCCTCAAGCTCACTCCTCCTGAGCTGTCACTTCAAGAGAAAAGCACAGCAGTAATGGTGAAAGCCTTGAGTTTATTTCAACAGTTATTACCCAGGCACATCTAATTAAGCTATATCAGTATTGAAACTACTCCACCAATCAAAGTGCGCAGAGAAAAGAAAGCCCCCTACAAAAAAAGGAAATCAGAGAAATGGGTTTAACTACTTTGGAAAACATATTGAAGAAAATTATTTCCTTCTTCCCATCTCCCCCACAGAGACAATGATATACAAAAAAGCATACCCAAGTTCTACTGAAAATACCCCTGCAGACCTCAAGGTGTTGTTCAAAATTCACTTCCTAAAATTCAAACTCAAAATAAGCAGATATGTTTAAAACTCAAAGCATATACTTCCAAATTGTACAGCAGTCAAATGCAAATTGACTGCCTGCTCAATTTGAGACCTGGGAAGTGAAATACTGGACAAACTGGGAGAGAGAAAAAAATCAGAAAACTGCAAGAAACTATTAAAATATTTAAGTAGTTCAAAAATTACAAAATTATTCTAAATATTTAAGTAAAAAAATAAATTCTTAAACAGATTTTGAATCAGTTGTCAAAAATTTCAGCAAGTTCCAGACCTGCCAATCATAGGTGAAATTTTAGAAGACAGTTCTGTGCGCTCATTTACATACAACAACATTCTAATATTGCCTTTGGAATTTAACTTTCATTTTTTCATAGTAACTTCAAAAAACAACATTTTCATAAGTGTCACTGACAGCATTTATATATAATGTTTGAGTTGTACATGATACAATGAATCTAAAGCCTCTAAATTTTGTGCAAAGATAATGCAGTTTGCATTTTCCCCACATGATGGAGGTACCAGCCTACGAAACCTCTTGCAGAAATAACAGTCAGCTTTGTAAACAACAGAAAATCTACTGGCAAGTTCTGGAAGTTGAGAAATTATCTGACTCAGTTCAGCCAGCCAAGAAAAAGGGAAAGAAGCAACACAGATTTCTGGAAATAGAAGAAATTTTAGTGATTAACAAGAAGTAAAAGTGAACTTCCAAATAGTTTATCTGCCTGCCTGCAATCTCCACATACACTCTTTAGAGCAATACTTCCTTAAAACTTTTGTCCATATGCCAAGATGGCTTTATACACCTTCCCATTTTCACCTGCCCATCTGCAATACTGCACTGACACAAACAGAGTAGTTCCAGACCTGGACAAAACCTACTGAGTGACGAATACCCACTCATCTAGGTGGATTTTGCTCTGTCAATAAAGAGGTTACAGAAGAGCTTGCTGTTGAGAGGAAATCAGCAGCAACACATAGGATGGATTTCAGTCAAGCTGAAATCTGCATGTCACATTAGAAAGCTCATTCACAATCACAGCTTCCTGGCATCAGGTTTTTATAATGCTAGCCTTGAGCTAGGCTAAGGAGGTAAGGAGAAACATCTCAGGTACCAAGGATTGAGGGGGGAAACCAAGCTTCTCTAGGTGCTATTGCTAGAACTGCCTCTTCAAGGAAATAAACATTTTCAAGTGTTTATTATCCAAATGTACTGTATATCACAGAATGCTGATCACTGAGGGAAAAGGTAATGCAGGGAAATAAGGTGCATTCCCAACAATGACACACTAATACTATAACTGAGTAAGCATCCAATACAGAGTTTTTAAGAGAAGAAGGTCTAACTAAACTCCTTTAGGCAAAGACTCATGGAAGAGAATAGGATCCACAATATACACTTGCAATGTAATTTTGCATAATTCAGGAATGCAGTGACAAATACAACCAATACCTCAGATACATTCTAGTGGTACTGGAGAAGTTCTGAAAGTTACTTTTATCCTGGTGTTTTGACACATAAAGCATGCAGGTAAAGCTCTTTCAGAAGATTCTTGAAATATGAGATGAAGACTGTTTTGTAATTGTACCATATTAAATAAAGCTCCAATTACTTATCCAATTTAAAACATATTAAATTGAAAAAAAAAAACAGATCAAAAGTTTTGAATGCATTGGAAATGATGAAGAATGAAAACTGATTCCATGAACCAGCATGGAATAGATAGACCTGATGTTCCCAGAAAAGTAACTGAGTTGCTGATAGACTATACTAAACAAAGGATATAGCTGGGTCAGGGAAGAAGCAGCATAACCAGAGCAATAGAAATAAGGACATGCAACAACCTGACCAAAAACTGCATGTGTGTTAAGTGTGTGTAGACATACATAAGCAAAGTAATAGAACTAACACTTCCAGCCATATGTGTGTTTAATAATACCATAAGCCTATTGCCATAAATTTATCGTGACTAAGCATTTTTCATGGACATGAAAGACTGCATGAAACTTTATATAACCACTCTAAAGAAAGGCAAAGTCACTCTCATAGCTGCAGACAGAGATATTGCACTCAAAACATTGTAATGAAGACAGGTGTATATATAGGAAAACAGATGACAGGAGTTTTAATACCCAGTGCTGAGTCTGCTTCTGCATTTGCACAGATTAAGAAGAAAGAGTAGAAAGACAGGCCAGGAAAAAAGAAACATTCCCAGGACAGACATACTCAAGACTTCCTAGAATATGTACAAATCCTGACAATTCAGAGATTGCTATTTCCTGTTTCCAAATTAACTGACCCATTATATAAAGTAACAGTAGTTTAAAACAACCAGAGTGAAGATGCACAACAGTTTAAAAGCACCACACTCCACCAAGCATCTCATCACCAACTGCAAAGCCATTTTAGAAGACATAAAAAAAGCAATTTTTTGATTATCTGGACGATACAATAACACTCCTGCAAAATTTATGTATGTGTGTATGGCCAGACTTCGCGAATTTGGGCAGGGCTCTCCCCACGTGGGTGTGCCCTTCCAGCCTGTGCAGTGGATTTTTTAGGTGAGGCACAGCGTGC
>JAWWLZ010000094.1:53289757-53306786 GCA_035041345.1 Poliocrania exsul
CCTGTCACGTCCCTCCCGGCCGGGGCTGGAGAGAGCGGGAGCGCTGGCCGGGCCTGGCGCGGCTCCTGGGGGCCTCCTGCCAGGGGAGGAGGAGGGACGGAGAACGGCAGGCGGGAGCGAGGAAAGGAGAGAAGGCAGAGGGTGAGCGCGATGGAGGGGCCAGCAGGGCGGGCGCCGAGGCCGGCGGGGAGCGGGGCAAAGCGGGGCGTCGGGGAAAGGGCGCAGCTCCGGGGGCTTCACGGAGAGATGAGCCCTGCCTGCTGCCGGGCAGCAGGGAGCCCGCTCTCACCTCGCTTCTCTCTTCTCCCCGCAGGCTTCCTTTGGGAGTTCGAGCCCAGGTTTGTCCTCACCCACCTCCTGCCCCGCCACCCGGCCTGCCGCCTGCGTGCCGCTCTCTCCCTGCTACTCCTTCCCAAATTAATCCTCTCGTAGTGTTCCTAAGGCTTCGTGTGCACTGTGATAACCGTCTGCCCGATGTTTAAGAGATGTGCCCTGCGGAGCCCTTCACTTAACTCCATTGCAGTTCGAAATTGGCTGTTCGGCATCCAAAATTAAAACTAAGTTTTGTAGCACTTTTAAGTCACCATCTCAGTAAATCCGTGTAGCCTGGAGAGACCAGCATCTCTGGTTCCTGATAATTAGAGGCTTGTCTAAATTTTTCACTTATTGGTAACAACAGAAAATGTTTAAAATCATAACGATTAAGTAAGTTTTAAGGCTGTAACTGCTGCTAAGGTTCTTTGGAATATTTTACACATGCAAGCGTAGTTAACATCAGCAGGGCTATTTTCAAGTATGTGTGGAACGTATTTGCTTCTGTACAGCTGCCTTCTGCACTGGCTGTTTGTCATTCTTTTTAACTACTCTCGTGAAATTTCTTGAGCTTGTATTTTCAGGAGGGTTTTAAGTACTTTAAATGGGATATTGGCCATTCAGAACTACTGAAGAAGTGGGGTTGTCTGATGTAAAGTCTTCGAGTGGAATAGAACTTCCCCTTAAGTTAAATGCAGATTGAGTTACAGCAGCAATTAGAAGCAATAATCTAGAGCATACATACATAAATACAGGTTAGATAAAGGCAGTTGACACTTCTGTGATTCCTTAAAACTGGAACAGGATGTGATGGTCAGCAGTGGGAGAATTAAACACGTAATGTTGTTACTACAACTGCACTATGTTGTCAGCTAGAACTGAAAGATCTATGAAACCATAATATGTATAGCATGTTGTGAATAAAATTCATTTTGACCTGAATGTTTCTCTGCAGTATGATATTACCAACTTTCACAGTCTTGTCTTAAGCAAGCTAAACGAAGTTTAATTACCTGCATGTAGAAATCGAACACTTAGCATAACTACTGAAAAATTAGGTGGTATAGGGTTCAGAACTGTTAGTATATGCAGCTGTCTCTTTCACACCTAGAAGCAGTGCAAAGAGCGTTTTGAAGAGGATTGAAACTTTGTAGCTGTTCCCTTTGAAACTTTTGAAGAAGTTCTTTCCGGAAAATATTTCTTGATAAACCTTTTCTTTGCTGCTTGTAAGGCAAAGATTGCAACAGAGCACTAGTATGTAAGGGGAAACCAGAAGTAAAAGAGAAATATTCTAATCTGTTTCTTTTCTCCATCCAGAAAGCTATAAGAAAGTGAACATTAAAGAGCAAAACAACCCTGTAATTTTGTGATTTTTGTTGTAGAACATGACTTCTGATGCAGAGTATTTGCCTCTTTAAAACTTACTGAATCTAATGATGGCTTTTCAAATTACAAAGTATTTAAAATAGTAACAGTATTTTTTTGGTGACTTAGGAGTACTCAATAATAAAACAGTGTCTGTTGGGCCACAGAGCTGTCACAATGGCTTGTTAGTTAATGTGATTAATTTGAAGCATTTTGTTATTTCTGTTGTGTGTTCCTGAATATTTCTTGAAACTCGGCTGTATATATTCTTCTGGATAAAGTGCCATGAATTAAGTCAGTTTTATTATAAGATTCATCTGTGAGGCTAAAGTAATTGGAACTGAGTTTCACTTTATTTTGCTGTAAGTAGGAGGTGGATTCATAACTTAAGTTACCTGTTTACCAATGAAAAGCTATGCTGGTCACCATATAAGTCACATAAATAGAATCAGTCTATAGGTCAAAGTCTTGCAGCATCTGAAATCCTGTGACTTGTGTGGTTTGTACCTTAAGAATGATTTCAAGGGTCTTTTGAACAACCTGTTATTCAGTAGAAAATTGATTTGGGATTGTACTTCCTGAAAGTTTGTCTGCAGGTAGTTCTCCCAAGTCCTTTGTATATATTAAGAGAGAAATCAGAGTTTATTGTTTATAAATATGAGCAGAGAAGGTCAGCTAAAACAGCTGAATTTGTCAGGTAGTTATGAACTGAGAGTTCTGACCCTGTTTGTAAAAGAATTCATGCAACTATTTTTTTGACAGTCGGCTCTTTGTCATCGGAGGATCATGACTTTGACCCATCTGCTGAAATGCTGGTACATGATTATGATGATGAGCGAACTCTTGAAGAAGAGGAAATGATGGAAGAAAGCAAAAATTTCAGCTCTGAAATTGAAGATTTAGAAAAGGTAACAGCGACTTGCTCTCTCATGAGTGTCTGTACATACTGTAACTTTTCTAGTGAAAAGTCTATTCAACCTATTCCTCACTTTGTATAGTGCAATTTTCTGCAGAAATGCATTTGAAGCTTGTTTAAAAGAAGAAAGTCAGATTTGGTTAGTATGTAGTAGTGCATCATCACAAAAAAGGCAGAACATCTCAAAGGTGTTAGTGTTTATTTTATTTTTCATTCAGTGGCCTGTTTTCTTTCCTATAGAAACCACTGAGGAAGGTTTTAGAGTCCTGTCATCTAAGACCACTTACAAGTTAATTTTAAGTTAAATATATACATTTTGCATACTATTAAAGTGACATCTAGCTGTATTTAGTTCTATTGGTCAGGCTTTGTTTTCCAAGCAAACAGTCCTATTTTAGGCATGATGGTTCACATTAGTTTGCTGTGTAAATGATATTTCTATACCTCAGGTTCATCAGTTTGACATTCAGTGGATGTACAAAATGATCAGCGTGCTCCTTGGCCTTTTACATTTTGTATTAAGATTTCTTTGTGTTTACCCCTCATGTTGATCTGTGGCAGTGCATCACCCATTCTGAATTCCTACTGAATGATGAACACCCACAAATTGATGCTGCTTGAATTACTCTTTGGTGACCCACTTACACCACTCAGCGTAACTGCAGGTTTTGGTCAACAGACTTAGCAGAAAGTGTCACTTTTAGCATCGAATACAAGGCTGTGTTTATGTACTCCATGTAAAAACAAATTTTTTAAATGTGGAGTTGACAGTGTTTATACTCCTGATACTTTTTTTTTTTTGCCTTACTACCTTTACAATTAGATTTTTGGTGATTATGAACTTGCAGTTGTAGTAGCGAAGCAGCTTTTCGGGTGTAGTAGTTAAAATGGAGTTGTTACTCCACAAAAACTGCTTCTATAATAGAAGAAAGAAGGACTGAGAACTATTTATCTTAAACACTTTATTACTTTAGGTCCTGATTCTGGAAAGACTTGGACATGAGTTTATGTTTACCCATCATGAAAAGTCTTTGCAGAACTAATACCTTAGCTGATGAGAGAAAGTAATTTAGTCAGTGTATGAGTTCAACAAGAACTTTCATATGTAATAGAACTTTTAAAGGTATAAATATTGGAAAATAATTTCAATACCTTGGTGATTTCAATCAGGTAACTAAAAAAAAAAAATCTTCACTGTTTATTGTTTTATTAATTGTATCAGGATGCAAGTATGATACTGCTTAATAAAATCATTTGATCAAAAGCTGTTGGAAAAGAAAGTTATAAATCAAGTCTTTCTTTTGATTTTTGCCTTCTCTTCTTAGCTGTCTTTCTCCTGTTACTGTCTCGATAGTTCATTTAAATTCATTGTGCAGGAGATAAAAGGGAGGGATTAAAAGTTGCTATGTTGGTTTACTTTTGTGGGAATTTTCACATGTGCAGCTGTAGCTATGTAGGAATAAAGTTTTCAAGTTTTTGTGTGTTTCTGTCTTGAAAAAATACTGACAAATCATGTTCTACAGTATGAACCAGATAATGAGCACAATTTTAATACGTACTCTTAGTTTCATCTAATAAACAGTTTTCCTGGTAGCCGGATGGGACTTCACTGTATTCCAAGAGACATGTTTATGAATTATTTCCATCACAGAATCACAATTTTCAGTCCTGTACCTTAAGGTATTTCAAACCTGCTTTCTTGCTTTCAATAGAGTTTAAATTTATTTGTTTTTTACTTTTGTTCTTCAAAACATGTTCTATCTTCTTAGGCCGGAACTGTTTACAAGTACTTTGCAATATGCTGAAATTTTGTTAATCTTGTATTAGGAAGGGAACATGCCATTGGAAGATTTGCTGGCATTCTATGGCTATGAACCCACGATTCCAGTTATGGCAGGTTCCAGTGCGAATAGCTCTCCAAGTGAACTGGCAGATGAACTTCCAGATATGACTCTGGATAAAGTAAGTCACAACCATTTCCCCCTGAATTAATTGTTTAAAAGCAGAAATCTGAGTGACCTTTGATTATATTTCATGATGTCTTTATGTTACAAAACATGTATATTTGTTAAATATACATTATAATACAGAATTCTTACCATTTCAAGAATATTGAGGATGTGGTTATAATAATGATTATGACCATTTCAAATGCATTGCATCTTTAGTGATATTGTATCAGTACAAAAGAGAAATGAGTACTTTTAACAGTTCTTCTAAAACACATGCAAAAACTTTTTAAGTAGGTGGGTTTTTGTTTGTTTGGGGGGTGTTTTTGGTAAGAAGTGAGATTTTTCTGTAACATATGCAATGTCCAGAAATAATTCTGACTTCCAGCACACATCAGATGCCAAAATGGTGTGTGTAACTTGAAAACCTGCTGTTGAATGCCTTGCAATTTTTTTTTCAAATGCGTATCATTTGGAAAGTTCTCAGCTTTGGGGAGAGACAAGAATTGTTTTATGTGCAGTGGCTGTATATGTTGAATTGCTGATGTAAAACCCTGAAATTTCAGCTTTTATGGTTTACAAGTTAAATTCTGAGATTTTTGGCTACAAAGCATATACAGTTTGTAGTTGAGTTTATAAAATACGCAAGTAGTAAGTATGGGAGTTTTTTTCTTGTGTGTTTTTTTTTTTTTAGTATGAGTATGATGTAATGGTAAACTCCACTGAAAGAAGGGTATAATGATGGCTCTGCACATCTGATTCTCATTAGGATTCACGATTGTGTTGAGGCTACAAATATGTAGCCGACTTGTTGTCTAATATAGTTCTTTCCCTTCCAAATATCAATCAGAGGGGTTCAAACGTGTCTGCTAGTGGAGGAAGTGTGATTTTTGTTTCTTAGTATCTTTTCTTTAAACAACAAAAATATCAAGTCTTTTGTGTTTTGGGAAGTTGCCTGTTAACTGTAACTGGCCTCTCAGCAAAAGTCTACAAAATATCCCGGCTGGGGTTTTTTGTTTGGTATTTTTTCCCCCAGAGTTGAGAGGGCTTTTAAAGCTTCAGTGTATCTGTGGTGCAACGAATGACAGAGTGCTAAGTATGTGAGGCAGTTTACACTGGTGCTTTTTACTGGAAGCAATTGGAGGAACATCTGAGATTGATGCTTGCAAAAGTTAGTTCTTGTGTGTTTGTTGTACTAGAAGACAAAGGGGAAATGAACCTCTGTGTTCAACTCTGAAATTAATCATTATATTTGTTCTTAGATTTAGGAGGAGCAAACTGGCTTTTTAATTAAGAGAGTATAGTCCGCTGCATTTCTTATGGTAAAATAACTCATTTTAATTAATAAGACTACAGTTTTCTGAGTGTAAATGCTTACCAGTCTGTACTTTATAGTCAGTCTGAGGTTTTATTTTTTTTATTTTAATGACACAGGAGGAAATCGCTAAAGACCTCTTGTCGGGTGATGATGAAGAAACACAGTCGTCTGCTGATGACTTGACACCATCAGTTACTTCACATGAGGCTACTGACTTCTTTCCTCGGCCATTAAGATGTAGGAAAACTAATTTTGTAATAGTACTCAAAGAGTCTTAGCATTATATATAGCTTTGTACCTTAAAATGCCAAATTTATAGTGTAGTACTCACTGTACCAGGAGTTCAGAAACAGTGCTTTGCAGGATGTTGTACATGAATGTTGCCTTTGGTTGGTTTTACTGGTTACCTAAAAGACTTAAATTTGGTTTTCTACTCAAAGCACAAGTAAAATTAATTTCACTGTGAATAGAATAAATTCATAATCAACAGTTAATACAGTAATGAGAAGCACTCTTCATGATTTGCAATATGTTAGTGAATTATGTGAGTATGTAACCCATTCTTTTAAATTAGTGTTTCTCTACTAAAATTTTTGCTGCTGCTTTTAAGCCAGTGACTCCTTCGTGCAGCCTGTGAATGTGAACTGGGATGCAGTGTCTTTGTGATTATTTCCCTTCACACATTCAACACTTTCCCACAGGACTTCATGGGGTGAGCCAAAGTAGTTTTATATGGGATGGGGTCTGTAAACCCATGACCCACCCAAATTTCACTATCCATGGAGCTATGATGGGAAAGATCTGAGAACCAGTGGTTCAGTTATCCAGCCTGGATGAGATACTCGTCATTGCCTGTTGCATCTCATTTGTTCACTGGTGTCCTAAAGTTAGAGCAATGTGGAGGATTTTATCTCAGTTTTAATTTGGCAAGTATCTGAAGCTATTCCATGGGGCATTTCATTCCTCTGGAGAAGGAGTGGGATAAAGGGTGTGTGCTGCCTCACCAACAATCGTTGCCCTCTGCATGCTGCTGTGTGATAAATGTAAGATGTTTGTATTGAAAGAAAGATACAAAAAAGCAAAACAGTGCCCCTTTTTCAGTTAAGCAAAGTCCCAAACTTGCTGGCCCTTGTCAACTGTTAATGAATAGGACATTTAAATATGTCTGCTTTATACAAAAAAAGTATTAACCCCTGCATTTTACAGAGCATTAAGAAACAGTCATCTTTGCTCTCAGCTGTCGTGATGTTCTATCAAAATGTTACTTTGTGAGAACATTAGGATGGACATTTTAAAATTAAATATCCACCATTTCAGGGAGGGAGATGTCATTCTCTGTGCTGTTGACTGTTCCGTCTTTTTTCTGATCTCTCTCCATTTCTCAGATACTAAGTTTTAAGATAAACATGTCTAATACATAACAAAGGTTATTTTGTTAAATTTACATTAATTGGGTAAAGTAATTCCCTGTGATTATGTGGGCATGTTGCTATTTCATGCATTCACGGTAGCTTCTTGCTTGCTATTTGCAAAACAGAAACGAGGGAGACTGGTGATTGTAGTAATGACTGCAGGAGAAGAGACTCAGTCTGTGCAGTCTTGGATATTGCCCCTGATGTTTGTGATTCTTTCTGGCTGTGATTTCAGCCCAATTTATATTTTTTCTGAAGTTGGAGTATACAAAATAGCTGTAATCATACCAGAACTGTAGATTCCCTTCTGCTGGGGATTATACAGTTGTAAAAATGGAATAACTTCAGAACCCAGAACCAGATTATAAAATGTGAGTTATTCTAATGGAGTACTGTATTTGAATTGCATGGAGTGCTTCACTCTATTTCTTCCTAAGGGGAGGAAAAAAAGATTAAAGAGAAATAAGCAGTCTTTGCTGTCTTTTACTTACTCCATTTTGTATGTCTCTCCTGTACCTTCACACCCTGCTAAGGTAGCCTTGTTTAAAGTAAGATTTCGAACACCCATTGAAACTTCTGATGAAAGGTCTTAGTAGGTGATAAGGGCATGCCTTCTGCTTTACTCTTTATGATTAACCTGAGGCTATGTCATAGCCCTGGACGTTTTCTGGTTTTTCTCTAAGGTATAGGATTTTATTGAGAAAATTGATGAAGAAAAATGATCTCATTTCCTTTTGACTCTTGGGTGTATAGTAAGTGTCTGAGTTGCAGTGATGTTAAATGTTTCAGTTCTGCAGTATACAAGTACCAGTGCTTTCTGACTTCATGCTAGCTTGGATTTAATAAAAATGTGGATCAACAAACTCACAAGTGTGTCCCTTAATAGAAGCAGGTGCTCCTTGCAAAAGTAAAGTATATCTTGTAGTTCTATTTGAACTGAAAATTATTCCTGGCTAAAAAAACCCCTTCTTTGTGTCTGAAGCAAACACCACGTGTGATGGAGATAAGGAATCAGATGGTGAAGATGTAGAGGCCGACAATGGTAATTCATCTGAAGATTTGAGAAAGGTAATAATTATATTTTTTAAAAGTTAAACTTTACTGTTAAGAAAAATCCATTAAGATTTATAGTATATATTTAAAATAGTACCTTAATTTGGGGATTCGCTGTTGAATGCCAGGTTAATGACACTCTTAATGTTAGCATACACAAAATATTGTTAATAATATTCTTATTTTTATTACATTTTCAGGAAATAATGGTTGGTTCACAGTACCAGGCTGAAATTCCAGCTTATCTTGGCAAATGCAATGATGATGAAAAGGGTATGTTCTTCTGACTGTTGTACTACTTGTGTTTATACATAGCACTTGATGGAAAAATGTTATTTAAATTGATAAGATAAATTCAGTGACTTAGCTAGAGTCTCAGAGACCTTTACAAAAAGACACAAGAAAACTAAAGTAATGCAACCATGTATTTTTATCTCAGAATTGTGACTCTTCAACTTGAAGAGGACATTCTCAAGACAAAATTGGAGGGTTAATTCTGAAGTATCTGGTAATATTAGGAGGCAACAAATTGTGGGTCAATAAGGTAATACTTTCATCAAAGAATCATAACAAGGCTATGGGCATGCAACTTAGTTTACATTGAAGATCTTCAAAACAGCGTAAGTTCAGCCATGTGAGTTACAAAATTGACATGGAAAACAAAGCGAAAAACTACTTTAAATTTCCTTGATGTGGGTCCTGATAAACCATCTCTTAAAAAGTGATACCTTATGTATGACATTACTCTGGTGCATATTCAAATTAAAAACTGCAGTTGTGCTAGAGTAGAAAAAAACTAATAGAGTTTTATGTTGTACCTTTAGAAACTTAGCACATATATCTGTGGAATTAAAAAGGTAAATAATGAAAAAAAATTGCTCTTGGGTGGAGCAGCTATGAAATTAAGAAGCAGGGGGATATAATAAAGGGCATTTGGGGTTTCTGCTTTACATTTTCGGTATTCTGTAACTTACTTGTGTTCTGTTACTGTAACATTAATGGGGATATTATTTAAGTGAAGTATATCAAGTCTCTGCAACATTGCCACCTGCTTTTTTGAAGAATTACCCTTTGCCGTAGAGAAGAACAACGTTTGGTATGGGAACTGGAGGTATTAAGAATGAACATCTCCTGTGTTCTTTAAGATCTAGGGAATGTTCCAGTTTTCTAAGATTCAAGCATGATGCTGATGGGTGATGAGAAATGGAGGAATAAGAACGGCATTTATGTGGGTAGTTCTTTTACTATTTACACATCTTTATGTCTCCTCAGCCAAGAACTAAGGAAGTGCCAGTAACCAGAGGATGACTGAGGATATCTGACAACTTTCTCTGTAATGAGATGGTACTAGAGAGAACCAGTGAGGGTCTTGTGTGATGGCATGGCCAAGAGCAAAGGGGCAGCTCCCAGTTCAGAGAGCTTGAGGAGTTCCTTTTGAGATTGTCAGTCATGGACTCCAACAAAAAGTGCTGTGTTGCCTTGGTTGATAAAGGAATCTGAAGCTGAATGTCAGCAGCACTCCAGAAGGTTGGACTTGGCTGTAGGGGTGGAGGATTCTATGAAAGCCTTTTCTCTACTCCCTGAGTAGCTAGTGATGGCAAACAGAGGCTTACATTTGTGCTATATAGTCCCAGCTACCAGGATAGTGCTAGAAGGCAGTTCTGCTCTCATATAAACTTTACACTTGTAGCATGTCTGTCTGAAAGCTTTCCCTGTTCTCAAGCCATGAAAGAACTTGCGGAAGGTGGAATTGTATTCCCCACTTTATCTGAATGTTTCCTGTAGTTTTAGGAGATCATGGAGAACCTTTATCTTTTGGGCTCTAACAGCCGTTATGCTTCTGTGTTTGAATTGAGTAACTCCAATTTTTTATTGCCAGAAGAGCATGTGAAACATAATATGCAATGGTAATCACATTTATTGATCAGAGTAAAGGATTTATAGTTTAATCTAGTTCTTGAAACATATGCCCGTACTGGCAAAGGTTCACGCGAGTTCTTGCACATTTCCAGTATATTGTCCTGGAAATAAGCTGCCTAAGAGGTGCATGTGTGGTTTCAGTGTACTGTGAAGGAGGACTGTACATCCTAATTACTTGTAGAATATGTGACATAACAAGTTCTTAATAGCTTTCAGTTGTTAGTGAATGGAAAACCAAATTACCACATTGAGATCTAGGCTGCCATTCTTGTTAAGTATTTTTTGGCAAATTTTAGTTGAAAATGACTAAATATCCGAAGTGAGCTGCAATTTAAAAGTGGCATGATCATGCTTGATTTGATTACTTCTGCGTTCCTGTTCTTTGTATTTCTGAAATAGCTCTTAATATTGCACCCTTAAAAATGTCACACCTGGTATTAATGAATTTCTTTTATCAGCTTATGAAAATGAAGACCATTTACTTTGGAAACCTGATGTGATCTCAGAAAGTAAAGTTAAAGAATATCTTTTTGAAACCTCCTTAAGAACAGGAAATGAAAAAATGATTGGCAGAATTCCTGAAGGACTACATACACGGGACAATGAACAGGTAAGTTTTATGTCCTGCTCCATTTGTGACACATTGCTTTGTAGTTAATGTGTCTTCTCTTTTTCTGTCTTGTATTACAAAAGCACCAATACTCAATTTCTTCATTCTTTAGTTGGATGTTACTGGATCAGGATCTTGCTTGTAATTTTAAACACATGGATAAAATCACAAGTATTTGAATGTTGGCAGTGTTGTGTCTGTGATGTTTCTGATCTGTCATACTGTTGACAAATATTTTTTTAGTAATTGCATATAATGTTTTACTTTTTTAATTAAACTATGCCTCAGCTTTTGGATGGTTTTGCTTTTGGTTGTTATTTCTAAATTTTCGTCATGTATAAAGATAAATCCTTGGGTTTTTTTACACTAGATAGGCTCACTGGAAAGCTAATTTTGGAGGTCTAGGTTGGATATTGGAAAACTTTGCCTCTTTATAAAGATTTTTTCCATTTTGTAGGCGCTGTATGAACTTCTTAAAAGTAGCCATAATGTTAAAGAAGCAATTGAGAGATACTGCTCGAATGGAAAGACGGCTCAGGGTAAGAGAGAGTATCTGGCTTTTCAGAAATGCGTGTTTGGAAAAAAAAAATGTTGTGTTGAAAAACCTTGAGTAAGAATTAGATTAATGAGTACATCCATATCCATCGTATCCACTATGACTTTAGCACAGATGGTTTGGCCAGTTGGAAGTTCTGCTACAGAAGTTTGCCATTTGTAGAAAGGTTGATGATTTGCTTATGACCTTCTCTTCTTTCATCCACTGTTACTGTAACAAGGCACAGATTGAGAAGACAGGTGATTCTACTGCCGTAAGACAATTCTCAGCCACAATCTAGTATCTTCTTGAGATCATCATCAGTTACAGTCCAGTGACATCTGTACCAAAATCAGGAGAACTTGACTGAGTACATAAATAACCCTTCCCTTCTTCCTTGCTGTGCTGACATTGTGGTGTTCCAGCGCTAAACTGGTTCAGCCCTATGGTTCCATAGCTTTGCTTCAGTTCACATGGGGAAATGGGCTTCTGTCTTGTGTGTCCCTATTACTCATTATTCTCTTAAATGGAAGTCAGCATCTGTCATTAACAAAAACAGTTCTTTGTCCTGTATTTTTGCATATGTGTTGCATAAAGCAGAAGTGGATTATGAGCCCTGGTGTAAGTTGATATTCTGGCAGATAGTCCCTACTTAGAACTAGATCCAGAGGAAACTTGAGTGTTTACAGGTTGGGTGCTGGGAAGGGCAGGTATCTAAGTGACATGCTGTAACCCCAGCTACTAAATATCACACAGCTGCTCACTCACTCTGCATTCCTGCTCCTTCCCTGTCATAGACAAGAATCAGAGGAAAAGAAAGTAAAACTTGTGGGTTGAACTAAGTTTAATAATTGAAACAAAAAAAAAAATATAGCAAGAATAGTAATGACACTAATGACCATAATAGCAACAATAATTGTAATGAAAAGGAAAGAGGAATAAAAACAAAGGTGAGTGATGCACAATAAAATTGCTCTGCTGACTGATGCCCAGCCCATCCCCAGCAGCAGTTGCCCCCTCCCAGCCAGCTCACCCCATTTTATATAGTGGGCATGTTGGTCTGTGGTATGAAATACCTGTTTGACCAGTTTGGGGCAGCTCTCCTGGCCATGCTCCCCCCAGCCTCTTGTGTTCCTGCTTACTGGCAGAACATGGGAAACTGAAAAATCCTTGACTGCACACTTTGGCAACAAGTAAAACATCAGTGTGTTAGCGTTTTTGTTGTGTGGGATCCAAAACACAGCACTGTAGCAGCTACTAGGAAAAAATTATCTCAGCCAAAACCAGGACAATAAGGTAAAGCTGAAGGGGACAATAAGGACTATTAGAAGAATGCTTGAGAAACCTCATGTACAAGAAGAGATTGTATAGGCCTAAACAAAGTATCAGCTGCAGGACTGTATCCTAAATCCAATACTGCTCTAAAATTTAGATTCCTACTTCAGGATTGAAAAATATCTATGTACGTTTGGGGCTGAGAAGCTAAAATTCTACCCTAACGACTGGTGCTCCCTACCCACACCCCACACCCAAGTCCAAATAGATTTGTTATACCCATGTTAAAAATGGTAAAGCATATGCTTAGTGGATGAGGGAGAGGCTGTGGATGTTGCCTGCCTGCACTTCAGTAAAGCCTTTGACACTGTCTCCCACATCATTCCCCTGGAGAAGCTGGCAGCACATGGCTTGGACAGATGCACTCCTCACTGGGTAAAAAGTGCCTGGGTGGCTGAGCCCAGAGAGTGGTGGTGAATGGAGTTACATCCAGTTGGTGGCTGGTCCCAAGTGGTGTTCCCCAGGGCTCAGTACTGGGGGCAGTTCAGTTTAGTATGTTCTTCAGTGATCTGGATCAAGTACCCCCTCGGTCAGTTTGCAGGCGTAACCAAGCTGGGTGGGAGTCTTGATATGCTGGAGGGCAGGCAGGCTCTGCAGAGGGATCTGAATAGGCTGGATCAGTGGGCCAAGGCCAGTGGTTTGCGGTTCACCATGGCCAAGCGCTGGGTCCAGCACTGGGGTCACAGTAACGCCAACAAATCTACAGGCTGGGAGCAGAGCGGCTGGAAAGCTGGAAAAAGACCTGTGGAGTGCTGGTCAACAGTGAGTGAACATGATCCAACGGTGTGCCCAGGTGACCAAGAAGGCCAGTGGCATCCTGACCTGTGTCAGCAATAGTGTGGCCAGCAGGACCAGGGAAGTGATTCATCCCCTGTGCTTGGCACTGGTGGGGCTGCATCTCAAATCCTGAGTTCTGCTCTGGCCCACTCACTTCAAAGGGGGAATGTTGGTGCTGAAGCATGTCCAGAGAAGGGCAAGGGAGCCAGGGAGGGCTCAGGATCACAGGTCCTGTGAGGGGCATCTGAGGGAGCTGAGGCTGTTTTAGCCTGGAGAAGAGGAGGCTCAGGGGTGACCTTACCACTCTACAACTATGTGAAAGAGGGTTATAGCCTTTTTTCTATAGCCAGGTGGGAATTGGTCCCTTCTCCCAGTGACAGAATAAGATGAAATGGCCTCAAGCTGCACCAGAGGAGGTTTATAATGCGTATTACAAAAAATTTCTTCAATCAAAGAGTGGCTAAACATTGGAATGGAGTGTCCAGGGAGGTGGTGGAGCCACTATCCCTGGAGGTGTTCAAGAACTGACTGGACACAGGGCACTTAGTGCTGTGGTTTAGTTGATGTGATGGTGGTTGGTCAAAGGCTGTACTGAGTCTTGAGGGACTTTTCCAACCTTAATGATACTGTGATTCTATAATATTGTCAATGCCTCTTTTTTAGAGTAACTGTTATATTACAATCTGCTCTACCCACTGAAGCTCACTACTATTCTCAGTATGGGAATTAAAAATTCACTACTCCTGGGATAGTTTTTTAACAGTGAGACTTTATGTGGGGATACTTTCTTCTCATCAAACATTGAAAACTCTGTAGTAAGGAGTGAAAAATTAATGGGACTGAGAAAGAAGTAATATGGCAATGCAGTGAAGTGATTATCACTTTCATCTGGGAGCACAAAGGTCTTGGTTTCAGTGTCTGCTTCCAGAAATGTTTCAAAATGTGTGTGTAGGTTTTTCCCCATTGGCTCTAAATGTTAGTTGAATGGAAACTTTGTGGACCAGCATTATGAATCTCAGAAGCCTAAAAAATCTGACCTAATTTATATATATACCTAAAGCCAAAATCAAGATAGGAAAGAAGAGACTTACTCTTTTTTGAGTGATTTTTGTGGTGGTGTTTGTGAAACTAAAATACAGTTTTAGAAAATGCAGGTTTTATCATTAAGGGGGGAAAAATGGAAGAAAGATATTTGCAGTTCCTCCTTAAGAGATCTGCAGGGATTATTTGTGGAATCTTCTGGAACAGGTGGTTATTTGGTTTGTTCTGGATTCTCTGGTACCTCTGGTTTTCAAAAGCCTGGATCAGACTAAGTATAGTCCCAGTCAGCTGACCCTGTATGGCTGCCTATCCTAGGCTTAACACTAAGGCATTCCTCCGTGGTTCATTATGCCTTTTCCAGGGGTCTTACTACCTCAGCAGGGCCTTATGAGATCAGGAAGAGTGTTGGAGGTTCTGGGGAGTCTGTCTTACTTGCTGGATGTGTTGGCTGTCTGCATCAGGTTGGAATTGCCCTGCTGATGTTGGTTGTCCCACCCCATTTCTCAGCCATGATTTCCAATGCCATGCATCAAGGCTGGTGCTCAGGCAGGTAGTCAGCTCCTGGTAGGACATGGCCTAGACTCCTGGATTTCTGAGTGGACGGATAACACTGTTCCCGTGGTTTGAACAGCAGGGCTGAGCTCCATCAGGCCTTCTCATCTGTGATGTCTGAACCAAAGTACTGCTCACTCACTCAGAGCAGGGCCATCCATTGAAACAGGATTTTCCTGCACTCTTTTTTTCCAATAACCACTGTTCTTAGTATCCCATGTGAGAAGAAATGCTGAGAAAAATTATCACACTTACCACCTTGGTGATGTTATCAAACTTTTTTTATGACAAACTTTTTAAAAATAATAAATCTTTAAATATCCTTTACCCTCAAGGATGAGAGTTCAGAAATGAAATTCTTCTAGAAGATTCTTTATAAAAAAGAATGTTATATTTCAGGGAGGATATCTGTTCATAGAGGAAATAACATGGATCTAAATTACTGAGCTGGGTTTTTTTAGAATGCATTTGGCTAATCAGCCATTAGGAACAAAACTTTATTCTTTGTAAAAGGTAAGTGAATGAAGTCAAGTTTCTCATGCTACTTTTATAATTGTCTAGAAGAGATGACAGCATGGACGGAAGAAGAGTGCAGAAGCTTTGAACATGCACTTCTGATTTATGGAAAAGACTTTCATCTCATACAGAAAAACAAGGTTAGTATTTTACAGTTAAATGGAAGAATTGGTAAACTACATGATGCTGAAAATATGTAAAAGTAATGTGTCAGAAGCTGTACAGAAGAGGGAAATAACCATATTAAAACCAATTTGGCATTTTTGCACTGTTTCTTTCCTTATATGTAATTGGAAACATTAGGTATTGCAAGATGAGTCAGTGTACAACCTCTGAAATCAACATGTTGACATTAGTTGTATTTATACATGTGCATTACAATACAGTTTAAATGGATGCCTCTCCTGGAAGAACAGTATTTCTGTACCATGGCTGTGGAAGGGGAGAATGCATCTTATCTTAAATTATTTTGTCACCAGGAAGGTGCAAGTTTACAGAATTAGGCCTAGCTCTTTGTGTTTTCATAAAGTGTAGTGATCCATCAGTACTCTCTTTTCTGAGCATCAGAGAAGTTCTAATTTGATCTGGATTGCTTCTGATTGGCTCTGTGCCTGAAGAGTAGGGATTTTTTTTTTTAGTTATCAAAAAACAACAGTTGACAATATTAATGTTTTCAAATTTCCTATATATCTCATTTATGCTTTTCATACCATGTTGAAGGTCTTTTTCATTGGGAGTCTGGTGTTCTTATTGTACTTCAGGTAAACTTTATAGGGTGGTTGTTGCTGTTTAACAACAGTCTGCTAGTCTTGCTCAATACCTGGCTTAATCCATCTTCAATAATATTTGGGTGGTTCAGATTTTAAATGGACCTTACAAATAAATATTAAAGCATCAGAGATTAAAAATAGATTTTTTTCAAGGTGGAACAAAGTACATTTGTTGATGAATCTGTCACTGGACCAGAATTTATCTAAGAAATCCAGTGGCTTGGTTGTTTTTTCTTTTTCCAAGTTGGTAAAATGTCAGAAAGTTTACAGAAAGTTTACAGAAAGTTTTGGGACCTGGCATAAGGTGATGCCACTTGTCTAGGTGATACTTTCTGTATACAAGATTTAGTGTTTGGGGAAACTTTACAAGATGTGTTTCCTTATCACTGCACTGCAAAGCATTGTTAACTGGGACTTTGGCATACTGTCATACGGACACCTGGTCATTTCTTCCCCTGCCTGGTATGTTTGTGACTAAACTATCAAGGTTTAGTACTACACACAAAGAATTCTGGATTTGCCACTGATGTTTGTGTCTCAGCTTGCTTTGGCTCCAAAGACATCCAAGACCTCTCTGAAGCTTCTTTCTTTCCTGTCAAGGACAGTTTCAAATTGCTGATGGTTTCCATGGGGAACTTTGAACAACCA
>JAWWLZ010000094.1:53332564-53351281 GCA_035041345.1 Poliocrania exsul
CCCCCCCCCCCCCCCCCCCCCCCCCCCCCCCCTTTTGACATGAAACTTCCCTACACGATTTGCCAGAAGAAACTGCTATATGAAAACAAAAAAGGCTCAACAACTTCTAGCATGATTCAGACTAAGTTGCTTTATACAGAACAATCTCGTTTATTAAATAACCTAAACTATCAGAGCCTTCAACACATCTTTGTTGAAGGTGGCATTTTATTCCAGATTTCCAGCAAATCTGGTTTTAAAACTCTTGTGTCAGGAAAATATTCCATGACACAGCTTGCATCTTTTTGTCTAAAGACTAAAATATCCCCTTTTCATGAAAGTTAAAAATACAAAGAAAACAAACTTTAATTTCAAGAGAAATTACATGGCCAGTAAATGCACAGTGAACCACAAGTGCCTGCTCTTACTTTATAGGGAGGCAAATTGCTTTTTTTAAAGTTACCATCAATATTTGGATTTCTTACTCCAAGAACATCATGTAAAAGGACAGATGGAGAATGTCCTTTTAACCAGTACTGAAAACTTACTAATTGCAGAACATCTACATGATGTGAAATGGAACAGTGATTGCTATATTAAAATGGATCTTGAGCTTCTCAGCTGATAATATCACTGAAAAAGTGCTCCAAATAAAATAAAAACCACTTACCTGCTAAATAATCATGCAGATAGAAGGAAAAATGCTTTTATGTTCACATGGAGCCAGATGTTTGAAAAGGCACAGTTTACAAATCTCTGCATGAATTGTCAAATGTTGCATACTGAGCTTAGGTAAAGATCTTGATTTGTCAATCACATACTTAGGTAGATCCCCCACTGGCCTTAAGTTCTTGATGTAGCTATCATTTAGGCCAGCAGAATAAAACAATTTGCTGTGCTTTAACTGCACTGCAAGACAGTTATTGTATATTCAGTAGCATTTTCTTCAGTATTTCAGCCTTACACATACGCCGCTACCATGCGGTACGGAAGACTGGGTGTTTCAGCAGCTCCCTTGATGGGGGTCTGTCCTGAGGTTGAAGTTCTAAACACCGAAGAGTCACATCTTTCAAGCCTGGAGACAGATGTGTAGGGATTGATGGAGCAGTAGTTGCACTAGCAATCTGAACAAGGGAAAACGACTTATTAGAAGTCAGTAATTAAGCCCCCTCTTCTACCCCAAAAACCCCTCCAACATGCCAATCATTTCAGCTGACGAGTTATATTCATGAACTTCTCTCCATTCAGCATGTTTCCTACTGCAGTTTGAAGACTGCATTACTACTTTCTGTTCAAGTTGTTCTTCTGTCTATTGCTTTTTGCAGCCTGACTCTCTCCTTATACTTTTCTCTAAGGTTTCTGCTGATGGTAGGATTTTGCAGGGACAGGGCACGGGAAAAGCTCTTATGCCACACATACAGGTACTCTTCAGTCTATTAGTTGCCTTCACTGTTAATTGGTATAAGCCAACGTAGCAACAGATGAAACTGAGCAATGTTATATTACAATATGTTCAGCTGGCTATGTATGCTCTCCTGCACTGCCTTTACTGTATTCCTGCTACCACCCCAGAGAGCAGTGTTTCTCAGATAGATGCACATCTCTCCCAATCAAATAATTTTCATCTTCTTTACATCAAATTAAGCAAGATGACTGAGAACACTACCATGGCACCACTGGATTCACACAGACAAAACCGTGACATTTTCAACTCTTATCCCAAGTGATTTGTACTTAATTAGAACATATCTGAACACTGCTGTGCTAGTTCTCCTTTGTGCAAACACTTTCTTCATTCACAAAAGTGAAAATACTAATGGCAACTTTCTTCACTTGCAAAGGTCAATTAGACTTTTAGAATTAAATATACCTAATTGATTTTAGTAAGAAACATGAATGCCAAGATGGATGATCTAGGAAAGGGCAATAATCACATATAGCATGGCATAATGGTAAATATCTCTCAGCAAAATCTGAACATGGAAACATTAGGTTTTTACCAAAAGACGTTTCCCACTGTGAAATACAAATACACACACAAATGGTAACAAAACTCCTTTTGCACCTGTATTTTACAAGATTGTAAGAAAAAATTCAAATCCCAATCTTCTGGCTAGAGTAAAGATCAACTCTCTTGCTAATTTTTCTTTTTTTAGCCTGTTACACTATGTATTTATACCTTAGAACAGACCATTTTTAGCAACCTGGTGTAGTGGAGGGTGTCCACATTGCAGAAGGGATGGTAGAACTAGAAGATCTTTAAGGCACCATCTAACAGAAATCCTTCCACAATTCCATGATTTGGCATATTTTGTGTTGGTATCTTTTTTTTTTTTTAAACAAGCAACTAGGGTTTATGTTGGTACCAGTATTATTTCTGTACTAACAGCTGCAATATAAACACGAGCTATTACAACAATCCCTGTTATTTGTAAACAAATCAGTGTTTTTTGTAGGATACTGGCACTAACAAAATACCTTACCTTAAATATCAGAGCAAGATGATTGGAGTGTTTCTCTGCGTTCCAAGGAGGTTTAGCACAAGCCATTTCTATAACAACACAGCCAACGCTCCACACATCACAGCTCCTACCATACTGCTGACCTCTCAGAACCTGAACAGAAAGACAGAACAAAGATCAGATTGTAGGCTTCAAAGTCTCTCAACTCCAAGTAATTTAGAAGCAAAAATCAAAATAGTCATCAACCAAGTGTATTCTGATTAACATTTCAGGTTGAGAGAGAGATTGGTAATGTAAATGCTGTAGGAGTTACACAGCTCTAGAGATCTAGTAAATAAAATGCCTGATCAAGTGGCTAAAAAAATACCTTGCAATAGCTTTTGACCAAACGGTCCTTTGAGTGTTAGTAACAATACTTGTGATGGGTATATCTTGTAGCAAAACTACTTAAAACAACCTTGATAGCAGGAAAGAAAAGTCACAATCATTATGTTGGAGTCATTCCTAATCTTTAGAGCCAAGGCATTTAAAGCATATCTAGCAATTTTTCTGTTATTTGGCCATATGAATTAGCTTAAAGAATTCAAACAATAACTTCCAAAACTGGATTCTTACCTCCGGTGCCATAAATGCAATAGTTCCCAACAACTGTCCCTGAAACTCCCCAGCACCAGTTCCTTTTGATGCCAACCTCGCTGCAGCTCCAAAATCAGCAATTCTTAATCTATGACCTGTGCTGTCAATTAGCAAATTGGCACCTGTCAACAGCACAATAAAAATACTGCTAGTTGGCTTTCCATTAAAGGCAAAAGGATGAACAGACAGTCAACACTTTTCCTCCCTCCACTTCAAAATCATAAATAGGTTAACATTGCCCACCCCAGTATCAAGGAAATCTAAAGATCAAAGACTAGGTCTAATAACATCACTTTTCTGTTATGCCTGATACTGCACACAGCTTCAGGCCATTTGAGAGATTAATAGAAGTAATCAAACTTTCAAACTAGGGCAAACAGGGTTCTGGAACAATGCCAGGAGGTGGAATAATGGAAGAAAACGGTGACCTAAAACTCTGGAGAGTTTTATTGCCTGCAGCTCCTCATGAAATTTAAACTTATTTCATTATCAAGCAACTTTGAGTTGTTTTGAAGAGAATTACAGAGCAATTGAAAGTTTTACTACTTTCAGAAGAATTAGTACAGACAAATATTTGCCATTGGTGTGTATGGCTAGACTTCGTGAACGAAGATTTGGGCAGGGCTCTCCCCACCTGGGTGTGCCCTTCCAACCTGTGCAGTGGATTTTTTAGGTGAGGCTCAGCATGGACAGAAGTGGCCCCACTGCTTAAGTCCTAAGGTCCATTTGCCACGGCTGAGTGAGCTTGGAGAGTGGTACTTATATGGACGTATGTTCAGTTCATGGACAGCAATAGTGACATTAAAGGGAAAAGTTCATCAAGGCTGGTGTTTCTTGGTGAAGTCCACATTTTGCTCAGAATATTGTATTTATGTTCAGTTAGGACAAAGGAAGAAAACTCATCAGAATATTCCTATGCATTAGAAAACTCCCCTCTTTATCTTGGCTTGTTCACAGATTTTAGTATCATTTCAATGTAAATATTTACATTAATTTAGGTAGCAGTCTTCCAAACCATACAGTAACTTCACATCTTATTTTAACCAATTAAGAAAAACAATTTTTCTAAACTGTTGTCATGGGTAACAAATATCCCCAAGCATGCTATGAATACTTTGATTAAATTCAGTAACATTTTGATTAACTTCAGTAATTAAAGGTTCTTAAGAATGATCAGAAAAACCCTACAGAAATATCCCTCCTGAGATGGTATCTGGGAGAAGCAGTAGGTTTCAGGCCAAAATAGATGCTGCTTTATGAATATTCCTTCTTAAAAGACATTCTCAGTAATTCTCACCTTTAACATCTCTATGGATTATCTGATTCTCATGGAGGTAAGAAAGGCCACGTAACAGTTGTTCTGTGTAATTAATAATAACCGATTCTTTGAAGGCTCCATATTTACTTAACAAATGGGCAACTGAACCCCCTAAAAGATAAAACAGTACATTCTATCAACACTTGGAGTTTCTATTTGTAGAATGCGACACTAAAATTGGAACTTGGTATTAGTATTCCTAATTTATAACTAGATTTCTCCCTCCCCCACCCCCAAAAATTAAGTTTCATAGGCAAAAAGTAATACAATCTGTCCCTTAATTACTTTCTACATGGAATTGTACACATTAAAGACACAAGACTTCATGCTTCCTAATAATTTCATACTTCCTTAAAAGAACATACAAATTCCTAGTGTACAAAGTACTTTTACTGATAAAAACCTACACTTTATTCACCCTTCACAGTAACATGTAAGCAGCAGAACACTGGCTTTCTTTGGGACAATCGATATGCCAGCCTCCGGTAAGCACTCCCTTGTCAGATCTGAATTGACCTTCGTTACTACCCAACTACCACTACAAAGAACTAAGCAGACAAGCAACAAAAAGCAGAATCTTCACCCTGTTTTCCAAAATTGCTCTACAGATTTTAAGAGTTTGGATTTCCATTGTGCCTCTCAAAGTATTCTAACATAATTTGGCCTTGAATGAGGTAAACACAATTCCTGCCACTTCACTATCTAAATAATATTTCAGAAAAAAAGTATAATTAAAAACTTAAACACTCTTAAGAAGCTATTTCCTGCACTACTTCTTGTAATAACACATACTTGGGCTTGCTTGTTAGCACTCTGGTATTGCTAAGTGGTTTCTGCCAATGAATGCTAGTTTAAGTGCAATGTTTTCTTTTACAAGAAATAAGGATATATAAAACACCAATCTAGTCTGGGTGACTGGATGGCAACAACATATAATTCCATTCATAGAATTAATAAAACTACTTCTTGAAAAAAAGACATAGATCTTCCTTGTTCCTGCTCTATACAATTATGAAAAGATTTCAAAAAGTTTTACTAAATTACCTGTTAAGATATTTGAAATATGAGTGAGTTTTTCCTAAAGCATTCTGTTTATTACCTATTATTAGAAATTTACTTTAAGTTCTTAAATGCCTTTGCATGTCACCTGACACAATTTTTATGAAAATGCCACGGACACAAACAGGTGACAGGTATTCCAAACTTTCTAGCAAAGTTATTTTTAATAACAACTCAAAGCTACACAGGTACACTGAAAATGCAACAGTTTGAGAGACAGGCACTTCAGCTGGAAATAAATCAAAGTTTGTAACTTCTCATTTAGAGTCAGAAGTCGAAGGAAAAGTAATAGAATCCTTCTTCAAGGTTTTCAACTCGTTTAACTGTATGGAAAATTCCAAATCACAAAAAGATGCACCAGTATGAATATTTCTATGACCACTTCAACTGTTCTGTAAGTAGACCTTTACACTGGTTACCAACAGCAAAAAAAACACAAATTCACAAACTGAAGTGAAGCAAAATAAAGTATGAAATATTTCAAGACTCAAATGGTATTTACCTGCCATCCATTCAATAAAGAGGTTATAGTTGCTCTTCTCACATGTAGCACCCAACATTCGAATAATGTTAGGATGGTTCAGATGACTCATCATCCTTATTTCTTCTCTCAGTGCTTCAACTACCTCTTCTTGCTCAGATGATGTGTTCCTCACATATGTCACCTGTTTTGAAATACGGTATTTAGACTTACCTAACCTGTCTACCACTCCTGTAATCTCTTGTCAGTATAGCAACAAGAAGGGATGCTTTCCACTATCTGGAAGTATTCTTTATCTCAAACCTCTTTGTCTGAGAACGTAAGTCCATGTGAGACAGTCACAGAAAATTAAAAGTGATCTTCTAGGGAAATAACAACAAAAATCTCTCCAAGTACAGAGTGGAGAAACATCCCTCTTCACTCTCCACTGCTTAAATAGGTACAAACCCCCTGAATTCCAGATGCTAAGGAAAAGAAAGAAATATAAGGCCTCAACTAGGATTCTGACAGTGCTATTTGTAAAATTTTACCAGTTAAGTGGTTGATGTTTCATAACTAAAGCTCTTATCCCAGAAATTCGATTGAGGGGGAAACATGACAGATCAGAAGTCCTGTAATGGAACTGAAGCCAACCTCAGCTCTGATCCATACTCAGTGTGAAACAATGGTATGCTGCAGAGAATTTCCCCCAGGTACCACAATCATCATCTCTCCAGGAGGAAGGTCAAGGACCACATGGACAGTCCTGCTCTTTTACAAGCGAAAGAGTTTCAAAAGAAGCATTGCTGACAATAGATATTCTTTCCCTGAGCAATTTCGAAACATTTAATCATTCCATAGATATAAGTTAATTCTAGAATTGATAAGAAAATGTTGGGACTAAAATTCTCTCAAAGTTGTTACCCCTAATTCAGACCTAGGGCACCTTAAGTGTGAATGATTAATCTAAAACCTTCAAAAATCTCAAGCGATGCACGTGCCACACTCTCCCTTAGCCACACTCTGTATCAATTAAATTTTGAGAATACTTGCCTCAAAGTTGGCTTTAGTTAGTTAGCAAAGTTGAATCAGAGGAAACAAACATTAAACTGTATTTCCTCAATTTAAACTGGTTTAGGGAAAATATTTTTGACAAGTAAAGGGAAACTACTTTAAACAGCTATCTTGCAAATAGGGCCTTAAATCAGAATCAAGAGATCTGGGCTCCATTCCTAACTCAGTCACCAACTGATCATCTTGAAAAAAGTAAAAATCCATTTAAAGAACTATTAAAGAAAATGGGCATATAAAAACCAACTTTTTTTTTTCTTTCAAGGAGAATTAAAAAACCTTCTATACATTAACACCATGGATATCAAGATTTTTTTTAATCATGTATTATGTGAGAACACATGACAGGGAGCAGAAGAAGCAAAGATCATGAGGGGTCTGTGACAAAAGAGCTTTTTATCTTCAGTATTCAAAAAAAAATACAGAAGAACATGCACAAGTAAGTGAAGTATTTTCAGTATTTACCTGTTTTACAGCCATTAATGTCCCTGTTCCCACATCTTGAGCTTGGTAACAGGAAGAAAAAGCTCCAAGACCAATTTGCTGACCTTTAAGCCATTCTGCATCTTCTCTGTAATGGTGTTTTGCTTTGGTATGTCCAGGTAGGGTTTCTGGTGTCTGCAAATTAAATGCAAAATCAATTCCAGGTTTACTACTATACATCTAAAACACAGACATTCTGAAATGTCACAAAATATCCAAGGTTATATGACTTTCCCCTCCCTTATACTTCTTTGTGCTGCATGTTACATATGTTTCAGTGGAGATCAGAGCACCAGTGTGTTCTGTAACCCACATACTCCTACTAGATGTAGGAACAGAGACCCTCCTCTCTGTTTCTACCTGATGGTGAAAGGCAAGATTTAAAGACATAAGTAGAAGCATGACTTCTTTTTCTGTTTGTGGTATCACACCTGGTTAAGCATTTAGCTTACACCTATAGTAAACAGAACCAATATCATGTTGTTTTCTACCTAATTTATTCCTCCCACTTTATGCTGTACGTGATATTACCTCATATAAAGGATCACAAATATAATACCCCTTCATCTATTCTTACTTCTTGTGCTTTCCTTTATTTACAAATAAATAGATTTTTTTCCTGACTTCTAAAGTAATCTCACATCTTCTCACAAGGTGTGTTGACAACAAAATCTTTTCCCATTCCGCCTTTTCTTTCAGAAGCCAGATGGGTTTTGTGCAATTGCCTTCAAACAATTGCACAGCATTAAGACTCAGAACAGTTCTACTCCTGCTTAAAACCTTTGTTCTCATTTCCTTGTTTCCTCAATTTTACACTTCCTTTTTTGCCACTTTAAATGTTGGTACATGATATGAGGTTTCTCTTCCAAATACCTTCTCTAAATTTGTTAATAACATGGAAGGATTTTGTTAGCACCTTCAACTTGCTAATGGTTTATACTTGTACTCCTAGGAAAGGGTATTGAGTACCTTTGTGCTTTTGGAATAGAACAGCACTGCTTTATAATTTCAGTGAACCTCAGATGAGACATGCTAAACTCTCATATGTATACTTACATCCTGCTGAATGATGATGATATCTTCACCATTTTCGACCTGTAGCTGGGGAATTATTGGCAGGGCATCTTGAGATGCTGACATTGCCATAGCAATAGCTAAAGCTTCTTCCTCTTCAGCTTCCATCTTCTCCTTGCATTTTTGATTATGGTTTACATCATCTTTGTAAGTATCATCATTTTCTGCCCGCTCAGGAGAAAGAACTGCAACTTCAGACTTGAATGTAACTGTGCCATCACTCGTTGGCATGGAGGCCTCGAGTAGGTCCTCAATACTGGAATTGAGCTCTGCATTAACATCCAGCCGACACTTTTCATCTACTGGTGTGAACACAGTCTCTTCACTTGGTATAACTGCACTGCTACTGCTGTTGGCATCACTCTGTGTAATATCATTCAGGTCAAGTGTCATACTGCTTTTTAAGGTTTCTCCTTGCTTGTTCACATCACTTGGGGTAGGTCGTGATGGCTTTGGCCTGTGTACATGACTGGATGGCAACGGCCTGGCTTGGGTAAAAACTGGAGAAAGTTTCTCAGATTCTTTTGTTTCAGAACAGTTTCTCTGAAACTGGAGAGAAAGTTTCCGCTGTGTTTGAGGAGAAGGTGAGGGGATTTTGCAGGGAACAAATCCCTGAGGTCTGAGTTTAGAGACATCTGTTACAGGGCCAGCTGGTACAGATGGGTTTGAAGGAGACAGAAGAATTGGAAATAGTGACTGGGAATGACTGGATGAGGGAGAAGAGTTCAAACACTGACTGTGGGGTTTTCCTTTTGTTTGAATGGCCGGTTTTGGTTGCTCAGTGGTTACTGATGAAACAGGAAGTCCCATAGCAAGGCCAGCCAGCGTCTCAGAAATGTCCTCCGGACTGGCACTCAGTTTTTTATCACTTAAACATTTCCCACTTTTCCCTGATAACTGGACAGTATTGTTAGGAGTATTACTTTCTGTAGCTTCTGGAGAGTTATCTGGTACAGGTAGCTCCAAAAAGTCTTCCTGTCGGCATTCTCCAGAGTGCATTTCTTCCATGCCCAGCTGAATGGCTTCTGCAATTTCCATTTCATCCGCTATTGCCATCAGACGTCGACGCATCCTTACATGATGACTTGAGCTTGTCACACTTAACATTTCTAACAGCTTTACAAAAACATGAGGCACTCTTGCCACCATTCTTGCTGCACTCAAAAATACTCTTCGTGACAGTTTGCCAACCATTGAGTGGGAATTGTCAATTGACTGCAAGGCGAAAGTTAGGAGGGAGAGAAGCTTCTTATACCTAAAGAAAGAAAAGAGGTCTTTTATACACTGACATGCCCCAGCTAACTAAGTGTCAAAAAAGTCAAATGTATTTAGCTGTCAGTTCTGAAGAAGAAAGAAGATCTATTGGGGTACTAGTACTTTCAAACTGCTTCATGGGTCAGAAGTTTTTATAAAGGCAGTTATTACTCTATAAATCAAGCACCCTTTGCATATAAATATATGCTATTTGTTTACAGGGATTAGGACAATAACTTCTATGAAATCACCAACAACAAATTCAACGATAAAGAGTAACAGTTACATAGTATAAGCAAGTACCTGTCTGCTACAGTATCAGCCTGTAAAACGTCTCCACAGACAATGTGGGGATAAAATTCACCAGGAAATTCCAACAGAAGTCTGTCTATTAGACAAAGTCGCCCCAGCAGTGCTTGCCAGTTGCTGGATTCCGTTTGGGTTCCAAGAATACAATTTAAGACATAATCAACACCTCCAATACCAATGGACCCTACAAAAAAGTTGATAAAATGAAGATTAGCTATGTTCACAGTTTTTGATAAAGATTAGAATTGTATAGAGAATTACAGAGTGTACCCAATCACCCTTCCAAACTGAGAGGAATACTGTTCTATTTGCCACGCTACTTGATAAACCTTAGTGTATTTGCCTGTAATTATAATTCAATTATATATGAAGAGATATTATTACCAGATTTAAGTATTTCTCTCCCAACTGCCAGCTCTCCTGCTTGACCTTTACACATCTCTAATAGCGTTGAGACTGAAAGTTGACTTGTTCGACTGTAAGAAATCAAAAACAAAGAGAGAATTCTTTTAGCAAATGTTTCAAGGAAAAACATTCCAATCATTGCATTTCAAAAATCACTAACTAGGAATTATGTGCATAGAATGATTTCACATCGCTTTATTCCAGTAATTTTCTATAATCCTCTCTCTGTAAGCTACTAATTGTTGTGACATTTATTTACAAGGATACTTCCAAAAGTGTAATGTCTATCACTAATACACCAACAAACCCCAAGTATCTCAACCTCTTGCAAAAAGTGGACAAATCCAGAAATCAAACAATGTAAGAACAGTTCTATTTCACTATAACTTCACATTTTCTCTTGCTAAACTATTACTGGGATATCTGTAGCTGCAGTTTCAGAGGAAATGCTGCTTAGAAACTAAAACTAGAGACAAAACTCAAGCTGGTGGACTTCTGCATCTAGTTTACAGTACAAGAGAAGAAATGGTTGGTCTGGCAGAACGCAGAGGACAGCCTAGGACATGAAGAAAAGCCAAGGGCATTCACTCTGAATAGCTACCTCTTAACACTTCCAGTTTTAATTCAAAGTGTTATGTTCATGTTAACACTTCATGGCATAGATGTGCAAAAACTAATGCTGAAGTAGGAAATCTAAGGAGAGCTTAAAGGGGAGTCATGAGAATCAGACCAAAGAAACATCAGCTGTGATGGAGGGGATGGTTCCTGATTGCACCTAACATCTTCCTTTATTTTAAGAGCAGGAAAAAAAGCCTTATGAAAGCCAAGTATCGTTTAAGATTTTAAGTGTTATAAAAATACAATCAGTTGCCTTCAAAAGCTCCATCTTTCAAGCCAGAAGTTTACTGGTAGCAGTTAGACTAACAAAACCATGATATACTTACAATCCACACATTTTATTTTACTACTAATTAGTTACACATGAATAGCAACAAACAAAGCTTTAAGACATTTTAGTAACAATCCAAAATGAAGTTCATGAGAGACCATACCTGTTGGCATCTGCACATTTAACTAATATCGTCTCTACAACTGGCTTGAGAAGTCGCTGTAGTTTAGCCCTCTCTGCCAAAGTATGACAGGGAGTGTACACCAGCATGGCTCTTAAAGTTTTCTAAGAGAAAGGAAACAAACAATACATATGAAATCAAATCAGCTATATAATTTTTATTTTTTAAAGACATGTAAATAAACCTTAAAGAGTTGTAAATTAAATTTTATATAAACTGTGTTCAAAATATATTCAAAGCATAAATAGTACACTACATACTCACTGCTAGAAATAGCCAGGTCTTTCAGACCAGAAAGACATACTGTCAATACTTAGCACTATAGCAAGTACTTCCTTTTATTTGCCCAGTGAAGTTTTCACTCACAATGAATATTTTGATCATCCCACTTTCAAGTGATATTTAAAAGTCATGAGCAGTGCTCAACAACAACTATCAGAATCCCTGATTTCATGTATCTTCTCCCTTTCCCTCCACGCCTTCAAAAACTAAGTAACTAGGAAATTACTAGAATACAACAAGTAAATAACTACTTACTAAAGCAGCAACATACACTTTGTAGACAGGGTCGGCACAGACCATGGACAGCACACTGCAGCAGGATTCCACCACCACATCTCCTGAGATACTGGTCTGAGATGACCCACTAGCTGCTCCCAGAGCTCCAGCACTTGTGTTGTTTCCATTGTTGCTTCCAGAATTTCCAGTGCTTTCACCATTAGCCAGTAATAGAGCACCACTAACATCATGGGAAAGACGTCTAAGTGCCATCTCTCGTATATTCCAGTTCCGAGAAAACAAGCAGCCAACTAACTCCATGCCAAATACCTGTCAAGGATGCAACATTACAGGAGTCAAACTGAGTAATACTGCAACTTAAGTACCTAAGAAGAACAATCAAAAGGAGTGAAAAATCATCGAGTGACAGCAAGAACGTGTCAGAAGGTGCACTGTCTAAAAAACCAGGTTCTGTGATTGAAATGAAAATATCATAAATTTTAAGTCACTGGTTCTCTAAAAATTCTGTTAAGAGAAGTGGAAGGGTGACTGTGTGGACAGTTTCGTTGACTTTGAACTTCAGTTATTCAGTATTAAGTGGACTTCTAGACATGGATATAAACAATCCTGAAACCATGGTCTGGCTACACCAGACAAAATAACAGCAGAAATATAGGAAATACAAGTTCTTGCATTTTCAAGTGTGTGACTCCTGTTCAGCTGAACCCACCTCTAGACTCTACAAGTTATTTAGGTAATTTGGCACTCATTTTTACATGAGTTGTATTGCAGAGACCAAATCTGTATTTATGTGACACCTTGCACAACCAAAACTAGTTAGGAATACTAAATTTTATTACATGATTTATTACATGGATCTTCAGCATGAGGCATGAGATTAAGTTCAAAGCTGAAGCCTCAGTTACAACAAGACTGTAAAAAATTTTTCCTGATGCAAGTTAAAACCAACCTTCTAGTAATAATTAACCACAAAGCTGGTAGTATTCAGAATAAATTTTTGTATTTTGATCTGATAAATCTAGCAAAACAGTTTAAAATCAGTTTTTACATTTGAAGCTTCCTTACAAAGTAAAATTACCTGAATCCATGGCTCAGCTAAATCTTTATATGTAGAAGGTATCTGCTGGACCCCATAATGAGTAAGGTTAAAATTGCTATCCTGGGCTCTTCTCTGTGATCCAGTTGGAGATTGCTGCTGAGACTGTTGCTGAACCACACGGAGAACAGAAGAATCCACAGGGCTTGGCAGTTCATGACTACAGATCAACAACAAATAATATGAATTAATAGATTAAACATTTGTTGAGGTAAATACCTCAGCATATTTAGAAACATCAGTGAAGGATCCAGAAATAGATAGTTTGTTATACACCAACGGAATCCTCACCTATAAAAATCATGAGATCTCCATTTAGATCTACAAAGAGGACAGATGAGTGGCTCCCTGTTTCTTCTGCATTCTTCTGCCCCTGTAACACAGCAACAGGATAATATGTACTTCAGTGTATGAAACCAGAAGATGGCATTACTATTTTTAAATTTTACTGAAGAACATTAGTTTCAGAAAAAACACTCCTAAACTTAGCCATTTGCAACAACCTGGGCATTTAAATATGGCCATTTAAACATTTTTATGCATGAAAAAATGCTTCACTTTAGTACTAAAATTTTAAGTTATGAACTGAAATGCAGTTCCTCTTGTACTTCCAAAATAGGCAATACTTTTTAAAATTCTATTTGTTAAAGCAAACTGTAAATATTTATATACTTCAATGGATTATATAAATTTTTGTCATAATTCACAATATAATCATAGCTGACAACAGGTAACTTTCATGCATTCTAATGACAAGTCACAGGGGGCTGAAAGTCTGTTCCTACCCTTGTTCTTATTGGACATAATCTTTTCACTCAGGTAAAGGAGGTGCAAACTCCCAGCCCTGCAGCTGACTTCTTTCTCAGAGAATCAAATTAGAAATTTAATTTGTGAGTAAGTGATAAAATAAGGCATATTACTAGTACCTGAATGATAAAATCACACAGAGTTAACTCACACAGAGTTATCAATCAAGAGCAGGTTTGTGCTTTTTAAACATACAAACAAAGCCCAAACCCATACTAAGTTATAATATTTTGCATATTCAGAGTCCCTAGAACTTCACAAAACCAAGATGATAACGTACATATTGACATGCAGTGGTGGTGCAATTTGTTCCTGCAGCCTTCTTCACACACAGTTAGGCTCTCTTCATCCAGCATGCCTAACAAACAAATGGGGCACATCTGTTCTTCTTCATCCTTCATACTATAAAAAGAAGTATTTGTGATTCTAAAAGTGGCATATCAGAGTTCAGAACAGGCTTTAACAGTGAAAAATATTAACTTCCAGTTTGGAACAGTCACTTCTGGACAACTATAGGCTATTCATTAAACATTCTCCTAAACCTTGGTCTGAATAAGTAAATAACCAGATTTTTAGAAGAACTGAGTACAGACAACACTTTGTTGAAATGAAAGGCAAAGTCACAAAACGCATGACAACTTTCCAAACTAGGTCAGAGACCAATTAGAGATTGAAAGGCCCAGCTCTGGCCACTTAACATATTTTTTCCCTAAGCCTTCTTTACACAAACCAACCTTAACTTCTAAATTTATCATCTGGTTTTGAAAAACGAAGTAATTTCTATATTTTGAAAGCTACCCACGTTCTTTTCCATCACTCTTCTTTCAGAGTATGGAGTCATAGGGTAGTCTTTAGTCCATTAAAGGAAACTATAAATACTATTTGATGAACATATATGAAACACAAAATATCAAAAACTATTAAAGAATTTTCTGTCACTAGCAGAAACTGATAGAATAAATTTACATGAACACTAACATACCTATATGTCTCAGGCAAATGTTTAAAAAACCCTATTTTCCTGTTTCTTTTTTCCCCCACCTTAATCTTCAAATGGATATAACCAGATATATATCATAAAAACTATTCTGAACTTCAATAACATATACTGAAAAACACTAGTTATAATCTTTTGCAATATTGTTTTAATGTGTAAAACTCCTATTATTCGTAGCAAAAATATAAGTTATAGTTGGTGTCTGTCTAAAAGTTTGCAGGAACCCTCTATTTGTTCAGCAACAATATATCTTTAAAATAAAATTAACTTATATATACATTATTTCTATACACATATATTCCCTTCTATTTATTTGCAAACAGTTTAAGCTACTTTTTCCTTGAAAAAATCCACATAAATAAGCTTACAGTGAAAAATTAATTTCCACAGCACATATGCATATTAATTAGAAACTTATTTATGAAGAATTTGCTGTAAATAAAAAATAAGTGCAAGTCACAGTCATTATCAGAACCAAATAAACTTTTATCTCAAATTAATCTGATGCTCAGTGTTCTCCAATGGTTGTACCACACAAAATTAGACTTGCCCAAAACAGCAGCTATCTCACTAACTCAATACTGCAAGGAACCAACCATGAGCTGTACTGGCAAACAACTGAAAAATCTTGCACCCTACGAGAAGTGACACCTAATGCAATTAAGTTGACAATCCTACAGAAAAAACCAACTTCCTACACAGGGTATCTACATTACAGGAACTGTTCCAGAGCAGATTATGTATTTAACGACTTCGTTTATGCCATTTATTTACAGTGACACAATTTACAAAAATAAGTAAAAGACAATGTGAAATTAAGGACACAGAAATTAAGTCTGTATATCAGAATTTTAAACCTGTCTGAATATATTCATCTAACTACATGCTTATTACCACAAAGTAACATATCCAGGTGTTCCTTCAATTAGATTTCACCTCACACAAAAGAAAGCCACCATTTGGGTTGCCTTCTGCGGTTTGACCTCTTGAGATGATGTACAGCTCATCCACTAACTAATGCAAGCACAAATTACTGGTCTAAATAATTAATGAGTATCTTTTCAAAATCACAGAAAAGAACATGTAAAAGCACTCAAGTAGAAGTATTCAGGGAAAAACGTATCAAAGAATAAAACTCCACTTAAAATTCATAAACAAGGCATGATTTAGTATTGTATAAGCTATAAAATAGTTTATTAGCTCTCTTATAATAATTTAATCACCCATTATAAAGTAAGTGTTTAAAAAGATATGCTTGCTTATGTTTATATGTTTTTATAAATATGTTTACATAGAGTGCATTTACCCAAAATTTCTTCAGCACACTGTCTTAGGCAGAAATTTTTCTCCAAAGCAGGACATGAGACAAAGAAAAATAATGTTTATTCTTTTGTTAACATTTGCACAAACAGGCTTTCCAAAGTTAACATATGCTTCATTCACTTACATTTCAAAAATTGGTCTCTCAACTTCACATCAGGCCAAAAAAAATTCTTTGCACAACTTAACATTTTCCAGACAGAAGTCACAAAACAAATATGCCCACTTGGTACCACAGTGATTAATGTATGCTTGACTCGATTGCTTGCAAATGCAGAGACTTAATGTGGCTTGAAATGAAAGCAGCTTTGAACAAAAAGAATGTAGGTGATTCTAAAACTACAGAATAAAGCTTTCAATTCCTTTAAAAAAATACTAACCTGTTTTCTGAACTAGATGTAGAAGTACTAGATGATGACAATGTATGAGAATTTGACATGCGTGAGACAAACTTCTGGATGGTGTTACGAGATGGAGCTTTGATCCTCGAGCTACGCCTACTGTGATATTTCTGGAACAAACTCTCAACCTAACATCAGAAAAAGATAGCAACAGTCGTATTTATGCTACGAATAGCTCATAATTAAAGCAATATTATTAAAGCATAACTACTGCTAAAAGTACCTATTCACCTTCACAATAATGTATTAGCAGTAGCAGCAGGAATTTCAGAAGTTTTACTACTAAACAGATTACAAGAAACACTTTACAAGAAAAACTTATTTTCTTATTAAAAATTAGTAACAGCTCTAAGTATGCACGCAATCACTTCTAAAGTCCCACATTCTGTTTACCTTTTAGCAAATCAGTCATACAGATACACAAATACAAGTAGAAAATCCCAAGATTTGAATCATTCACTAAACTACACTACTCTACTATTCACTCAGTTATGTTGTATATTTGCAGATAATTTCTTCCACTTACAGAGAACTCTTGAGACTGAATTAAAGATATAATTAAAATAGATATTCTTGGTGCTTTGAAATCCAACAGTTTTCAGCATTTTTAAGATAATGTCCCAAATACATTACAGAGTATATATTAGATCTGTCATTAGATCTATTAGAAATTGATTACCTCAAAGTTCTTCAGTGTCTTTCTCCAGAGCATTGGATCTGAGGGTTCAAGCTGGAACACCCGCAGCATAACAAACAGCAGATGAATACAAAATGTTCCACGGCCACAGCTACAAGTCTGCAAAGAAAAGTATATGCTGAGGCTCTACGGACTTGTTAGTTTTTCCACATTTAAGTGAATCATAGAACATAAACTACCCAACTCCAGAGGAAAAAAAGAAAAAAAAAATTCATGCAAAATGTTTCATTTACAGGCATAAATACCCTGTTACTTGGCCTTACAGAAAATGAGAATTCCCAAAATAATATTCAGAAATACAAATCAAAAAGCAGACAATTACAATAATAATTTTCAATTTATTCCCTCCCTATTTTTATTTTTTTTTAAAATCAACTGCAGCTTCATACTAGAAGGAATTTATGCATATAATCATAAATCCACAACATGACAGCAATCAAACTTCAGTGAGATGCTTGTTTACCCAGCCTGGATGTACCCCAATATTGCATCACATTAGCACCAAGAAAGTCTATGAAAAGGATCCCATTATGGGTATTAATGAAATTATCACACTTTTAAGGGAAGTATGTGGTGTGCTTGCTGTTTTATATATATCTGATGAAGAGAGGAAGTAAGTGGCTGAATTTTAGCCAAAAATACTTAAAACATAAAATTCAGAGCCACTACTAGGAATGACAAATAGACAAGAAAAAAAATAGTACCTTTTCTTTTTTAAAAAAGATGAACTTTAGACAAAACTGATTTACAAAACAGAAGCTTATCACTATATTACATAAGCACAAATTACAACTTTTAGACATGACTTTATAAAACCAGGATCATTGATTAATCTAATTTGGGTTTGAACAGCTTTCTGAGATTAATCATAAATTGGCAAAAGCCACAGACAACACAGAAACATTCTCTACCTGAGGCCCAATAAACACTCTATATTTATTATCAGGGCTGTCTCCTCCAATTAAGAAGGAGTTGGGTCCTATCTGCTGCAGCAAGTACAGTCTGGCTCGCATGACTTTGTTGACACGGCGATTGGTTTCTTCAGGGCTGTATGGAGAGAATCCATCTGGAGATGGGGCTCGTCGAGGTGGGGTTATCCGTCCACTCTGAAACTACAGAAGTGGTTCTGTCACAAGCATTCATAGGACAAAAGTATGTTTAATTAGGTGTGGTTTATTTCTTAATTTCACCACCCTCCAATGACACAAGTGTCCCCAAAACCTGTAATCACTACAATCTGCTCAGACTATATAACTTGAAAAACTGAAATTATGATTAATGTTTCAAGTGCTGTTTACTT
>JAWWLZ010000094.1:53351404-53364085 GCA_035041345.1 Poliocrania exsul
TTCAACCTGAAGAAAATAAGACTCAATATAGGAGATTATGATAAAAGGTTATAACACTAATATATTTCATTAATGAGGAAATACTATGACTACAGTTTACAAAAGGGAATATATGTTCAATGAAAACCAAAATTTTAAGAAACCTCAGAAATAAAAAAACATACACTTTCTCACTTTTGCATAATAAGAGTAACTTTTAGCTGATGATGCTTTTGGGTTTTTAATATTGTTCCCCCAAAATCTAAAATTCAATGGCCCAAGCCTTTTATGAAAATTGTCTTCATTTAAGTTCTTCACAGTTCTAGCATTATGTGTTAATGGTTCCATCCAATTTCAAATAAAATATAACCTGCATTTCTAACATTTTTCATGGGAAAGGTTAATATAAAACAAATAAAACTAAGCATGATAATATATAAGATAGTTTGGTGAGTTACTGCTGCTTTCTTTTTCTTAACCTTTCAATTTCTCTTGTCAAGAGGAAAGGACCAGCACTGCAGCGCTGTAACTTGTGGTATGTGTCTCTAGTTCAGAGGATTGGCAGCATGTATTTTAACTGACATTGGAAAAACTTGTTTAGAACAATGGGACAATTAGATCTTATTCTAATGGTACTGCGAATTTCAAGGCAAGTCAACTGAAGCTGAAATGTCGACGTGTGATTTTACAAGCTTAACACATTAGATATTATTGCTCAAAATATTATACTCTTGATCTTTATTAATTAAGCCAGTTACTGTTGCTCAAAACATTCTATTCCAGACCTTCTAAAATGCAGGCATATCTATTTTAGACTTATAACAATGCACATGTCTAAGTTTTCCTTAATCTGTACAAAGAGATCAGAAACAGAGGATCACAAACAGCATACCAGTACCACTTCTCTGCAGGAATCTTAATCTAGTCCACAATCCTATCCTTAATGGAAGATACCTGCCTGGAGAACTGACAGGCAGGAAAAATCTGACTACAGGTTAAAAAAGAAGTACTAACACCTCTTCCTGATAATCAAGCTAACCAAACATATATGTATCATGACTGAGTATCTGTATTTCTTCATTTTTCCCTAGAAATTGAAAAAATGAAAGCAGGACTGAACGAATTATAGGTTGCACCCTAAAAGTACAGAATAAAACTCCACGTAGGAGAAACATCACACAAAATATGCTTTGTGTATGTCACTCAAGTGATAACCTGTCATAACCTCTTTGTATCAGCATCGTGCTCTACAGAGGGAGCACAAGGTGCCCCATAAGCAAGAGATTGTAGACCACAGCCAAACTAAAAACATCACAGCTTTCAACTTACAGGCACTGGAGATACCCTTTTTCTTCTAACACCTGGTGACTCAGATTTAACCGTCCTAGCAGATGATGATGAGGAGCTGCTTGGAGAAGGACTACGCCTTCCTTTCTGTGTAGGTGAAGAAGCAGTGCTTTGTCCTTCAGCTTGAGGTTCTAGACAGAGTTTGCTCATTTCTGATCCATCTGTTTTCCCTGGGATAGGTTTCACCACCTTGTGGAAATTAAACCATGTGTTAGAATTAAGAATTGGTAATTTTACACTAAAGCAAAACAAATTAATCAAAACGTTTTTTTGCTATAATTAAGTCATTATACAAAACCCCAAAGTCCCATATTCTTTGGGTCCTACTCTTAATGTCTAATAGGTATTGTCTTATTGATCTATATGCAACACAAATCAAGAACCTTTCTTCCTGTTCATTTGTGCTGCTTATGTTAGTTGTGGCAGCAATGGATTCGATTCTCAAAATAGTTCTGTATTTGTCATTCAAGATATCTAAAAGAACAGCAGTTTCCCTATATGGATAGAAGCCAAAACAATTTTTTTCTACAAGCACTGTCCACTTATTAAGAGCATAATATTGGACCCATCCATCATAAACAGAAACAGCTGAACCAGCTGAGAAACACTAGGGCTACTATTTCTACAGCACAACACTTATTGCAAAGTAAAAACTTTAAACCTGGAGACAATCCAGCAAAACTAGGTGTGCTGTGCCATGTAAAAAAAAACCACCAAAGCTTTTTGTCTGCTGTGCAAGTAAAATAGCTATATCATATCTGGTATCTGCCCTAATCACTGTGCACAGTGCTGCATGGCATGGATAGACACAGGTGCTCAAGCAAAGGGAATACATACTTCCAATACAGGGCTTTATGGCATGAACCCTTCATTTTGATGCAGAGGATTGGAATAGTTCAAGACAAACCTTCAGCTTTGGAATAGTTCAAGACAAACCTTCAGTGCCTGTCAGACCCCCATAATGCATAAGAAGAGTAAGGTCCCTGAGAAACAAAAACAATCACACTGGGCAGATTCAGTTTTAGTTCTACATTTCTCAATGACTCAGAGCCTTGACTCAAAACTGGAAGGAAGCTCCAAGTAAGACCTCAGATAAACGGAGCAGACCTCTCCTAGAAAGTTCCAGAGGTCTCCTTGAGACAAAAACTGAAAGGGCCTTTCCCTGCTCAGGGTATGGGTAGGAAGAGACATCTACATTCAGTGCCTAGTTCCTAAAGTGAACAGGATAAAAGAGAAGTATAAAGAATAGTGAAAGCCTTTTTTCCCCTCCTACCAACTACTGTAATGCCTCTTCTTTGCTGGAAAGTCAGAATGCAGATATATGTATCTATAGACATGTTTAAGTTATGAGCTGCTAGTGCTTGAAAACATCTGAAATTTAAACTATAGTAATTGAGAATCTAGAGCATCAAATGTATTAAAACACCCAGAAACCTCAAGGGAAGTGGGCTGAGCAGACAATCTCAAGCTATGTATTAACCCAGACGTATTTAAATTTTTTCAAATAAAAACTGCTTGGTGTTATTTGACCCTTAAACTTACTGATTTTTTCATGCTCTTTTATGTTATTTTTCGTGACAGAACCAACAGAATGTGCTTATTTCTGTTCTAGAAAACTTGCCCCCAAAAACTTGTTTAGTGCATCAGATGATCTTAGCTTTAAATTGGCACTACCCTCAAGAGGTACATGGGTGTTACATCAACCAATGCAGCTACATTTATAGTTAAGTACTGGCTATCCAGTAACCAGCATTATGCTGCATAGAATTGTAACTAAGCTTAAAATTTTCACCTTTGACCTCTTTGAATTTCTTAAAACTTCTTCCAAGCCACTTATGCAAAAGGAGCACCTAAAACAAAGTTTTCAGGCTTGATCGCTTTGAATTTCTTAGAGTTTTAGCTTGGAAGAAGTTCTAAGAGAATACTCTGTCATCCAAAGTTTAGCAGGGCTGAGATTAGGCTGAAGGAATAGCTCAGGTCTGGCTTTACTTTTTGGGGTTTTTTACCAGTTTTAGCAAGTTTTTACCTAATGAACAGCAGCTCTTTTGGTTGTTGCCGTTAGAGGGCAGAATTGCCACAGCAGTACGTGACAGTACCCAAAGCAGCAGCACAGCGAAATCGCCTTCAACTTAAAAATAAAGCTCAACCAACGCGTCTATTTCAGAAAGTCAGCCACAGTTTCTTGTTTAACACCTCATAAACAACACACAGGGGGAACATAATTAAGGGTAGGAAATTTTTTAAGAAAAAGAGGTTTCTAACAGGAAGAAATCCAAGGGAATTTTACATGTAATAGCTATTACAGGTATTTCCCTTCCATCAGTGCCACTCACCACTGGGCCTCTTCTGCTTCTCCTTTCTAGCCATTCATGCTTCCAGGCTGGCATACACGTTGCCTTGAGTTTCTCCCTGATCATGCGCTCTTCTGGGCGGTCATCCATCTTCTGCAACCCCCTGAGGGTTTCTTTATTCTCCATGTCACGACTACAGCAAAGAAAGAAAAAGTCATAAACACAATTAATTTTAGTTCAAGTATAATGCCACAGAATTCTTAAACTTTGTGTCACCCTCTTCTCCCTCTCCTTACAATGCAGCTGTTTAGACATTATTTCCAACACACCAACAAGCCTGTTAAGAGTTACAACTAATTTGTTATTCTGCCATTTGAAGCATACCTGTTCAGGGAGGTACTGCTTCACCCAGCAAAAACGAAGATCTTGGCTAATATAAAACCAAGACAAAAATTATCCTGTGTCATTCACCAAAGGTTCCACAAGTGTTGCCATGGTTCATGCATTCCTTGGCAAGTCAAAGCTTGCAAGCTCTATTTTAAAACAATTTACAAAATTAATCTAAATTAATGGTGAAAATTTTCCATCTTCATAGGATGAACAGGCATGAAACTATGTACGTAGTGCCTCTTTCTATATATCAACCCTTCTCAAAAAAGACAACCTGTAAACTAATACCACAATAAGAATCACAGACTCCTAGAATGGCTTGGGTTGGAAGCAACCTTAAAGCTCTTCTAATTCCGACCACTTTGCCTTGGACAGGGGCACCTTCACTCCAGCAGGCTGCTCAGAGTCCCATCCAACCTGGCCTAAAGTATATTTAAACCACACATAGAAGTAATGAAATTAAGGCTAGTGGCCTTGAGAGCTGCTTTTCGAGTGATTGATGACTCAAAAGATCTTCAAGTTGGCTATGGTAATAGCAAGATTCATATCTGTATCTATATTCATATTTGTACTTCTTTGACCAACAGCAAAGTAGTTGCCTGTGATTGCTGGCAATAGCAAAAAAGCAAAAAGTACTGTCAGACACAAACTGAAAAACAAATATGAACAGTCTGGAAGATTTCCTGATTCTGCTGGGCCATCTGCTAAATCACCAAGAAAACCATGTTGTTAAGCAGCAGCACATGATCCCCACCAATCTTAATGAGGCTAGTGCTCTTTAAAAATAAGCAAGCTTGATTAAAGCCAACTGTCAGAGTGAGATTTTATTTCAAAAATAAGATCACAAAGTAGATTTGGCTATATAGTAATTTAGCTACAACTGCTGCTGTCTTACATGCAGTCTCAGCTTTTTAAAAATATTCAGCTATGCAGTCACAACTACATTTATGTACTGTATGACAACACATTCCCTGTAACATTTGTGGTCATACAATGATGTTAAAATTACAATTCCTATCTTCAGTAACATATTTCTAGGGTCATTTATCACAAATTCATACTTTAAAAAAAGTTTTGGCTGGTCAAACAAGCACGCTCCTGTTATATTTTTTTTCTCTCATTGTAGAGACAAAGGAAACAAAGGATTCTGAGGCAGGAAATAATTCTTCCTGTCCAGCGCTGAAACGTAAGAAGCAAATGGGTACTGTAAACAAAACATATTTTCTTTCAAGCAACCTAAATCTAAGCTTACTGTTAATAACTGATTTTAGATAGGCAAAACTATGTCCAGTGATTAAAGACTTAAAAATGTTTATAAATAGAAACACAATCCACCTAAAAATGAATGTTTTTTCGGAGGTTAAGCATTAATGCTTGCATAATTCTCAAAGTAATGCAAGTGACATAATAATAATTTTTGCTCCAGCATGGAATTCCGTACTATTGCCTTCTGAAAACTAGTGATAATCCTTGAAATACAAAAAAATTATAGCAGAAGGTAGAGTCCAAATATGAATGTGCCTGAAAGTTTGAAGTATGAAAGAAACCACTGCATGAAACAGCCAACTTTACATTTTTATCTCAGTCGAAAAAACCTGTTCAAAGAATTCTTTATAAGAACAGGACATCTTTAAAATAAGTTAAAATAAGTTAAAATATCATTACACTGGTTTTTATGTTAGTTATTCCATGGCATGAACCATCTCAGTTGCATGAATACTTTCTATACTAGACAGAAAACACCACCCCAGCAGTCAGAGAATGACACAGTATTTCATTTGTTCATATAACCATGATTAACTTCCCAACTGATATAAAAAAAGTCTTTTAGAGGCCCTTGGACTTGAATTCATGAACAATGTAATACAACAGTGGAGCCCTCACAATCTCTGCTTGTTCTCTAAAAAGCAGAAGCAGCTATCTTTCTCTCATGTGACAGCTAAACCGATCTACTCTCGCCTGCACAAAGAACTCTTGTGCTTTCTCTCCAGGCAGGTGGGAGAGACCAACCGAGTCTGAAAGCTCCTGCTTACTAAACCATAGTTATCTTATGCTGAATTTAACTACTTAGTATGTGTTTATAGAACACAACTTCCGACGTAATCAAAACAACTTTGTGTTTTATCTCAAGGCTCAGCTAAAATACTCATTAAATATTCTTATCTGCTGGGTCTGTGGAAAAAATATTTTTCCTGTGTCTGCACGAAGCTCCTGCATATTGCAGGGCCCCATCACTTACTGATCCTGAACCTACAAGGGTTTTTTTGTTAATACTTTTTAAAATTTTATTTTTATTTTATTTAATCTATAGTAAACTCCCCGATCTATTCCAGGCAAGCTGAAGATTTCCTACATGGCAATGGGCTAGGTTGCCAGTCTCTATCACTGTACCTCAGCACAACATAAAAATAAGAAATCAAGAGCATATTCCACCGAGGACTCAATCCTGCAGGGTACAGAGAATTCTGATCTTCATAAAGCAGCACCAATTCATGAGTCAAGGGAACCATGTGCTTCAGTGAACAGGCGAAAAATGAGCGCTGAGGACATGCAAGCTTGGGCCATGGAGCCTGATATTTCCCAACAACCCACCCCTCTGCTTCATCAGGAAGCAACGATTTGGCTCTTAAATATTTCAGCTTCTCATGAATCAAGCAAAAAAAGATAAAAACTGGGTTTTCACTTCTTATAAATTCTAAGTTTTGAACCTTGTCCCTTTAAAGCAACACTAAGGATCTTCTGAATTGTTTGTATTAGTAGTTTGAAACAAATAGACATCAGCTCCTGGCAAGAAATTCCAAAGAAATGGATCGAAACTGTAGTTCTAAAGTCCTGAGCAAGCTCAACTGTGTGAGAAATACTGGTTTTTAATGCATAAGCTCAGTGGTCTGCACATTAATAATTGCATTATTCACTGTGGATTATTTGCTCCATGAACTATAAAACTAAATACAATAAGATTAGTGTACTGCATGGAAACAATCTACTGCAACATCCTGTGCAACAGAGAAGGCAAAATGTCCTTTGTTTCTGTGTCTTAATTTTGAAAACTTACAAACAGCAATTAGTTAGATTACTAACAACTTGTTTTCTCTGGATCAATGACTCACTATTTTAAAAGAAGGTATGTAATACACATGCTATTTTAGCAAACGATGATGAAATATACAGGCAATCTTTACCTCCAATAGCTCAGTGAATTCAATACTAATTCTCTGCAAGGACTTTTCTTACTAAGGGTATATAGCGCTATATGAAAGCTGAATAGTAGCTGCAATTCCTTTTCAAATGCTTCTCAACAGTTGGATGTCTTGGCTCCTCTGCTGTCTCATTTGGGAAAAAAAGCTCTAACCAATAGCCAAGCTGGACCACATTTTATTAGCATCAGGAAAACAGGAAAAGGGCAAGTTCTGAAATACCAGTCAATTCACCAAGCAAGGGAAGTTCTGTCTCTAACCCAGTCACAGCAAAAAGTTATTAGTTGCCTTTCCAAAACAAAACAAAACATTTGTCTAAAGGAATTAGCAAAGGTAAGTTGTACATCAGCAGTGGTCAAAGCATGGGCAACCAAAGGGAACACTGATGAATGGAAGTGGTCATACAACAGCTCTATCAGAACAATCAACACATTTCACAATAGGTTTGGTAGAAAGGCACTGAAAAATCATATATTCTGTTTAGTGCAAACGTCACGTATGGTTTAACAATCAATACTGAAGTGAGCTTAGATGGGATGTCAAGGTCTCATTGTGAGGACCTAAGAATTAGGAGTATGGACACCTGCTAAATGCAACCCAATCCTCAAGAGATCCCAAGAACACTGGGCTAGTTGACCAGCCAGCAGCAGTGCTCAGTGTGGGGAGCTGGGACTAAAGAGTCAGCCATTCCCTGAATTGAGGAGGTCAGCTATTAGACTTTTAGATTTATTGTTGCCACTACAGTTCCAGTAGCACTCACAGTTTCTCTTTTGCCATTAAGTACTTCTAATGACATCAAGATCAGTAATAAAAAACCAAGATCAAGATGGACAAGGCATGGTCTGTTCTCCTATCAGTCTCCCATTCCTTCTCCAGCTGATTCACTACTACTGGCATTTACCATGTACCCATTTGTGTTCATCGTAACATAGCAAAAGATCAGGTACAGCACATTCTATGAAAATGAAAAACTTGGGAACGTTCTCAACCTGGTACTAAATAGCAGCAACTGATATTTAACAACATCACCAAACGTGCTACATCCTAGAGACTGATGTATCTGGCTTAAAACAGTTACAGAGATTTTAGCTCAAAGTTATGGATGTGTGAAATGAAGTTCTCTTATTCTGACAGAGTCCTCCCTTGCAGAACGGGATATCAAAAGGTGCAATTGTCAAAGACAATAAATCACTGCTAACAGGACAATATTCACACCCAAAACTCTAACTCCACACAGCGAGAGCCTTTCCCTTCAGTGGAACATCACAGGCCCTGGTCAAGAAGGATCATGCTTCCTGCAAGAGTCAGCCACGAAGGCTCAAATCCCCAAGACGGATGTCAAAAGATACAGAAGTAGATTTCCTGCATGGATATTCAAGCTCCTATGAAGTCAAATCCACTTCAACTATGTAAAATACCTGATGGATTGCTTGCTCTGAAGCCACCTAGCTATTCTTTGAGATGTATCGCTCAATAGCCACAGAAAATGAGCCTTCCTCCTACAAAAGAAGCCAAGAAACAACAGCCTCTGTTTGCAGCAGATGCCTGTTAAAGATCTAATTAAATGGGCTTCTCTCTCCTGCATATTTCCTAAGAAAGCTACCAGACATCAGACAGAAGTATTACAGAAAGCTCCTTTGGCACTCTAATACTTTCTGTCACTATTTAATTTCTCAGTAACAATTTACACACATCAAAGTATACACATACTGTGGTGTTTTCAATATGTAAGAAGCAGTTACATCACATGACCTCTCGGATTCTTTGTTTTCATACTAAATGCTTTCCAGAGAATCTGGTATTTTATCTCTAAAACCCTAGAAGTTTATGGCATTACTGAGCAGAATTTCTAGAAATTACAGGAGGTAGATAAATTATATTGATACATGAGACCCAAAACCAGAAATAATTGTGCAGCCTATTTTCATAATTTTATGTGTTCTGACTAATGTATCTGAAGTGTCATAATACAGCTTATACCAAGGTTCATAAATTCATTACTGTATGACAAGCCCAGTGTGCCCAGTTCATGACACACCAGTTGAAAAGAATATGCAAGTCCTGCCCCTATCAGGGTGTAACGTCCTACTGGGCCTTTCCCCAAGAACAGCAGTAATGTCATTAAAAGCACTGGAGGAGGAGCGCTCACTGACAGTCAGCTAAGTGATTATCATCTGCAACGGGTTATAGGATCTCAAGCACAGGTTTTAGAGGGGGATTCTTTTCCCTCAGGTTTGCACACCAGAACCCTCCTCTAGCTCTTGCTGAAGTGTAAGACCAAGTCTTGTTAAGTATCATGTAAGTCAACTCCCCTTTTAACAGAATCAGATTCTTCACTTCTTGAATGAAGTTTAATATCCTACATAACTAATTGATCTTTTACTTCAGATTCTTCAAGTCTGTTCCACCCCAAAACAGGAGTATTAGGTGAAATGTGATTGGCCAAGATATAGAAAAGAGCACATCAAAACATGTATGGTCCTTGGTAATGTAAAAGTCTGAAGCCATTAAAAGAAAGATGGAATTAAAAGTAGGATAAAACCCAAAACTGAAGTCTGAAACCAAATTTCTCATTGGAGATTATTTTTATATGCCCATTTATCAGGTAAATGAGAGCATTCAAACTGTTTCAAGTGTCTGTCTTACTTTTAAAGATTAAATTGCTTATTATCTATTGGATGACTCTCAGAGCAGAGTAAAACAACTTCACACATAACGCATGGGATAAAGAGTTTCTCAGCCAGTTTAACTCCTTGGTCCTCAACACAGAAGAACATCAGGTATTTGATATGAAAAAAATTATGCTTTGAGTCAGCTTCAGATAATAGGGATAGGCAGATAAACTTGCATACTACATTCTCCACTTCCAACTGGAATGGTAGAAACAACATACAAAAAAGTAACTTGGACAGGATGAGGACAAAGAAGTTCAAAAGCTACAGTCAGTAATAATTGTGCAGCCTAATTATTTTCATAATTTCATGTGATTTCTAAAACTATTATAAACAAGAAAGAATGTAGAACATTCTGACACCATCCAAAATGGTAGACTTATTAGCAGATACCAAATGTTCCAAGATTGCTGCTGGAAAGAAAATTTTAAACTTCTCTCAGCAAAAAGAAAGCAAATAAAAAAAATCAAAGGCTTATAACTATGTTATTTCTAGTAAAGAAATGTAAAATATTCTACAAATTTTAATGACTTGTTAGTCAGTAAATGATATGTAAGGCAAATGGGGAACTAAACTGACTCCATTCAAAAGCACTAATTCTTTAAATGATTCAAAGCTAAATTCAAAAAGCTGCAAAACCCAGAACTCACTGGCCTCACAGAAAGATGTAGAAAGATGTTTAACAGGTTTGCTCTTCCCTGAAGAAGGATTTGACTAATGTCCTCTCTTTCCAGGGTTATATTTGTTTCTTAGCATGCACTGCTGACAATTATAGCCAATTATTGCCATCTACTAGTTGTACTGAAGCCACATTTAGAAGTCATGAGGCAGGATCCTAGTATCCTAATAATCCCAGTTTGGTTTTAATTTTTTTTGGGGGGGTGGGGGGGTGGATTTTTTAAACATTTTTTTAAGTTTATGCTCTACTTTTCATTTTCTTTTCCTTTTCTTCTCATATTTCTTGTCCATAAATTTATCAGCCCAAGTTACCCTATGAATTAATATAATTAGTATGATATCTTACTATATAGGAACAATAAGCTGCACTAAACAGGCACTATGTGCTAAAGGCTCTGTCTTGCTCACTGGCAGAGACTCATTCAAAACGCCCCTGTCCTCTGAAGAGACAGACACACACTGAGTTTTGCTCAAAATAAAGTAGACTAAACGTTTCCAAATATATTTCTGACTTCGGCATTAAAAGCTTTCCTAAGGTACAGAAAAAAAGTAAGAAATTCACTGCAAGCCTATTCTGGGTAACTGCTGGGGAAGAAACACAACCCCATAGCGACTCCTTCAGCCGCTTGAGGTAGATCCATCTTGAAGGGCGTGTTTTCCAGCAGCAGAAAGGCACAGATGAACTGGCTCTCACCATGACAAGGCAGACTCGGGCTCTGCAGCTCCTCAGTGCTCACACATACAGAGCCTCCCCAGGGGCAGAGTGCTCGGTGCCGCTCGGGCAGAGCTCTGTCTCCCCGCACAACAAGGAGACCTTTCGGTGCTATCTGTCAGCCAATCTACCCACAGGTCAACCACACAGTAACTACACCCACTTTAACAATGGCAGCTAGTATTACAAATGTTTATTTTTGTAAGATAACAACAAGCTAGCACTGACAAAAAATTACAGGAAAAGGCATTCAAAACTTCTGCAAGCTAAAAAATATGGCTAAAAATGAGCATAGCTTCAGTAACTCCTATTTTGTCTTCCTTACAATCTCTATTATTAAAGAAAAAACGAGTGCAGAAATCTTAACTGATGGGGGGGGGGAGTGTTCAGTGAGACAATTTGAAAAAAGTTAGGGGCAAAAACCCCTATGTAGTTAGCAAGCACTAAATACATTTTTTCCATAATAACCAAATAGGTCTGTGATGATAAAACAGGGATGCCAACACAAGACAGCAAGTATTCCAAAAATATATCTTAACAAAAATATACCAATTTCCTTGCCTCTTCAGTGTATACCTGAGATTTTATTCTAAAACTTTGCTGCATTTACATCTCATTAATAACAACGTACTTAAGTTTTTAATTTACAGTAATGTGTAATTCTTTAGAAATGTAGTTCTTGGCACTAGTTACAAATTACATACAGTCAGAGTGAAAATGCAGTTGGCTCACAACCCCCTGGATAACAGAAAATGGGTATCCCTCAGTACTTGCTTAAAAATCGATGTGTAAATTTCAGACACATTCACATGGCAGTGTGAAAGCATAAAACAGGAGGAGCATCACTTCACAAGAGATTCAGCTTGTCATCAGTGATTTGAGGAAGGAGACCGTGTTCCTTGTGAAGCAAATTTGACCAGAAAGCCTTTGCATTCAAGTCTCAGATTAACCATTCCCTCCCAGACACAGAATATTCTCCTGGGCACAGGTACCTGTGAATAAGTTTCACAAATCCTGGGCACTCTGCCATAAAAAGACAAAAATAACATTACCCATATCTAGAAAGACACAATTATATATGTAAGATATTACACTGATGCTAAACATCCTAGTATATGAAAAGGAGCAGTCTGATTTCATCAAGACATACTGTGCAAGAGAAATCAGAAGCAGAATGAAGCATTTAAACAGTACTTGAGGAATGATGTAAGCCTAAGAGCTATTGGGTCAGCTGGTATCATTCCTCGTATCTGTGAAACAATCTTAAAAAATAAACCCAGCAAAATCAATTAATTTTTATCTAGTGAGATGTATGTGGCCCTGCTAAGTCCGGGTTCATGAAAGAGCAGCAGTATTTGACATGAAGTGCCAAGTCTTAAAGACACCCTGGTCTCTTTAAAGATGCCTTCACTACG
>JAWWLZ010000094.1:53369076-53380881 GCA_035041345.1 Poliocrania exsul
ATAAACAGCTATTTATGCCACTACAGAGTAAGAAGGGGCCAGAAGATATCCTAACTTGGGTAGGTAACCTGTTGAAACACTTCCCTATATCACCTTCCCAGATGCAATGTTGGTTTGAGGCGTTCCCACTCCCTGTCTTGATTATTCATTTCTATTTATCCCTACTGGTGTGGATCTGACTTGGGAACAAAAACATCAAACACTACCACACATATTGAAACTTGGAGAGGAGAAAATGGAAAATCATTGGATTGGATTTGATCTCCCAACTAATTTATGTGGTCCTCTAATAATTTCCCAGGAAAACAGACAGGATGGCATTACTGACAAACAAGCCTTTCTCACAGTACACATGCACTGTAATACTGATTTATTCCAGTAGGGAAGACCTCCCCATGTGCAGCAATGGCATTTACAACACCAAGACTACAATTTCACTGGCTGAAGGAAGTCTTACTAAAATGAAGCTGCCAAAGTAGAAACAACAGCCCCCAAAAGGTGAGGTTTGTTCCCCTTCAACTGAGTAAGACAGCAAGGGGTTAAGACCTGCAGCCAAGAGATTAAATGTATTGGAAACCTGATCACTCTGAAAGCAAATAAAATTACCTTTTTTCCTGTTTTCTGATCAAGAGGTTGCACCCCTAAAATAACAACATCCTTCGTTTCCTGTTTATGGCAGGAAGAAAATGCTACACTTCCAGGACAGAAAGGAAACATGGCAGTATGACTCAAACAGAAGAACAGAGCTTACAAATAACTGCAGACACTCCCAGCTGCACAGTCTGTCACTTCACAGATCTCCCCATAAGAGCATCTCTGTAAGACCAAACCACAAGTCCATCAAGCCCAGTATCCTGTCAAACTGCAACTACCTGGGCATGCTGTGGTAAAACCACAGAACAAACTATGAGCAACTCCTCCCACTAGACTCTTCCCCACTTTCACCAGCAAATGCCGGGTTTCAGGGAGGAATCAGAGGAGGATGCCTCCTCATGAATTTGTTCAACAGATTTTTCATCTGCTGTAAACTTTCATCTGCTGGTTTGTATGTAGGCTGTGCCCTAGAAACTGAAGACATGTTGTGAAGTGACCTGAGACTTTTAAAAGAAGTTGAGCTGACCTCAAGGAAAATTTTAAGATTATGTTTACTCAGCACACCACAATACTTAAAGGCAGCGTGACAGCTGAACTGAGCTCTAATACAGAAAATTTTTAGATATACATTAGAGGTAAATGCACATTGTTTATTTGAAAATCAGAAAAACTGTAGGCTGGGGAATACAGCAACTTTAAAAAGTTCTCATAAAGTCATACACACACTTTGAGCTTTCCCTTTCTTTTAAAATCCCAAAGCAAGTACAAAAGAATGGTAATCATCAAACTTGCTTCTGTAGGTAAGTCAAAAAAGGGTACTCAGGTACCTCCTAAGGTATTGAGAAAACAAACTGGTCCACAAGTACAGGCTTTACTTTCATTATTTTTGCTTTGGATAAGTTTATCTTGAAAAGGTTTTTGACTTCTCTAGGTAGAGGACATTGCATTGCCTTGATTACGTGCCGCACTATCAGCATTATTACACACGAGCAACACAACAAATCCCACTGTTTCAATGTTCAGAAAAATGCTACATCAGAAATGCCACTATGTACAACTAAATTTAAACAACAATAAAAAAAATTCAATGAATTATTCAATGAGTAATTATTCACTCAAATCAAACTGGCAGATGGAAAAATCCAAGTGACCTTCTTGCTCTTTGGGTGACAGAAGAAGAAACTGTACAACTATGGCTCGTGTTAAAATTCTCAAGGAAGATATTTGTGCAACCAGACATTCAACAAACACATCTGTCAGTGTTATCAAGTATATACCATCCAGAAGAGGAGAGAAAGAAATGCAAGTTCCACTTCATAAAAGTTTTCCTAGGGGTAACCATACTAGCAATGAATCTTTAAAAATAAGGTCTGTTTGCACGATGCCTTGCTAAAAAAATTACTTCCAAGTTACACCTAAAGAAATCCGAAGATGATAATCAATGACTAAACTACCAAAAAGAGAAAACAGAGTGTTCAGTCAAATTAGTGTCCTGAAAATCAGTAAATCTAAAACAGAAACACTGTGTTTGTGTCTTGGAACATGTTCTTAGGGATCTCAGTAGCTCTTCCTGCCCTCAGCATTGAAGTTTCTGACAAAGCATGAGAAGTCTGTAATTTCCTGCTTTGTAAAACTATCAAAAAGACTGTCAACTTTTTTCAGCATCTAACAGGCAGACAGGAACAGATTACTGTAGCCAGCTGATGTGCTTCATTATCACACTGAAAATGGTACCTCAGCTATAGAGGAAAGCTGACAGCAGAATTAAAGAAAAACAAAACAAAAAAAAACCACCTTGGATTTCTGAGGGCACCAACAACCTCTCCCCAAAGCCTAGACAGAACAAGACCAGACATTAGTCAAAAATGCATTTTCATGCTCTCTCTGAAACAGAAAATTCAATACACATATTTTTCTTCACACAGATGGCATTATGACAAAGAAAATTACTAATGAAGTTATAGAAGGCTTCATAAGGACTCCTCTTGTCAGCCAGGAAACAAAAAAACATCTTGCACAAGTTAGCCACAGGCTTTCGGTTTCTCTTATCTAGCTAAGAAAAAGCCCTTCCCTTCCTTGGTAGCACACAAAATTCTGTGAAAATCAGTCTATGGGAGGCAGGTGTCTGGAAAAGAGAGGTTACTTTCAAGCGCTGTTACAGTATCTAGGCATGTTTTACAAAGCAATTCCTTTTTGACAGATTATTATATTCAAAAAACTAAAATGGCTGGACAAAGTAGAAATACAGCAGTTTGTTTCAACAATTATAAAAGGCTGTGGGTAAGTCTTACATGCCTTTTACAGTGAACTGTTACAAACAGCAGAGTGTACCAGTCAACAAAGTACATCATAGCTAAAAAATACTAATATTAAACTTAAATTCACTGGAGATTAGGACTTTGTCTTCTTGCAATGCAGAGCACACTCACTGGGGCCATTCTCTGCAGTATCTCATGACTTTACATCAAGTACACAGCAAACATCATCTACTGAAGATTCAACTGCACGAGGTAAGATAAAAAAAGTACTTGGGACTTGTTGCCTGCAATTCATCTAAGAACACTTTTATAGCAATAATTTTAAAAGTTCACCTAAGAGAAAGAAAACTGACCTGTCTTTTCTTTTTAGGGAGAGTTGTCTTATAGTTCACAAAATGCAACTATTTACCTTATAAAGTTATTCTCTTTACAGCAAAAGAAATCTTGTGTCGTTCACATACAATACCTTTAGCTGAAAGTGGTAAAGAAAACATCATCTTATCTGGGAGATGTCACAATCTAGTGAGGACCTACCTGACTGTTCCATTTACGACTTAAAAGCTCCAGTTTCAGAGTGCATTAGAAAGAAATCTACTTATGCACCCATAGGATATGGATATCCCTTACCCATAGGACAACATATCATACTCTTTCCTCCATCCAGGATCAGATAAGCAAAGAGAATTGTTCACATTTATTTAACAGCATCATTGAAAAGCAACATTCTTATCAAGAGGAAAGCAGGTAATGAAATCTAGCCCATGACTTGAAGTGTCACCAACAAAATTATGATCAATTGTGAAGCCAGTTGGTTATCCGGGGGTTTTATTTTGTCTTACTCAATTGACACATCTATAGTTTTGTTCCCTTATGAAGGGCAGCAGCAAATATTTGAGAACAATAGGCAAAAATGCATATGTATAATTTAAAACACAACGCAGGAGTGCCACTAGAGTGTCTGGGAGTTGGGGCCATGGTGTCAGGGAGGAACAGTTATGTTTGTCTGAATCCTTCTTCTCGTTTCATATATCCTACCAGTTAGTACAATTATGAGCAAATGATGATATCCCACTGTGTACCCCTTCACAAGTTCATCTGATCATTAAAAGCACAGCTTCTAGTGTGAAAATACAGCTAAGTTGTCACCAGATCAAAAGATATCAGACCTACACTGTATTAATGTCGGTATCCAAGTGTGTAAGCACTTTTCAGGACCTCCTTGGGAGTAAACACTGCTAAAAATATTTAGACTCAAACATAGGTGTCAATAAGAAAAAAATATGCACTTTATTTAAAAAATATTACGTTTGGAAGTCATCTATATAATTTGCACCTACAAGAACAACTTTATTTAAATTAGCATTCCATGGGGGTCTGAGCTTTTAGGTAAAAAGTCAGAATCAGCAACCCACCTTCAAATCTCGTACAGAACCCAATTACAGGAGCATTTTTTCCTGATTTTCTCCCAACTTCTTAGTGCTGTGAAGAACAACAAATGGAAAATACCTGAAACACCAACAAAGGCAAACCCAGAAGATACACTCAATGACAATGCTGATCCTGCTACAGAGTTTCAGTAAAGCCAAGACTCAACTCCTCCTCTCCACATCCCACTGGAACACACAAACCTCTACCAACACAGACTACAAGTCTGGAGACTGACTGAGAAATCACTTTGTCTTACAAAAGGTCCAATAGCCTGATGGTTTGCAAATGTCATCATTTCACTTTGGCACTAACCTACAAGAGTTCTTCAGTTTCTTCACAGCACTAATTCACCAACTGAGATAATCCTCCTGCACCACAGTGTTAACAGGAATTTCTGAAACTAATGCTTATATGCCTTCAGCAAGTTTCTACTCCAATTTATTACCCATTTCTCATGAAATCTCCAGTAGTTTTGACCACCACAATGCCCTGAAATTAGAAAGGCAGTAAGTGAATTTGTGCTTTCAAGTGTGTCTTAATCTGGTGTCCAGAGCTTTTCCAGTTCATTTTATTTCAGTCTTCTAAGGGAAGGATAAACTAACATTGACTGAATCTTCTATTCCTGTCCAAAAACCATCTTATAATTTCTTCATGCAAAAATAAACTCCGGTCCATTAAAATGATGACCTTTAAAAAAAGAACCACCAAAAATTACTGTTACAAACTCGTGGGTGAAAGTCATCTGATAGTTTCTCATCGCAGACACTTAACAAAAATCACCTCAAGCAAGACATGCATTTTGAGAAAAGTGAATTTTTTGCATTATTCCTGGAAAATTCTTAACTACTTCCAACTTGAAAGTAATAATGCAAATAACATTTAACATTGTGCACTCAACCGTTAACAAGTCAAAATAAACCACATCACTTTGAGCAAAGTGGCTGATAAAAATACTCCTCTGTTACTTTGTTCCCACTGCCAGCTTTGAAAAAAAGGGTACTGCACTTCTGAAGAAGGTGCAAGACTAAAAGTGATTGCATTTCTGGATTGCTCCCCTCCCTGCCTTCACATTAAAAAAGCTTCCCAATTCATACGAAAGTATCCATGGGAGCAATTTCATTTTTTAAAAAATGCCAAGCCTCTCAAAGCTGTTGCCCAATTTAGGCTTCACATCGAAGTAACTAGTTCTGTATTTCAGCTGTATTTAAAATCCAACCTTCACCCTCTGCATAAACAATTCTAGTCAAAGAAGGGACAGTAAAGAAAAAAAAGAACAGAAGATGCATTCTCCAGGAAACAAACCAACCAAATACGAACAAGAGAAATTCAGAAATATTAAGTGAATTTTAAAAGAAACTTGAGTAATGAGAGTGAGATTTCATTTCTCACGAGCATTCAGACAGAAGTACAACAATCTAGAAAGCAGCAATACACGACCATAAGAATGTGACTTTAATGAATGAGAATCCAACTGGATACTTAAAAAAAACAGAAGGAAGAATTTGCTAGTTAGAAGTTCCAGTGTGGTTTCTGAGCCTGTCCAAGTACCAGCCCGTATTTAAGGCACAGGTGAGCCCCAGATCACTGAATCCATTTTTGATTTGAGGAAGCACAACTCACATAGAACTGATTTCTGTAATTGTCTGTACACACAATTAAGTTATTTTCATAATGTAAAAATCTAAATTGCACAGCCCAAAAGAGTATTTTATCTTTGCTGTGCTTTTTACCCCCTAAATTCCTTCTGAAGCACATTCTCAGTCACTCACACTCCGTAACTGGATTCATTGGACCAATCTACAAATGTTAATCTGACTTCATTTATTTGCCAGCAGCCACAGCTGTCTTACTCACAATTCAGTGAAAGAAAAATGGAGAGCTAATTATATTCAAGAACATTAATTCTTATTTGGAAAGATCAGATTGTCACATCTGCCTTTATAGAGCTTTCCTCCAAGTTTTATGAGTGGCTTTTTGCAGAAACAATCATAAGTGAAATCAGTAAGTTTTGAGTTGTCCACACTTGCACAGTGTGTTTGAGGATTTAAAATCAGAATCTATACAAAAATCAGGAGTAACCTAAATTACAGTGTTGTTCCTTTGAGCAGCATATTTAAACAGAAAAAATACAAAACACAAACTAGGACTGTAACTTGAAGCAGTGATAGTAATGAAAAACATAAAGATATGTGAAATAAGAGCCCAAGACTTCACTGAACCAACTTAAGGTAAATTATCCCCCTTGTTACAGAGGAAACATCTTTCACCCAAACGAAGTCAGTAATAACAACTCAATCTGAGTTCCCCGAAGTGCTACCAAGAAACTCATCAGCAGTGATTCAGCACATGAAATGATAAAACAGCAACAAATCAAACCAGTGATTGCTGTGCAGTCTGAGCAGCACAGCAGCTGCACTGATCCATGTGTGACTATCCCACTGTGTTATGACTCTTCTAAATGGACTTTCAACCTTAGTTAAAACAACTTGCTTACAGGACATAGTAAGAAATCTATCCCAGAATTTGATTATTACAAACTCATAATCAAATTTAGTTTTCTTTAATTTGCTATTCAGTGAAAGTTTTACTTTAAAGGAACAAAAAGCGTGGGGAATAAAATCCTCACCTCTTGCAACTCTAGAAGGTGCTCCAGATTAATGGCATTGCCACACATTAAGAGATTATAAAAGGAATCTTACATCAAATCAATGCATGATCAGAAGTCTTACAAGTTTAACCACCATCAGTGAAACACATTTGCAATATGCTCATTTTACAACCAAAAGAACACTATTCTAAAAGACCTTCACAAGACAAACATATAGGAAAAAGAGAATAATAAAGCATTTTCTTTTACACACAGATAACTTACTCAGTTTTAATAAAATATTCAAAGATTAAACTAACATTTGTAATCCCTGGAGATGTCAGATCCATTTTACTTCTTACCACAAAAACTTGTGTAATAGTAGCAGCCTCTCAAAAAAGGAACAGTAACTGGGAAGGCAGTCTCACTTCTTCAAACAGGTGTGCAAGTGCTTTTCAAATCACTGTGAAACCACAATACTTACATAAAAGCCAAGAAATAAAAACCAGTTTCCAGGACACACCAGTTGGGGGAAAGTCTGCATGTGAAACAAGTCATGACCTTGTGACTTACTAATAGACTGTTTATAGAAATACTTTTCTCGACAAGTTAATCTTATACTAGGTACTGGAGTGACCTGGCTGTGAACTAGAAAACTGCAGACCGATGCCACTCATTGAATTAATTGCTACATTAAAATGTCAGGGACCTGTAACAGGCAAAGTCTGACAGAGCCCCAAGTCCATGCGGATATCAAAAGCAAGACATGCCTTTGAAGCGTAGTTGGAACAAGGCTAATTGCAGCTCAGGACCAGTGAAGAACACACTGTTACATAATCCTATCCTGGAAAACCAAAAAGCACTTGCACAGTCAGATTCAACCATATTGTAACAACAAATTCTCCAAGAACTCAGACACAGGCCACAAACCATCACTCTGAACACTGACAACATGGAATGCCAATACTTTCAGAAGCAAACCTTCCTATCTACCTGCTTAGTATGTCTGGGTTAAGCATTACCCAGCCAGTCATGCATTTACACAAAGTTGGAAACAACCTGCTGGGTGAATATAGAAAAGCAGAGTCCTCAGTTCTTATTATTCCCTGGCTGCCCACTCTCAACTACTGAAGGACCAATGCAGTTAAACAGAAAGGGTTAGTAATTTTAAATCCTGTAATTACAGATTATTTCAGCAACTGTAAATAAGTGTAGAGTAATGCAACAAACCCTTATCAAAAGTCACCATGGTAAAAACCAGCTACAGTAACCATTTCCCTTGTAAGAGCCAGCTTTATCTCCTCCCAGTTATAAAAACATGCCATTTATTGGAACATGGAAAGGGAGTAACAGTGCTAGACCCATATTGTCTCATTTCCTATTTCCTTTTAGGTATCAAAATGCAGACCTTGTCACAATAAGCTTCAGAAAAGCAATGAAGCACACACTGGGCCTTCAGAACAGAAAGTGAGATGTTGGTTCTCTAAAACAAACTTACAGGGGGAAAAGAGCAAGTTCTACATAGCTGTTTTTTAATTTTTACTTTCCAAAAGTGATAATAAAGAAACTTGAGCAGATTGGACAGACTTACTGATAAAAAAAGTAAAAATCTTACCCAATAACAATGAAAAAGTTGACTGCATTTAAGCTTACACACTAATTATTTGTGGTTTCAAGCAAAACCCAGTAGTTTAAAAAATGTCTTTAGGGTAAAATCCATATGCCTAATTTTTACCTACACCAAATCATAAATTTATCTGTCATCATGTTTGGTGCACTAAAAGTATTCTGAAATCTGGAGGCAATGATGTCTTCTGGCCCAGAGACTGACATTACTTACAGAAAAAAGAGTCTGCCCTTCTTAAGGCACCAGCACCCGTAACACAATCTGTGTTCTCCCCACAGAGGGGAGACAGAACACAGCTGGTACCAACTGGTACAACCAGTTGAGCTCTTTCACACAGATAAGATTTCCCACACCTGAAAATGCTACAATTGCATAAATTAGCCCTCCATCTGGTTTAGGCTTTGCTCCCATTCAGTTTACCTACTTATGAGTTGTGCAAATTAGAGAGATGTGTAGCACTTCTGTCTCTACAACCAGAGAAACTTCATGTATGTTTTGTACCAATGGTAACCAGGGAAGGTAAATTTATTCATCAGTCTCTCCCCTTACAAACATTAATGGAACAGAGCAGAAATATTTTCCAGTAAACTGGATGAAGCAAACTATTTCTTCAAAATCTTATGACTTCTTAAATAGAGCTACTGATAGTTAAAGATCCTAGATACATTAAAGAAACAATTATATTGTTACTTTTGACCACTTTTACCATTATATGCTCTGAATAAGGGTTTCAGTCACGGCAGGAACTCACCATTTTTAGATATTTAATAAATATGTATGCACCAAAACACTATCAGCATGGCCCAGGCAGAAGCAACTTCAGTGCACTAAACAAATGTGAACAATGAAATACACATTTCTATGTAGATACTCTGTCAGAGCCAGGAGGTCATACAGTTTGCAACACACACCACACTACCAGACATTGCACCCTTCTTTTTCCCTGCCAAGTTCTAGAGGCACCTGCCACCTGAAGCATCAGACACAGTCCAGCTTACTAACTTTGCAAGTCACATAAAAACTTTCACGCAGCTGAGGGCCAGAAGATGCACAGAACTTATCCAGTCACTGTGAGTACGACAGGTCTTACAATAGTCCATCCTGCTGCCAACTCCTTCACAGAGCTGATGAGCTGTGAAACCTCCCCCAGAACCTTGACAGACTCGCATGTAACTCCAAGATGGGCACACTGGTAACCTGGGTCCTGATTTTAGTTCAAATTGGGATTTATGTTTTGGAAAAAACCCAGAGGAGTTTCACCTACTTAGTGATAGACCTTACTGTATTTCAGGCTAAGGGCCCAATACCATAAATAGGACAGATACACAAGAAGTTAACACTTTCTCACAAAGAATATCAATAAAGCCCACAGGGCTCCATCATTGCACAAGGTTTTTACTAGAGGCTCACTCACAAGATTAAAACCTGCATTTTTCTTAATCCCAGCAATCTGCACCTATTTAGGTCTCAACTACTTTTGCACATGAAAGTACTTTAAATGCAGTGGAAATACTAATGCATACAGCTAAGCTGCTTCCTGGAAAGAAATACTTGCAAAAAATTATTTATCAATTAAGAAAATGTGAAAGGCCTATTTTGATGGAGCTCCTATGGACCTTTGTCTACATGTCAGACAAGTTGGCAGATTTCCTATTAATTCCCCTTGCTAGCCTCCTCAGCAGTCCATCCTGTGGGCTGAAAGGAAGCCAAAAGTCTAAAGTTCTGGCTGTGCTCTCCCCTGCAGCCTTGATTCCCAGAGTCTACAAGTGGCTTGCCCTGGCACTGGACCTATATTCTCATTTGCAGTCAATTTTAAAATAAAGGAATACAATTCATACATAGCTGATTTCAAAATGCCAAAGCATTTGTCCTTCTCCGGTTGGCTTCACTCCTAAGCAGCAGAGCTGTAAAACATTGCCACAAACATACAGCTCAGAGCAGGTCGGAACAAGCAAACAGTGGAGCACGCTAATTTTCTGCTGAGATATTAAGGGGAATTAAATACTTCAGCACATTTACCAGGACAAGATGGTTTACCATCGTACCTGAACATGCTCAAACTTAACCACATGCTTACAAGACAAACTTGACAATGCAGCAGCACAGTCCCTCTTACCATATGTACACTTAACTTTTTAAAGAGCAAATCTATACTTGGAAATTTTCAAAATAAATAACAACTTCAAGCTCAAGTAAAATTCTACTTCAAATGAGTTTAGAAAGATGAACAGTAAACAGTATCATTGCTATCAGGAACTATAGAAATTAGGGAAGGACTTGTTAAAGACACTACTTTTCTGAGAAATGCCAGATTTGTGACGTTATTAGTAAACTGTTATTCTGTAGAGTATCCCAAAGAGCAACAGCCAAGGAAAGTTACTGACATAGATGTATTTGGTACAGACAGAAAACACTTGAATGAGATGCCATCAAGCCCTTTCTCATGGACAGTCACAGGCAACTTTTACCTCAAACCCTACCAACAATATTTTTTTCTTCAGAAAAGGAAGTCCAGCTTCCACTAGAGAAAAGAAACAGGATTTGTAGGAGAGTTTAGGAGTCAGTGTGCAAACCCTGACTTCTCTCCTTTTGTGAAGGAAAAAGTGCTCAGACTGAGAAACTCCTTTTGGCTAAAATGAGGAAGCATCTGAAGTAATACTTCACATTTGTTTGTGTTACTATTCTGGTGCTTTCTAACCCTTTTCCCAATGTTTTCTATTCCTAAGACAGTCAACTTGGGCCCAGATAGCTTTGAAGTATCTATACAAGGAAATAGCTTTCTTTTTCAGAATTGAATCCTTCATTACCAGCAATACAGCAGAAATGAGTGACAACAGCAACCACTCTGAACAGAGGATGCTGGCCTGCAGCAAAGCCAAATGCAATGGTCAGACACAAATCACCCAAGTCGAATACTTTGCTAATCAGTATCTCCTCTCACTCAGCTTACTGAGCATACCAGTCTATGTTGGTTTACAATACTGAACACATCCTGACAAGAAAGCAGCTTACAACCTTGAATAGAGGACTTCTTAGTTTAATGAAAATATTAATTTATTATGTGCCTTCTTCCCACAAAAAAAAAAAGACACTCAACTCAGTGTCAGTCTGTGTGCCAACCTTCACAGTGAGAGAAACCAAACTGGTAAGTCACTCAATCTTTTCTGTATCAGTCTGGCACAATGCATTTCTAAAATGACAAGCCTGAAGACCACCTGCATTGCTCTCTGCCAGAGGTCCATTTCATGCCTTGAAATAGGGGGGGAGGTGAGGTGGGACCTTATTCTCCTCCTCTTCCTGTAATACTGGCT
>JAWWLZ010000094.1:53438737-53459473 GCA_035041345.1 Poliocrania exsul
AATTTTAGCTACATGATCTAGATATCTTCAAGAAAATATTCAAAACTTGAAATCTTTCTGGGAAATTGCTTGGATAGACAAAGAATGTACAGGCCTGTTTTTCAATTTTCAGTGCTTTCTGAGATTTGTACAAAGGGGTTTTTGTTAGCTCCTCTCAGATGTGCAGAACCACATCCTCCAGGGCTGTGGTTAATTTTACAGCTTTCTCACAACTTTTATAATTGTAGATGTATATTAAGATAAAGTGTCAGCTCTTTTGCAAGAGTTGGTTCCAGTTTGTAAATTCTTGTGCTGCTTAGTTTGCTGCCTTTTAAAGAATGCTGTCTGTTCAAAAGCAAAACCAGTCAATACCTTTTTGACATATTCTTGCTCTCTCTGTTTTTTACAGAATGCTGCATGAACAGCTTTGTCTCCCTTTACAAATGAATAAGGAGGAAATAGCTTGACTATGTTGATTAATTATTGTTTTGACTATCAGTGTTTGTCTTGGAAAAACTTCTGAAAATCATATGAAGAGATGAATGCCTCTTCATGCTGGATATTCTTCACATATCCAAAATCTTAGTTAGTGTTTCAGTGACTTTCCCATGGCATTTTTCATTCTTTCAATATTCTTCTTCTTCCCTTCTTTCTGCATCAATTGCAAGCAGTTTGTGCTTGACAAGATTAAAAAATAGTCATAGAGTACAGTCCAAACAAAGTAACTGCAGTGAATTCAAAGCAGATTTATTCAGTCTTTAGCTGCAATCAGATGCTCAATGCTCCAGGAAAAATGTCTGTATGACAAGATGGTAATCCAGTGTGCTGTTGAGAAACCTGTTAGTACCTTGCCTACACCCAGAACCCTGCCTTCCCAGAAGTGTCAGAGCAGGCTGTGAAAGATAAACCCAAATGTTTTATTCAGGATGAATAGACTCTAGAATGACCACACATCTATGCTCACACGTCTTACTGGTGTCTACTGGCTAATATCAAGACTAGCATTAACATAGATCGATATAATATGGAGGGAAAGAGCAGCATAAGAATCACCACCACTTAGCCTGATTCAACAGCTTTCAGTATGTTTATGGCAGCAGGAGATGGTGAGCCATGCAGGGATGGCAGGTACAGGTACTGGGGTCTAGGACAGGCAGGTCTGACAGTCAGGAACCTATCCACAGCAGAAGTACACAGGGCATAAGTACAACCAAGAGACAAGCAGCACATTTGTGTTCTGTCAAACTGTGATCAAATAATATCCACAATTTGTCATTCAAATTGTTTGTGATACTTTTTCATGTTATAGACCAAGATATAAATTAGTCAAAAGACATTTGTTTAATAATTTAAATCCCTTAGTGTTTCAGGGAATTGAAGGTTAAATTATTGATGGTTATTTCCACATTATTCACTTTGCCTTAATAAACCACTAAAGTGTTGGTCTAAGTAAGTTTGCTCCCACTGGTATTGTAGTAGTGCACTTATACATGCCTCAGTCACATCAGCAACACCTTTCTGAGGGGCGTTGGTTTGCAACTTACCCACTGGTGGCCCTGCTGCCAAGTGCACTGACTTCTTAGACTTTCCTTTCCCTGGTTTGTAAATAGTGTCTTATTAGCAACACCATTGGTTCTGTACTCATTTATGAAATTTTACACACACTCGAAATATTATCAGGAATTAAATGCAATACAAGTGTGAAACCACCTACAGTCTACATAGAGCCTGAACATGATGAGACAGCCTCACTGCAGGTCACCTTGAAGTGTGAAACTGCCTGTCAGTTTATTTGTTTAGGTGAAGGGAAATGTCCCTGTGTTTTCAGCAGGCTTCTGTCTTCATCTACCCAGATGTCTTCCTCCTGCAGGATATCCCTTTACTTCCTAAATGCTGCAGCCCCTGCCTTGGGAGAAGCTGGGTTTGCTCAGGTGATGCCGAGAAGAAGGTCATGGGGCCAGCGTAGAGTGCTGTGTCCTGGGGCAGAGCGGCTCCAGGGAGGATGCTGCTAAGACAGGACACAGCGAGGTGACATTCTTGGGCTGAGGCACTGAAAAACAGCCCAGGGGCTATCGTGCTTGACATTCGCTTCTTGGCAAATGCACTCCCTCTGGTCCTGCTGATGAATGCAGGAGGGTGGGACTGCTCTGAGAGAAGGTGCAGCTGAATTATTCTGAGGACAAAGGAGGTGGTTTTATCAGTCTCACAGAGACAGGTCTCACTCCTTTGCCATAGAAGCTCTTGTCAGGCTCACTTTCGGCAAAGGGGTCAGGACAGCAGTGGTTTTGCCCTGTGTACTGCCTCTCAGCAGCCAGCTGTCTCTGCTCTTCTGCTGCTGAGCAGCTGCAGGAGAGCATGGTCACAGCTTCCATTGCTGTCTGATCTGTTGCAGTTTCTGTAAGTCACTGGGCAGGAACCAGAACAGGAAACATTTTCTTGAGTGTAAGGTGCATTTTAGCAGCAGAACTGAAACCACAAAGGTCAAGTCTGAAAAACAGATGGCTGATATAAGTAAAATATAGTTCATTCAGGAAGCACATAAATTGATGCAGCATGTCAATAACTCAGTGGCTTGAGCCAGACTGCACTGTTTCTGACAAAGCAAGACCAACCCTCTCCTCCAGAGCACAAGGTGAGTAGCAGCTTTTGTAAGCTCTCTCTTGAGAAAGGGTCAGATTTTTATTCTTGGTCTCTTCATCTGTAATCTACAGGTACCTTGGGAGGCCAAGGATAAGCCAGCACTGAGAAAGGAAGCTGTAAGAAAACTGATTTTGACACAGGGACCTTTGCACAACCAGCAGTAGGAACAGGACTTCTCTGGCCCAATCCTGACCATGTCACTCATAAGCAACTGCATAAAAATCAGATATGGTCTGACTACTTGCACACCTGTGGGAAAGGGTGGCCCTGGGGTACCCTGGAGCAAAATATCCTCTTGGGCTATCACTCAGGTGCAGGGCATGTCTCAGTCCCTCTGGACAAGCCAGACCCATGGGGTGTTAGGCGAGGGAGAGGGAGACAGTGCTATGAAACCTTTGAAGACCTGTGTGCCCTAGAAAACATCATCCAGCTTTGCCAGCAGGCTCACAGCACTCGAGATGGGAGACAAATCTCATCTCAAGATCAGCCCTTACTGCAGAGCACCTACATACACTGTGACTTCCTCATCTTCAAGCTCTTACACAAAGACTTGTTTTCCTGATTTTCCAGCAAAATAGTGACCAGTTTTTGATGAAGCAATTCTTTAAAAAGTCATTTGTTTTTCAGTTGGAAGAAAAATTTCTCTTAAGGGAAATACCACTTCCTGATTTGTTCTGCTAAGCAGAGATGTGCAGAGCACAGCAGAGATTTGCAGAGGAGGAGCATGGTCAGCAATCTCCCCCACAGAAGTCAAAGAATCAGTAGTTCGAATGTGGGAAGAAAGCCATGAAGCCAGAAGTATATTCTCCTGATCATGTGAAAGATCCTCATGTCACATAACAGTACCCATTAACAAACATCTACAGGTTATCACAAATTTGGTGCAGCTTCTGTAATTAAGACTTGCATGGGTATAAAATATCTCAGATTGAAAGGATGAGTAATTATCCAAATTCCTGCAAGTAATTGCAAGTCCAAATTCCTCAGCAATCTCTGAGCAGTTGCAGGCTGCTTTGAACCTGCCTGCCTTTGAAGCCTGCCCTGCTCAGGATGATGAAATCAAGGAGGCTTACAGCAAATGTGACTAAAAAAAAAAGCAAAAAGCCAAACCACAATTCCCCTCCACAGACTCTTCTTCAGAACAGTAGATGTGAGCAAATACTAGTTGTTTAGACACAAATCTTTCCAGGGCTGGGGAAGAATATGGCCCGTTGGGCTTCACTGCTGACAAATGCCCCCGAGGTCTGCACTAAAGTTTGGCTCCCAGGCACCTGGGCATGGGAAGTGCACAGAGGCAGGAGCTGGTGCTCTGAGCTTCACCTCTCTGCAGCTCCAGCCCCTCCGCCCCTGCTTCTCGGGGCTTGTTTGGTTTGGTTTTGCTAAGCACTGCTGCTTTCAGTTCCTCTACAATAACGGAGCTTGTGTACAGAAAGGTCATTCTCAGGTCAAGCCAGGATCTTTTATCTTTTTTCAAACCTGGTATGCAGACAAGCCTTATACTGTAAAGATAAAGCAAATTAAGGCATTTTGAAAAAGATGCCAGAAAATGTTAGAAATCATTGGACTATAGTTTTTGAATCCCTTCTTTTTCTGTGAGCATCATTAATATGTAGTAAATGCAGACTAAAAACCCAGCATCCCTGAAAAGAACACAATAACAGCACATCTGGATCAGAGTGAGTTTATAAAAAACATTATTAAAATGAACTGACGGGATTAACTGCTGTAACTGAAGAAAATAAAATGCACATTTTCCCACTGAATGTGAGCTGCTTTTTTACCATATAGGGTAGCATGAGTCTCTCTTTTCAGTCACTAGCAAGAATTGATCCAAACAATTTTTTTCCTGATTTTCACTTCAAGGCAAATCAGTGTAATCATCTTCTGTGACAACCCAGAGAGCTCTGTGGTGGTGATGGTTGTTATTTTGCTAAACATCTCCCTGAGAAATAGATTTTGGCCAGAGGCAATGTCATGTGTTGTCCCCCCTCCTGTGTCTCATTGTGTATCTAAAGTCTGTGCCCCAGGGCAACTTCTTTCTCCCTGTGTATCTGGATATTTCTCTGGGCAAAGGTATTAAACAATTTTTACTTTGCTGCTGCTATGCCCTGATTAGGCAGCTAAAAAGTGGGTTAACAGTGGCACAGAGGATTTATTTCAGGTGCCTGTGTGCTTGACAAAGAGCTCTCTTGGTCAGTGTGCTCAAGTGTGTTAGGGAACTGTCTGTAGAATCAGTCTTGCTGTGGTGGATTCTGTACAAGCATACAACCAGAAAGTGTGTCTGTCCTGTGGATCTTTGGTTCTGCAGAGGAAAAACAGACAGGAGATGAAGTGTAGTCAGATAGGTGCTGATGTAAGTGAATTTGTCCCAGAGGATGCGTTTCAGACCAGCAGTCCCAGATGGCATCAGGTTCGCTTGGCCATGTTGCACTGCCCTGGGAGGGTGCAGTGTTAATTCAGAGATCCTGAACACAGAAACACCGATTACCAGCAGAGTTTGATGTCCATCTTACTGTGGCCAAGCCCATCAGCTGGGAGGAGGTTCTCACTGAGCAAGAGACATGCATGAGGTATGAATTGTGACACTAGCCAAAGCCCACAAGTCCATCTCCCTGATCCCACAGGCCCACTGATGCCTCTCTTTCCTGGCAGGGTTTGGTGCAGGAGGGAGAAATGCTTTGGGGAGCTTGCTGCCTGCCCCACTCCTCCCAGTCTGGAGAAGGTAAAGCAATCATGCTACAGCATAGGCCCACCATGGTAAACCAAAGGGACACTCTCTGCACTGCAGGAGATGGCATCGTGGTGCTTCAGGAAAGCAGCCACCAGAGAAACTTAAGGATTCTTGTTTCAGCAACAGAAGAAAGATGAATTAATTCACTGTCAGACCACAATGCTTTATTTTTTTATCAATTATTATTGGTTTAAAAAAAGCCCTGGCTTGCTGAGGTTACACTTTTGTGGAAGATATCTCTTGTGAGAACTAGACCTAGAGTGACCTTCTATGAGAGCAGGGATGAACTTTACAGTCATAGCCCATCCATGCATTTTGTCTTCACTTGACCAAACCTGGGAGTAGAACAACTAGTTCTGGTGCTGCCTGTTAAACACAAAGGCAATTTGAGGACAATAAAGGATGTTAGGTATGACAGGATCAGACCGTACAGCTGCAATAGAAGATGACCAAGTATGAAGAAGTTTGCATGGCTAAAAGAGGTGAGAGAGTGAAGAGGAATCTACCAGCATGATGCTAGTAGTCATGTAATCTGAATGAAGGTAGGAGACAGAGGGAAGTTGTCTCCCTGGCCATGATGATGGAGTATCTCTTCTCTTTCTGCAGTTCACCTCATGCAGTACAAGGCACCCAGGGATCATTTTTCTTTTGAAGACAACAGAGGAACAGCAGAAGTTCTACTGCCCAGCCAACACTGCAACTGGTGTGTCAGGTATGGTTTAACTGCTGCTGGGGATGTGCAATGGATTACTGTTGGAGGGATGGAGGCAGGGAGGGAGGGAGGGAGGGAAGGGCTGTTTGTGAATATAATGCAGCCATTCCAGCTGTGCCATTTCCCTGGACAGCCACATTACAGTGGACAAGGTCTGAGTCACAGGCAGGTCCAGCTGCTCTCAGGCAGAGCCTGGCAGACCCTGGCCTTTAACTGAAAGGTAAAGAAGGCAGCTGCCTGCACTCCCGAACAGGACAAGGTACCTTTGTTTTCTAGCCATGACCAACTCAGCCTCAAAATATGGAGGGTTTCTGGCAAAGAAAATGGCAGGATTATACACAGTTACCTCCTCTGCCAACCCACACCCATTCCTCTTTATTCTCCCCAAATCCTGTGCACTGTTTCATTACAACATTTGGCTCCTGCAATAAGCATGAACACATCCACAAAGGGTAGCGAGGGGAAAAAAGTATCCATCTTGTTAAGTAATTACCTTGATTTTCTGGATCTCCAGCATGTCTGAGCACCTGCTTAGACAATGCCAGAATTCGGCATGGGAGTGTAAAATGATGGATCCCTTCTATATCTCTGGGCTTCTTTACAAAGTGCAGGAACTCTGTGCAAAATGAGATCATTCAGTCAGAGCGTGCGAGAGACAGCTGAAGTGAAGGATATATGCCTGCACCAGGCAATTCAGCAGCAAATAATGAACAATTACCTCTCTGCCTGCTGATTATCTGTGGCTAACAGGATGTCCAAGAGGGACAAGGGGAATATTTCCTTCTGCAGGTTACTGGTAGTCTCTGCAGACAAGGTAAGAAGAAAAGAAAAAAGTTGCTGTGCTAGCCATCAGAAACGTTTCCCTTGGATCAGCCCTCTTTGTGAAAGCACCGTGATGCCTTTGGCTTGCTAAACTGCAGGCACCAACAAACCTGTACAGTAGGTTTGTAATGTAAAACAATGAAAAGAAATGTTAATTGAGCCAAAGCTTGTTGTCTCTGGTGTAACCAGCTGAATTAAGTAGAGCTACATGGGAAGAGGGTGGAGGCTGTGGATTTCATCAGTCTGAGAGATCTCTTTGAAACTCACATTTTCATCATAGAAAAAAAAGGAACATCTGGACATATTGTGCAAGGGCCACATTCTGCTTTCAGTTGCTGAGGAAAACCTGGTATTATCCCAATGGGACAATTAAATATTCAGCCTAGAATAAACAAAAACAGAATCTGTCACCATATTTTTGACCTTATTGCTTTGTTCTCTAAGCTTAACCAGTTTGTTTCCTGCTTGCATTCATTTTCTCAATTTTTCTTTTCTTGAATGAAACACTGGAGTAGGAGGTAAAGTCTAAAGAGTCTCAGTTTTTCATTTGTGAGTTTTTCATCATTCTTAGCATTGTCCAAAGACCTATGTCCTGTATCACTCTTTCTGAGCTTCTTTTCTCCCTTTGTCAAACTGTAAATTATTAGTGCTACCTTCCTCCCCCTCTACATTCCTTATTCGTTTTCACTCTCCACTTCCAGTAAAGAACATTGAACAACTAAGAGTTTTGTTGTTGATTTCTTTTTCAACTGGCTCCAAAGGCCTCAGCTAAAAAAACAAAACAAGACAGATCACTCAGGGCCATGCTGGGAATTGTACTTTTCAGCTGTCTCCACTGTATGCCTCTAACACTCTTCAAACTATGAAGAGTTGAGGGAACAGGAAGAGGCTGTCAAATGCAGCAGTCTTGCACTTGCTTGATTTATCTCAAATTCCTCTTAATTCCTCTTCTTATTATCTGATGACACCTTCAATTCTGTCATCTTTTGGACAAAACCAAATCTGAAGCTACAATTTTTTGAAACTGAAAAGTAATGTCAGGTGCCCAAATAATATTTACAAGCAGAACATGATTTTTGGAGATTCACTGTGAGCACCTGAGTCAGTTCAACCTCATTCAGCAGTGTGGCTGAAACACTTTGTGAAATCATGGCCTCATTGTAAGAATTTTGAAGAGAAAGGAACAAGAAAGCTGTATGTGCACCTTTGCATCCTAAGATGCTTGGCAGCCAGAGATAGCCTTGCTCTGTCCCAAGGCTGCACATGGGTGTTGCCTTCTACAGCTTGCTGTGACATACAGAGGCTTTGGTTGTGCTTACTCTGATTTTCATTCTTGCATGGCTAACACCTTAGTCCCCTAACAATTTTTTCTAATGTTTATATTGATAATAGGGGGAAAGAGGTATTTGCTGCTGAAGTCCCTGGAAAAGTGTCTGCAAAGAATATGGGCAGCAGACTTTCCTCCCTGTCCTTGCCTTTCCTCTTGCTCCCTATTCTGCTGCAGCAGAAGGCACCTGAGAGCTTGTAACATATTTTACTTGATGTCATGGCAATTCTTAGATAATTGGCTTTTTTCCTGAGAAAGAAATGTTCTTGCCCTGCTAGACATGAAAAAGCATCTTCATGCAGACATTTCCTGATACTTCTCTTTGCCAAAACTAGAACAGTGAAGCAGAAGTTGATTCTCAAAAAGCCTTGGCATAAGGACAGGCTGATGCATGTAACGCATATGATTAAAAATAGTTAGCACAAAGAAATGGTTGTTATTTTGCTTAAACTGAGCTCGAGTCAGTAGCTAATTAAGTACAGATTTTTTTTCCGTGGTTATATGCAGTTTTCAAATTCCTATAACACAAACTGTTTTAGAGGATAAGTTAAATACAGAATGCATTGAGTTTGGTAGAGAAAGTTTAAAGGTCTGCATTTTCCCACCAAAGCTATTTCATATCAGCTACAGAGTGGGGGTGTGTGTGTGGAGGGGTTATGACCTTTTTTATTTTTACAACCATTGCCATGATTTCGTAATACTGGCAGCAGTCACTTCAAGCGAGGAACTAGACTTTATTACTATAATTATATGCTAGTATGTGGGCATAAAACAGAAAAACTTCTCTATAGATAAATGCCAGTAGCAAAATCCTTTTGTCCAACAAGCAGTCCTTTAGCAGTGTTATGAATCTTATATTAACCTCAATAAAAGCTATGCCAGAAATGTCTACTGTACATGGCGCAAGTCCTGTGTTCTTAAGCAGCTTTGTTCTGAGAAAAGAACAGCACTGAGAACATGCAGCACCTTTTCTTTGCAGATCATGTCAGAGATATTGGCCCATGAATCATAATGGTCCACTGTGGAAGGTATGAAAAACATTTAAAATGGGGCAGAAGCAGGCCAGGAGGGTTCAGTTGGATGTACTGAGTGCGATTTTGGGTGCCCCCACTGTGATGCTGTGCCTGTGTGCAGACAGTGTAGTGCTGGGCAGCAGAGGGTGAGCCACAGGGCTCCAGCCAGGTCAGCACCCATGAGGACACTTTGCCATTAGAGTTCCTGGGTGGTAAAAAAAGGAAGGATGTATTTTGTAAGAAAGATGAAGCACTGGGGCCCTCCCCACTGCCCCTGGACAAACCCACTGTGCTGGCAAGGCAGATCCCACCCATGAGGGAGCTCCATCCACAAAGATGAAGAAAGGCTGAGGAATCAGAGAAGACAAGAACTTTGTTGAGGTCTATCACTGTTGAGCTTCTAAGGCTTTTCAGCTCAGCTATGAATGCTGCAGAGCTCCTAGCCTGCCAGCCAGCTAAGCCTGATCTGTGAAACCTGGGCTTCTGGTGATGCCTGAAAATAAACTGCAGCCTGGGTAGTCAACAGTTTGAGTTGGGAGATCAGGGTCCAGGCAGGATAGTCCCTGTAGCACAGGGAGACCAAGGAGGGGTGGCAGTAGCTGACCTCCAAATCTGAGAAGACTATAGGGGAGGAATTTTTAGCCTAAGCAAGAGGCAATTTTCCTTTCAGAAGTGATTCTAGAACTTGGTGGCTCTCCTCTCCCAAACCTGCACCATGCTCAGGCAGAGTGGGCTGATAGCTGGTGAGACAGTGGGCTCAAGTAAGGGCTGCTCCCCTCAGCAAAAGCTAAGCAGGACTCATTAGCAATTTAGCTAGTAGAATCATATGTATGGCTAAGCTTTGCAAATGCATATTTGGGAAGGGCTTTACTCAGGTGGGTGTGCCCTTTGAGCCTGCGCAGTGGATTTTTTAGGTGAGGCTTAGTGTGCGCAGAACTGGCCCCACCATTTAAGTCCTGAGGTCCATCTGCCATGGCCGAGCGAGCTTGGACAGTGACAGTGAAGTCCTCAGGACTAGAACCTACAGCCCCTGGCATTCCCAGGAGGTCTCCTATCCAAGTACTAACCGGGCCTGACCCTGCTCAGCTTCTGAGATCTGATGGGATCGGACGTCAGGGTGACATTTAACTGTCTGAGTAGTAGAATTACATATCTAATAAAAGAGTTATAAAACCCAATAAGCTATTGATCTTGATTTTTTTTTCACTTTTTTTCCCTGTCCCTGTTTCCAGTAAGGCTATGAGGAATACAGAATAGTATATCCATCTCTGAAGGTATTGTGGTTTTTCTCTGTTGTCTTTCCCAGTTGTATTAAATTTTCCATCAGTAAAGAAAAAGAATCAATTCTATAAATAGCACATTACAATTGGAAAAGTAGATTGATTCAACTTTGTCTCAGTTATCATTTAGCATGGAATTAATAACATTACTTTCTGTGAATATTTTACAATGTCATTTGAGCATTATTCTCTATTTTTTAGTGATCTGATTTTGACAGGTAAAATTATTTTTATGTATTTGCCTGATAGCACATGAAAGCAGTGTTGATGTATGACTAAATAACAAGCTGTTATTATTAACCATTTGTTTTCAGTCCTTCAAAAAATGTAATGACACACAGTGTGTTCTGTGTTTCTGATTGACTGAGACTTTTTAACAGAAAATTCCAATAGAAACCCCGTTTTTGTTTTTGTTGTTTGTTTTTGGTTGTGGTTTTTTTGATGGGAAACTCTTCCACAGAAAGCCTGCAGCTGAGGTGGGCATTCACATTAGGAGGCAGCAGAGAGATGCCTTGCAGACTCCATCTCCACTGCAGCACCCTCGCACCCTGGCACAGAAGGTATCTGCCACCTGCAATGTATGCAGATGTTGCTGCTTCTCAGCTACCTTTCAGCATTCTGCTAGAACAGAGGTTATAAGCTCTGTCTGCCCTGTGGTTGCCATGATGGGGAGGTTTTATATCAACTCTTATTTATGACAGAATTTCATGGCCATGACAGTGAAGTGGCCATTGCACATTCCAAGGTCAAGGAACTGCACCACTTCTTCTCACTTAGAGTTCCAATTATTTTGGTTGCAGGATTCCTTGCCTAGTTATTAGTTCCATTGCACAAGTAGTGTGATGTGCAAGACAAGGTGATAGAGCTGAAGAATTTCCATCTGAAAATCTGATTCTGCTGTGCTGATTTTCAAAGCCATACTTAATCTGTTTTCACTATGGCAGTTCCAATACTGACAGGTACTGACAACCATATAAAGACGTTGAAACTTGAATCAAAAAGGAAAACTACTACATGCAAAAGTCACTCTGCTGTTTAAGTGTCTGAGGATAACCAAAGCTGACCTGGCTTGCCCTTGGCAGCAGGTACAAGAATTAGTTGGAGTGTGTAGCGTGTTCCTGATTGAAAATAAGGAGGCGTTCAGTAAAGAGTACCAAAAGTGATGGCCAAACACAAAATTATTTGACCTGATGCTCATGCAAGGGTACTGAATTCTCCACCTACTCACAGTGCAAATAATTTTGGCATTGCTTCCCTCACTGACATAAGTCTTTTCCAGGTGCAGTGGTCATCCTCACAAGGATCAATGATAGACTATACTTAATGTCTATAACAGATTTTCACTTCTCATTCACAAAGATGAATGAGCAAAGACTGCCAGTGGTCTGGGAGATCATGGCTGAGGGGTTTTTTTGAAATACTCAAGATGAAACTTCAACATTGACTAAAGAGAAAAGGTATCAGAAAATTATATTGTACTAATGTTCTGATAACTATTATTCTCTCCCACCCACCCAGTCTGTCTCCTGACACAAAGACAAAAATAGAGAGAAACTAGTTTGCTCTCTGTTATCATACATGGGACCATAATAGGCTTAGGAGAACACTATCAGGGCAGGATAGGGCTGATCTGAGGATCTGTATAGCCATCCCACACTGCCTAGTCCCAGCCTAGAAAAGGAAGCATATTTGGGAGAAGTCAAGAATCAAAACATGTCTCCAAGTAAATGATCATTAAGCCTCTTGCTGCATAATCTTGATATTATGAGACCACATTGCTCATCCTCTTGAAAAAACAAGAAAGAGTAACCCAAGTCAGAGACCTTGTTCAACTACTAAAACATCTGACTTTAGCTGAGCATAAAAGATATCTACCTCTGAATTATTTTCATAGTGTACACAGAACAACAAAGATCACATCTGGGAAGGATCAGTTAGTTCACTGTGTCAGCAAAGGGTATGAAAGGGCTTTCCTCCCTGCAATGGAGGTGCAATGACTGAAGAATGGACTCAAGCTTCTTATCTCAATGTTCTTGACTTGGTTTTGGTGCAGCACTTCACCAGTGAGTGTGAAACCTTGGTAGACCATGAACCACATACTGATGTAGGCTGGAGCCAAACTCATGCTGGTCCTCTCATGTGCGGTGAGCGCCAGGGCTGTGGGCAGAGGCGGGTGCTGGGTGCAGCTGCAGGCAGGGGAGCAGAAGAGCCAGCAGGGAAAACAAGCTGTATATCTCAAAATGTATCAAAAATTTAGTAACATCCTACTGATATATCAATTCCCCCAGATAGTTCAGTGGTTTTCCAAATAGCACTCTTGAACCTGGCAGACTGGTTCTTGCTAAAATAAATTTAATCTTAAGCTTCAATTGATTACTCTTGCTACCTGAATTTTTCTTTGATCGTCCCTTTTCCCTCCTAACTGGTTCATTTCCTCTCCTGAGAAACAAACACATCATTATGTGAAAATACCACTCATTTCAGGAAGTCTGCTTTTCTGTCCCATTCCTCTGTTTCCAGTCAGCTTCAGTCTCCAGGTCTAGTGTGGCAGCTCTGGGACAAAGTGCTTTGTTTCCCAAATCTGAGAGGAAATATTTGTGTGTGAACTTTACAATTTTTGTCTTCAATTTATCAGAAAAAATAAAAAAACCCCATAAAATTGTGTAATACAATTTGTCATACCATACTTTACAGAAACTGTTTATTAGTTCTCTAATTTTAAACTTATGCAGAGAGGGGGAACCCAACATACCTTATGTGGACCACTTCTCTGTTTGAATGCACTGGATATAAAATGGGACCATTTACATCTGCAGCTGCTGGTACGTATGCTAAAATTAGACTATATAAAAAATAGCAGCTGCATGGGTAGAAACAAACCAAAGCTGATTCACAGATGAGAGGCAGCCTGGGAGACTCAGACATTGCAGCTAGATTTGACACAAAGGCTGGTCCAGTGTAAGAGCCCTGTGCCTACAAAGACACATAATGGTAAGCAAAACTATGTCCAGCTCAATTCCCTTGCTGGGGAAATCCTTTCACCACTCTCAATTTTTTTTCTTTCTTTCTTTTTTTTTTTTTAACATGTGGTACAATGTCTCATTATGTAGGAACACACTTCCCTTTAACATGGCTGTCTTCTTCTGTCCCCTCAGACTCCCCCACAAACTTTCCTTGGACAACCACACTCATTGTGGACAATGCCAAGAAAAGCCCACTCTCTGCTTGTGTCCAGTCCCATACTCCCCACTAACTCCATGTCAAGACATTGACAGAGTGCAGGATCTTTCTTTGCAGCCATGTCATGGGCCATTTTTATAATAGGATCCCCTTTCAAAATGCTAGTGCAGTGGAACTTCATGACCTCTTCCACCAGCAGCTCCATCTTGGGTTGCCCCATGCATCATTTTCAGACAAAAGGATATATTGTGGGCTTTAAGACACAGTCATTGTTATGGTGCAGAAGGGACAGACTGCACAGGCCATGCTTTCTGAACAGTCAAACTGGATTTTCCTTGGACAGTAAACACCAAAAATTCTAACAATTTTTCATAGGAAGTCTCAGCAAAATTGTTTCCAGTCACATTCAATTAAAAGGTTTCGCTCTAGTCACAAAGACTTGAGCTGTTCTGCTCATGGCATTACAAGATTATATGGCTTGTACAGGAGTTCTTTATGGTGTATTGGAGAAATCTGTGCCAGCATAGTCAGTGACAACTTACTCTCCTCATGTCAAGATATGCACTCCCCACTGCTCTTGTTTCCATGAAGTTTTTTTAGCTTGGACTCCTCATGAACTCCGTGTTTCAGGCCCTGGGAGCACTCCCACATGCTTTCAGCACTCCTGAAGTACAAAGCACATCTTTTATCCCCAGGTAACAGAGGACATGCACAAATAGCAGTCTGACGTCAAGCTTCCAAGCAGCTTTATTTCCACACTCATGCAAAGTGAGACTTCACCACCTGGTGAGGGATCAGCCACCTTCTTCTCTCCAGTGCTTCTCTGCCTTCACTCCCAGGTCCCACCAGGACATTGCCTCTGCTAAACTGCTTCAGCAGCAGCCTTTTACCACTTGGCCTGTGCAGTATTTGGCCTGTGCAGGACAACACATACCTGAGTACTTCAGACCCAGTTCCTCCCTGAGCTAAATGAATCAAAAAGTGAGGCAGAAGTTACCAACAAGTTAACTTGCACTCAGCTTCAAACAGCATCTCTGAGCAGGTCTGTCCCTTGCTGGGGGTGTGGAGGTGTCAGTGCACACATCTGTGGCAGCTCTGTGCACGTTCAGTCCTCGCCCCAGGGTAATTCCCAGCAGAGCCTTGCAGCTGCCTGGCAGGCACTCTGCCTCTGCAACACTGCTGGGGCCCTAGGGAGCATTAGAAGACAAATTGAGGACTCCTCCTTGTAAAAGACCTACCTCCACAGCTGAGCTAGCAGCACTTGGACTCAGGCTGAATTTCTCCTTCACTCTGAAAAGCCTTGAATTCCTTCCTTAATTCTGAAAACTATTGTTTAAGACTCATCTCCTTAACTCTACAGACTCACCCTCATTCTTTAATAAAATTCTTGGATTTAATCTTATTTTCAGCTCATGGAACCAGCTTCAGACAGAAGGTAGGACTATGTCTCCCCTCCCTCCATATTTCGGTATGTGGGTCATGTTCTGGGAGAATGAGAAACAGACAATAAACCACCTTGGACTGATGATAGAGATGTATCCATGCCTCTTGTTTGGGGGAGCTATTAAATTAGAGAAGGAACAATCACTGGCTGCACACAGAAAGCACTGTTTGTTGTGCATCAGATCTGGACACATGAAGGGGCATAGTTTGGTGTACCTTGGGAGTGCTCTGCCAAATAAGAGAGGCAAGTGTAAGAACAGGCACCTTTTGAACTGCAATTTTGTTATGAGGCATCACAATTCCACTTAAGCCTTCCTTTAAGCAAGTCCTTCCCTTGCTGAGTCTTAAGTGTCCTGCTAAATGGTCAATGACCTTGGATGCCAAAGGAGCAGACAGAGAAGGGGCTTTGAGCGCTCTCATCCTTGGCCAGTTGAGAACCATGCTGCAAACCCACTTGGTACCCATTATGTGAATAGGCTTTTGTTAGCAACTGATGAGTAGGATGTTTTGAGATCTTGGGAAAGCATGCTTGGCAAGTAAACTCACCTAACTAATAATAAAAATAGTCTTAAAATTTGCCAGGCTTCTTTGCCTGAAGCAAGAACAATAAAGTCAATGAATTGTTTAATGTAAGGAAATAATAAAAGAGGGAAGAAAAAAGACATACTGTTCCCTGAATGCCGTTTTGGTATTTCTCCTGTGAAGATCCTCCTCTAGATTGATAATAAAAGCTTTGGCACACATCTTGCAGCAAAACCAAGAAGGATAACAGATATGTGATTCTCTTGAGAGCTATAGCCTACCTAACCATGAGGATGGACTCTTTGATCTAAGGCATTTTTCATTTGTAGCTGGGGTGATCCTCTATCTGGCACAAATTTTATTTTGGATGTCTTAACTAGCCAGAATACTTTCATGTGAGCACTCACAATTACATGGAGGGCTGTTTCAAATATGCTGGCAACTCCAATCCTCCTCCACAAGAGGCCCAGAGCAGGCACTAATTACAGGATGGGTGTAGCACATACCTGCCTCTGGTGGGAAAGAACTGAGCCTGAGAACTGCATCTCCACATGTCCAACCAACATATTCTCCTCCCTGTAAAGCCAGAAGGCAGAAAATAATTTTAACACTCAAGAAGAGGCATAATCACTACAGGTAAGCAGGAACTTGATTTAGAAACTGTCCTTCTGGCCTGGACAACATTTTCATCTTTTTTTCCCTCACTTTTCACTGTCACCTCTGAATTTAAGGCATGGGACCCCTGAATATTTTTAAGAGGCAGACATATACCAAGAGCCTGCAGATTAAAGCACACACTACATTTTTTAGATACGAATCCTGTTCTTTGGGAAGACTTTAATTTTTGAGTTCTGCATTTTAACTGACTGCTTACATAACTTACTATGTATTTTATCTCTTTTGCTAGGTACTATATTGGTAATCTTGGCTTGAATGAGAACAAATTTCTAGGTGGTAGTTTTTGTTACTCTGCAATTCCTAGTTAACTACCAATGGATTTTTTTTCTTCTAATAGCAAACAAATAGATGAATGAGAGAGATTGCTAGCTAGGCCTAGTCTGTACTTGAGATTATGGTAAAAGAATCACAAAGATGAACTCCTTATTCTTTGCTTATTCTATAAACAGTTCCTTGGTATTTGGAAAGAATGCCTTTTACCCTATACATAATGGTGCATCATCATGCCAGACCATTATGGTGTGGAGTAAGGACACATGAAAAAAGCCAGAGGCTGGTTGCTGCTTATTTCTGAGACCACAAATCTCAACAACAGCTTGTTTTGGACAGTGCTAATGGTGGAAGAGCACAAGATGTGACAGGACACTGTAATGGCCAGAGATTTATGGTATAGGTGGCACACAGATGAGTATGTCTAAAGCTACCAGTCTCTTGGGTTAACTTTATCAGAATGTCACATTTTAAGCCACAGAAATACGGTCTTATATGGGGAAAATCCAGACCCATTGTGTAATATAGAATAAAATACATCTCTACTCTTTGCAGAGAGAGTCAAGCCCCATTTCACATGCAACAGTTTTCTGTGGCTTCCTGGGCTGCAGCAAAGTTCACATTGTTCTCTCCTGATCTCTAGGAGAGCCAGATTTTCTACATCTTATTAAAGGTTCAGGTGTGGGTTCACTGAAGTGAGGCCTCTGCTGTCCAAGTCCTTCACTGACCACTGTTCAAAATTTCTCTTATCCCACTATCTCTCCCAAGACCATACATGTGCGCAGAAGCTGGGCAGGATGACAGCAACCCGCATGGCACTCACTCTCAGCCTCCTTTTCCTTGCAGGCACAAAGAAATAAGATAGATAGATAGACAATCTCCCTGCCATGTGGGATGACATTGCACACTGCCAGTGGGAGTGGACAAGAGGGAGAATTGAAGGCTGGGTGCTGAAGCCCCTGGGAAGCCTGGGGCTGTAGTTTGTAATCCCAAAGGAAAATTCAGCAGTGCAATGCAGTGGCAAGCTTGGTCTGAAAGTGACTCTCCTCCCCCACCTCTCTCCTGCTAGGATGGAGAGGATGGGAGGATGTCCGGTGCCAGCAGTAACATCCCAGGAAAGTTGCAGGTGGTGCCTCCATGCACAAGGCAAGCTGCAAGTTTCTCAGCTCTGTGATCACCATCAATAATGCATTCACAGGAGAGGGCGGAAGAGTCGAGCAGCTAACAGTGCTCTCAGGGCTGCTCAATGGCACCACTGTTTTTCTGCTCACTGACGATGGCTGTGCGTGTGCAGCGGGTCGTACACTCTCAGTGAGGATACACCAGCAGGGCTGACAGGTTGTATCCTAATCCCAAGACATGCTCAGCCTGGGTTGTCAGGGTTGCCTAGAATGAAGGAAATCACGTTTCTTCCTGCCTTCCCCTCCTGCCCCTTACTTAAATAACCTTCTCTGTGGCTTAAGGAAGAGGCCCAGATGGCAAACAGCCTGCAGCTGTGCTGCCTGGGGAATAGTGTGAGGAAATGTCAAATATCACATGGCAGGAATAGCTCATAGACCTGTTGGAGCTTGAGGAGAGCAGGATTCCTTTAATTACTGTTTCTCAAGGTAAACTGAATACTTTCCTTCAGCTTCACTGTTTGTGTCACCCCCTTTTTCCCCTCCCATTTAATGCAACTAGTTCAGCTCTGGCTGTCCACATTCAGGGACTCCATTTGTAAACAGCAGATAACAGCAGGCATTTTCCTTTCCCCACTATGCCTTCACACACTCTTTCTAGACCATACACAACCTGACCATCAGTTCAGGTCTAAATTTGTAACCCTTAAAATCTGCTGAAACCCCATGTCATATGGATGTCATTTACCTCAGATATTGACTTCACCCCACCTCAAGGGGACTATTCACTCACATAAGTCAGGGTGCAGCAGATATTCCTTCATCCTTTTCTATCCCTTTTCTGCTTCTGGCACATGTTTACGTAATGTTCAGTTCATAGTCTAAAGCTAGTCTCTCTTTCTTCTCTCTATTCTCAGACATCTCAAAGCTTTCTTCAGAAGCAGAGCAGGGAGGAAGCAAAGGCCTTACAGTGCTTGATGATGCATATTGAGGGTGGCCTGAGCAGCTGCCATGATTGTGGAGTAGCTGGGCAGATCTGAGTGAAGGAACTCAATCTGCCTTCAGGCTGCTAACATGTGTGTGATTAAAGGGAAAATAAAAAGTATAACAACATAATTTTATGACTTTGTGATGTACAAAGGTCTTCTTGACATGGAGAGAACCAGGACCAGGGTGGGATATAAGAGAAATCTGCCAGTTAAAGATGTTTAACCTGTCTTGTACACATTTTTGTTTGGTTTCCATAAGGAGAGATGGGCTATAAATGCAATAATTTTGATGTTTCAGGGAAGCCGATTCAGTGCATGAGGATGGGATAGGGAAGTTGGGGCATTGCTTAAAGTGAACAGGGCTAAGACAGCACGTACCCTGGCTTTCAGAGGTTTTAGATTTTGCTGAGATTGGTACTCTGCAGTGCACAGTCTTGGCACTGCATTAATGCAGATCTTTCCCAGCAAATTCCATAGCATTTAAAAGAAGCTATCTTCTCCTTAACATGCATTTAAGCATCTGTCATTACTTCCAGGTTGTGCAGGTCTCATGTTTTTGTGCCTAGCTGTAAGTAAAGGACCTACTGAAATTCTGTGGAAATCTTTCCGTTTCTTCTTTCACTTTACAGGGCTGAACAAATATATTTACAGGGCACAGCTGCTGTCAGAGCAGAAGTCATATGCAGCATTTGAAGCCAAAACCCCTTAGAACCTCTTTCTTGCTGGTGGCAGTGTCTCTTATAGAACAGTAAGACACAGCTTTCTTCCTCTCTTCCATCCTTCCCCTAACACATCTTGCAACACATACCCACGACCGTAATTTTCATATTAACTCCTCTGTAAGACATGAACATTCTAGAAGCCACATCACCTACAAAACTGCTTGCTTGCTTTTGCTTATACAGGTACAAGTGGCAGCTGGAGGGAAACAATCCTTCATTTTCTTTGGCTGAGCTGAACACTGAGCCAAATATTCTCCTTCTGCATCTCCAGTCAAGTTTTCTCAGCCATATCCATCGTCCACCTACAGTCGTTTCACCACAGTTGGCATGTCTTCCTCTCCATGCCAGTTCCAGCAAGTACCAGTATTCCCTGGTTCCCTGAAGGTGTTGCCTGTCCTACATTCATATTTATTGCTTACCCAGAGTTTAAATTTCTCTTATCATAATTCATCACTTCCAGGCTTTTTGAGATTTACATCTGCATGGCCAATACCCCTTCTCAAGATTCTGCCTCTAATGATGAAGATAGGGAAGAGGGACTTTGACCACAACCACAGTCACGGTTCCTGACGGTTCCTGATCCTAGCAAAGAGATACCTGTGAAAGGCTAAGGGCTTCAGCCTGTTGGCATTTCCCCTGCCTGAGTGCATGAGCCTGGTGTGGGTTCAGAAGGGGACATGCATGGATGGCTCCTTGCTGTGACAGAGTTCCCACCAGTGGTCTACAGATGTTGACAACTTGGTAATTCTGCGAGCTATAATACTGGCTGGTCCTGTTTGACTCTAAAATTTTGATGCTCTTGGGGCCTATGAAAACATAACAAACTCTACATTTAAATGGAAGTTTGGCAGCCAAAAATATGGATAGTCCAAGAATCATCAAGTTAACAAACACAATGACGCAGTTCTGTTTTGTAAACACAGTGGATGCAGCTAAGCTCCCATGATAAGACACAAGGCTGTGAAAACTGAAATGTTTATTCTTCCATTACATTCAAGGACACTTAGAAAAATAAAATACAGTAAATAGATGCTGAGATCAGAGGATTCCCAAATATCAAGTAGGGGAGAAAGTTTGTAAGTGGGAAAGATAAAAAATAAGGGTCAGTTATTGGAGCTGGTTCTGTTTATAGCATCTATTTCTCCTTCTGCTGTTTGTCAGGACATCCATACTGCACACTTCAAGGAAGATTTTTATGCTGGAAAACCTCAAGTTGCATCTAAAGAGAAAACCTGTTATCGATTGCGGTGCACATTTTCCTTGGTCATGCTGGGTGCAAATTCCGGAGCTGGGGGGGGGGGGGGGGGGGG
>JAWWLZ010000094.1:53459573-53472548 GCA_035041345.1 Poliocrania exsul
AAGGTTGGCAGAAACTTTTCCACCTTGAAAGCTGCCCTATTGACTCCTTACAATGGATTTACTAGATCAGTCACACAAAAAATGTGCTAAGGGGACCAAGGAGCTTTCCTTGCAGATACACAGCCACCTCTGCATGTGATCCTCAGGTGAACACATATAGGTATACTGTGCATAAATATATATGTGTATACACAGACAGCTGGAAGTTGGCCAATGTGATGCCTACCCACAAGGAGGGACAGCAGGAAGATCTGGGGAACTACAGACCTGTGAGCCTGACCTTGGTGCCTGTCAGGGTTACAGAACAGATCATCTTAAATGCAATCACATGGCACCTACAACCCAGGGATCAGACCCAGCCAGCATGACTTTAGGAAAGGCAGATTCTGCCTGAGCACCCTGATCTCCTTTTATGACCAGGTAACCCACCTACAGGATGAGGGAAAGGCTGTGGATGTTGTCTACCTGGACTTTAGCAAAGCCTTTGATGCTGTCTCTAACAGCATTCTCTTGGAAAAGCTGGAAGCCCATGCTTTGAACAGGTGCACTCTCTGCTAGGCTAAAAACTGTCTGGATGGCCAGGCCTAGAGAGTGGTGGTGAATGGAGTTGCATGCAGTTGGCAGCTAGTTATGAGTGGTGTTCCCCAATGCTCAGTGTTGGGTACAATCCTGTTCATTGTTTTTACTGATGATCTGGATAAGGGGATCAAGTGTACCCTCAGTAAATTCATTGACAACACCAAGTTGGGTGGGAGTGTTGATCTGTTGGAGGGCAGGAAGGCTCTGCAGAGGGATCTGGACAGGTTGGATCAATGGGTTGAGGTCCACAGTATGAGCTTCAACAGAGCCAAGTGCCATATCCTGCCCTTGCACCACAAGAATCCCAGGCAGTGCTACAGGCTGGAGGCAGAGTGGCTGGAAAGCTGCTCAGTGGAAAAGCACTTGGGGGTGCTCATCAACAGAGGCTGAACATGAGCCAGCAGTGTGCCCAGATGGTCAAGAATGCCAATGGCATCATGGCTTGGATCAGCAATAGTGTGGCCAGCAGGACCAGGGCAGGGATTTTTTCCCCCTGTGCTGGGCACTGGTGAGGTCTCACCCCAAGTTCTGTGTCCGGTTCTGGGCCCCTCACTACAAAAAAGACATTGACATGCTGGAGCATGTCCAGAGAAGGGCAACAGAGTTCGTGAAGGGTCTAGAAGGTAAGTCATATGGGGGGAGCAGCTGAGGGTGCTGGAGTTGTTTAGCCTAGAGATGAGGAGGCTCAGAGCTGACCTTATCACTCTCTATAACTCTCTGAAAAGAGGTTGTAGCCAGGTGAGGGTTGGTCTTTTCTCACAGGCAACAAGTGACAGGAAGAGAGAATATTGACTTCAGCTGGGCCAGGGGAGGTTTAGGTGATGTAAGGCGGAATTTCTTCATGGAAAAGGTTACGAAACATTGGAATGGAATGCTCAGGTGGGAGTCACTGCCCCTGGAGGTGTTCAAGAAACGACATGGCACTTAGTGCTGTGGTGTAATTGACAAAGTGGTGATCAAAGATTGACCCTACGATCTCAGTGGTCTTTTCTAACCTAAATGATGTTGTGATATTCCTTTTGTGCTGTACAGGACACAGAAGTACCCAATACCTTTATACTTCATTGTGAGAAGGAAGGGGAAGGAGGAGTGCATATAACAAGGTTTATAAGCAGCCTGAGCAGTGACTGTGACCTTTGCTTTTCACCTGCTTGCAGACTCTTATCTTTTCAAATTTATAGGCATCTTCCAAATCCAGTGCAAACCTTCTCATACCAAATATTTTTTCTCTACCTTTTTTTCTCCAAAGTTTCCATTCCCTTTCTTCTTTAAGTCTAGCTTTTAGTCCCCCTTTCTTGTTTTTAAAATACAGCTCTTTCAGCTCTCTATACAGTACTGGTGAATCTGCCCCTTCAGGTGTTCCTGCATGCTGCCTTCAGAAAGCTCCCTTTTCCTGGCAAACCCTCCTGCCTTCTTATTCTTCATAATCCCTACTTTTCTCATGACCTGAATTATTATCCCTGTAATTTGTCTTGTCTTTGTTTGACTTGTCTATTTTCTGTGGCAAGCAGTTTAGAGTGAGGAACAGGGCTTGCTCTGTCTTGAAGTTTGCTACTATCTCCATCCTCTTCAAACAGCAATAAATCTTCCATCTGCCTTGCTATGCCTCTGTTCACACATTGTTCAGTCTGGATCTCATGGAAAAACCCTCTGGTGCATTCAGATTGCAGAACAGGTTTTCCAGAAGCCCTGAGGGACCTACACTGGACTTTCCTTGGGAGCACTGCTCTACCAGGCTGCACTGAGGCCCAGGAGCATGGAAGGTGCTCAGGGTGCTTGAGGAAGGGTTATTTTCTCTATTTAAAACTGGAATAAAAGAAAGGACAAAAATTGGAGAGAATATTACTATAAATGGAGAGAATCCTGTTCCCTGCTGGCAGGAGTATTTTGTGAGTCATGGTTATTTTCTTTTGAATATAGAGCTTCTCCGAGCTGATTAAGCGGAATTAACGACACGGTCAGGAATCCTCACAGTTCCCTGTTGCTCTGATCCCTGTGGCTCTTGTTTTACCTCTCCTGCCTTTGAGAACATTTGAGGAATTTATTAATGAGGCCCAATTACACAAAACTGTGGGTTTATAATCAACATTCAGGCTAATGTTGGAAAGGAGCTTTTAACTCATTGGGAAGTTAAAACAAATACCAGAACCCACAGTCCCAGGCATTTCTGCTCTCCAAAATATCCAGAACAAGAGCTGGCCAGTTATCCCCTCTGAGGCACTGCAGCTGCATCACCAGTTCAGTGGAGGCTCCTAAGAAGAAGCGCATCACAGGCTTCAGATGCCTCTCAAGAGACTCTGGATGTTGGGGAGGCCATGGGCAGAAAAGTGCTTCAATTAAATATCCAACTATTGCCCAATACTGCATTTATTTGAACAAATCCCTTGCAGCATGTGTGAGGCAGGGACTCCTGGGAATACTTGTTGCTAACCCTGAATGAGGGGTTGAGCTAAAGGGCATTCAGCAGGTCCTGGCACATCTTGAGTTCAGAGGGGCTCCTTCGGCATTGACTTCATTTTGGTTTTCAGGATCTTCGGTTCTTTCCAAAGACAGTAAAACTTTGAAAATGGCCAGCTGCTCATGATAGTGCTGAGAGTCCAAGATTGGCAAGAGATTTCTCCACAAGCAGAGTGACTTTGTTGGTGTAACATGAGGGTCTTCTGTAAAAGCAGAACAAACAGAGAAAACAGGGGCTGGGTTTTAGTAAGTAAGTCTATACTGCTGAGTAAAGGGAGCCAGTGATTGATTCCTGATCCTGAGGACAACTAAAGTACAGTGAGTCACTCTACAACACCAGCTACTTCTGGAGCAGAATTATCATGGCAGCAAGGCATGGGGTTCCCAAGAAACAATTGTTAGTGTGTGGAAGAGCTTTTTTTTAAAGGTCAGACTTTGTTCAGCTCACATAACCAGGAGTTTTATAGTACCTGACTGAAATTGTGCATTGCATGACCATGATGGTTCAGTGTCTTTGGGATAGTGTTGAAGGAAGGAGGAACTAAGTCTAATGCAAAGAGCTTATTCATACTACCTCCTGGGAGCAGCCCCTGGGCAAACTACTTCCCAGGTCAAGGCTGGGTGTTGTATTGGAGGAAACTGGTTGTGGTCTTGTAAAGTAAAGCTAAGGGGTGAACAAAGAAATAAGCTCTGTGGACTAGCAGATATCCAGAGGCTGAGCTACTTTCTTGGACCTCTTTAAGCAGTATGAATGAGCATGTGTCTCTCATGGACCTTTCCAGTTGTATTTATATAAGCTCACAGTTGAGGCTCTAACAGGCCTTTCCCCTCTCTACCTAAAGACCTAATTTCACAGAGCTTGCCAAACTTTTTGGATACTTCACTGTTTTTTTCAAGATTGGTTCAAAGGTTACTGAGATAGATCTGAGAGGCAGCTCCAGAGAAGTGTGTATTTTGGGGTATTGTGATCACATATGCCTTATTTTGCTGAAAAAATGTGACTAAAATCAGATCACACAAACTCCACTGCTCTTTACAGGAATGCTATAATTTCTGAGCACTTTTGGCCCAGAAGAAAATTACATCAGTGTATTCTATAGCTCACAGAGGGTACAAAGCTCTACACTATGAGATCTTTTTGCATCCTACCTCTCACCTGAGGCTGCACACTGACTTACAGTCTTTTACTAGCCCAGAACAGGGCTGTAGTTATTCTATATTTCAAAAGAGAAAATATTTCCCTTCCTAGAAGTCTTTGCCTGCCTTATGGCATATGCACAAGTTGTCCCTCTCCCAAGCACTCAGCCCAGTTCCAGGTAGGTTCATCAGTAACTTGCTGAAGTTTGGTGTTCTGTTGTAGGTACTTACAGTTCTGCTTTCCTCAGTGAAAAGCTTCAGTCAAAAATACAGCACCAACAAAGTGTGAAGATGCCAATGTAGTCCCAGAATGTCACTCCTTGTTATCCAGCACCATCTGCAACGACACTGAAAAACACACGGCTTCTCTTCAAATACAGCAAGGAGCAACAAGCACTCCACACCAAGCAGACCAGATTTCTTAAGCAGACAGATTCTCTTCAAAGTGGCTTTGTAGTCAAGATTCCAGTTAATGTTACAGCCTCAAGGAGAATTATGGAGCTGGAGTATAGGAACCAGTGACATCAAGTCTGCTGTCACATCATGCCAGGGAATCTCTGCCATGGGTTCTGCAACTGCTTGTCAGTGGATGACCACCTTCTTAGGGCAAGCAGTGGTGGGGTGGGCTGGGTTGAGTTGACCTAGTGATGAGGAGCTCACATCTGTGACCCTGTGCTGTCTGCACAGCTCACAAGGGTGCAGACACTTTCAGCTAGATGAGGCCCTTTGGGATTTATGGGATTATTACATTACTGAAAGTTATGTCTGTTCACAGGGTTGAATATATCCTTTAGACTACATTACTCATTGTGTGAGTCACCATGTTGAATAACATGTTTCCTATGTTCAGTAGATGACCCAACACATTGCACTTCCATACGGAATCACGTTCCATATAAACACCACTAGCTTTCCTTTTCTACTCTAAAAGCCTCAAAACATAAAGCTAGGTGTACTGCAAATTTAATATGTCTGCATTTTTATTTTTTGTCTAATCATTCCCAGCACTTGAAGTATTCAGCCAGATCAGCCATATGCTTGCTGATAACATCTGGATTATACCAACTTTGTATGTGTTCTAATGAAAGGCATGCTTACTTGATGGAGGAGGATTGCAGCAGTTGGCTAGATTAAAAAAAACTAAAAGAACATTTAAGTTCAAGAATTTATATAATCCCACTGGAACCAATGAGATGATTCAGGTGCTTACAGCTGAGCACATGCATATTTGTAGGCATGGTTGCTGAGCCATTGTCCTTGCAAGGAAGGAATAGTGATCCATCATTGCCAAGTGTAATGCAGTGCTAAGGGCTACTTTCTTTTACAAAGAATGGCAAAACTCCCTTTGACTTGAATGGAAGCAAGAGCAGATTCTGACACAGAGTAGTAAGCTTGTGTAAACAAAAGGTACAGCAGAAGTTCCTGATCACAAGTATTTATGATGACTGTGGAGTCTCAGAGTCTTTTGGGTATGAAGCCTCTGAAGTGGCTATTAGTTCTCTTTTCTTCAGTGTAATTATAAAAATCACTAAGGCTAAATAAGGTACATAAACACACCAACTGTGAGTATGTGGGTACTGACTTCTGAAAGTGAAATTACCTCAAGTGAGCAGCTTCTGGGAAAGTATAAATTGTATTAAAACATGTTTCCACCTCTACACACTTGTTTCTTGACTTTCTGCTACAGTGAAATTAATTTTATTTTTAGTTTTGCTGCCCTAGTGTGTCTAGAGTAGTGTTATCACCTTCCTCAGGGTGTGGAACTTCAAGTTTTTCTAATGTAGATCTGAATCTCATTACAGTTGTTGTGTAGACTGTCACACAATTAGGTGAATTTGCCTTTCCTGCTCCTTTTCTCACACACACACCTTCGAACAGTCAGCAGATACCATACTACAGAGAAGCTTCCAGCTGAAAATGACTGTAACAGTCAGTTCTAGGGGTTTGTGCTATAAAGAAATACTAGTTCACAAAGTAATGTATAGAACCAAATTAACCCCACTATGTTTATTGAGACTCAGTAGCTGATTTCTCTATGACTCTATATCAAGATGCAAAAAGCAGCATAACCAAATAAGGGATAAATAAACTGAGTCATTTGAGATTATGCAAATTCCAGAGACATTTTATCTCAGGATCCAAACACAAGAGAGTATTATGTCTGCAAATATTAAATTCATTAAGCTATTCGTATGCATACTAAGTATTTTGAATTCACAAAATGCTGCTTCTTATTTCCCTATTAGAGCCTCAAATTTCAAATCTATGTCAGACTTATTTCTCAATTAGGAACATAGCAATTATTGCCCTGGACCCCAACTATACCTGTGATCCAGATCTAGCAGTCTTTGAGAGCAGAGACATCTGATGATGATACAATAAACAAATAAAGGAAAATCATCTAACTATCTGCAACAACTATATTTCTATTCTGTTTCCTCATCCCCTTTTGACTTGAAGTACAAATGCTTGTACTACTAATGTATTTACTCAGTAATTTTTACGATCTACAGTGGAACTGAGGGTATTTTCACTAGCCAGAAGAGTACCTCTAGTATTTTTGAATCTTTTAAACTTTTGCCTTTGGAATGTTATGTTGAGGCAACTTCTGTTGTGTAAAAAGATACATTATTTTGTTCTTATCTTGAACTGAGGTTTCCATTTTTTTGCAGCATCATTTTTTTATTACATTATTTCATATGCCTTTTCTTTATTGTGACAGAAGAACCAGATTAGCAGCAATTTATGTTTCTTAAGTCTAATTGCTAGTATGTCATATAAAATACATTCAGATGCTGACTACTGCATAGTGAACAGATGCACTATGTCTCACTGAAGTGATACAAATGTGACACAGCAAATGTTTGACTAAAATCTTTAATTTGTGCTCTTCAAGGATCAGTCTAGCTCATCACTATGGTATCTGGTTTTAAGATCCTTTAATCTGTGAAGTGTAATTAAAATTACCTTTTTTTTTAATTACCAGCCAATCAATTTACTCCTACACTCCTTCAGTATTATTGAGTGAAACTAGCTAGTCTTGGTCATCTCATTGTCACTGGATTTCTAATTTCTTACACCTTCTCTTATAGCAGTGTATGTAAGTTTTTTACAGTAACTCTCAATATTTAAGACTGATCTGGAGGTGTAAGAATGCTACTGGACAAGGATTAAAGATTTTAATTCCCCAAGGGATGATATGAAATTTTTTAACTAATTTCTCAATGCTCCTTTCAATTTTATCCCTCCTAGGTGTTGTGAAATTTATTTATATTTATATTTTGATCAATGTTATCTTACTAAGAGACATAGCTACTCCTTGAACAAACAACTTTATGTTACTTGGAGTTGCAAGCTGATCACAGAATGAAAGAAGGCCATGCACTCAGAGTGCAATGGAAAGTTGCCAGCTGTTTTAATAGCAGTTTATTTATAGATATTATCTAACCTAGCACTTGACCATTTAATAACTACTTGTGAGCAAAAAAAGAAATCTGTGAAGTATTTTTACATTACTGGTTTTTCATAAGGGAACCATTAAGTCTCAGTTGTCCAGATATAAAGGTTTTTTACCCATTTCCACTTCAGAGAAATTCTTGACTGAACATTGGATCCTGGTTAAATCAGGTTATGTGATTTGCTAACCTTCTGCAACATAATTTTGGTGATCTAGAAAGTACGTTCAGTTATCCTGGAAATAAAGGACCTCTTTTTACAGAGAAAAAGAAGACTACAAACAACAAGCTTTTCTGCGTTTTCTTGGCCTAGGGTCCTTCCACGTGAGAAAGGCTGAATTATGTCTTCTACATGTGTCTGCCTGAGCTGTTACAGTTCGTTGTATTTACTTGAAATTCATGATTAGACATGACCAGAAGAGAAGCTGTTAAATCTAAAAACGTTTTGTGAGATCCTGCCTCAAACACCATAATCTGTTTGTTCATCTGATAATGGGAGAGGCTACAACATTAAGAGAAAAGAGGGCTTTTACATACAAGCCTTGACCTGAACTCTGAGAGCTTTTTACAAACTTACTGCAGTAAAAAACTTATTCCTAGTTTTCATGAGCATGAGATGTTCTGGAGCTTGCATAATATGCATGCCAAGTGTGTCTTTCTCCTCTTCCTTTCAAGCACAGTGAATATGTGCTTTTGATGAATACTGTGACAACCACCCTGCATGACCTTCAGCAAGTCACTGGGAAGGGCTGTCCTTGAGTCAATGTGTTCTGGATTAGCAGCCAAATCAACTCATCTCCACTTGCAAAATGGATAAAATACTTCTTCCCCTCTCCCACTTTATTTTAAATTGCTTTCCAGAGTAGGGACTGATTCCAAAGCAGATATGTCGACAGTGAAATTATCATGTATTCTTACACTTTTTGGTGGAGTGTAATAGCCCAAGTGGGTGCCATAATATTACTGAAGATTATGATACCTCAATACTTAAACTTCTGCGATTTTACATATAGCTGTGGTATAACTGAGATAAATAAACCCCATGCTTTTGTTCAGTATCACACACTTTAAAGCAAACTAATTCTATTGTAAAAATTGTATGAGTAATACACAATAACACCATCTTGTTCTTCTTGTAATAGAAATGATTCATTTTGTAAAACACCCAGAAAAGGAAGAAATGATACACAGAGTAAATATATCTGCTTTCTTTTTGTTCCTGTTTTGTGTGTCTTTCTGAGGTGGTACTTGGCAGTACTGAAGGTTTACTGTGACTGTGTTTTGTAAAGCAATCATACCCCAGGTAAAAATACTCAGACATGACTCACCAAAAGAAGAGATCTTTGCATTTCTAGTTAATTTTGTAAGTTGCATAATAATTGGAGTTGTGCTCAAATATTCTTGTGCTCAACATCTTTCTGTGAAGCAGAGATTCTAAACCATGCAAGTTTCCACCTGGTTTTGCTGTTTCCTCACATAGCCTGTCAGAGTTTAGATGTGCAAAGCATTTTTTTAATGTTACCAGATTCTCTTGCTGAGCAACTAAAAAGACTTCTGTTATAAAATTATAATGTAGAGATAAACATTTTCCCTTTTTTACAAATTAGGTAAAAATATTGAGCAGTCTATACAAATGCAGAATTTTTAAGAAAAGTGATAACATAGCTTTGGTTCCTGTCACTGCTTTCATTACATGTAGCTATGTCTGAACTCCTAACAGCCCATGTGCCACCTTGCTTTATCTCCAAAGTGAAATGCCCCTCTCTGGGCAGTCTGATTAAGCAATCCAATGATCAGAGTTAATATTTGCAGCATTTCTGTGATGTATATGGTAATTAAGCAGTTTGAGCCATTTTTCATTTCCAGTTGACTGTTGTCTGTAGATGTCTGTTAGGATCCTACATCTGGCTTGGGACTCTGGATTCAGAATAAATTCAAGGCTTAGATTTAGTTTTGATGCTACCAAAATCTCAGAGAAATCCTTGAGAGTTCAACAACAACAAGTGAGAAGGTGGTAGATTATCTTGCTTTTCTGAGAAGGCTGTTGTCTTCGTCAGTCCAAACCAAAATCAGGAAGGAAGACACACTCCAGCCTCAATCCAAACCACAGCACTGGTAGGGAAGGTGATGGAAGCTCTCAAGTGTGACAGGAAGGGTGGGGGTGTTGACAGGGGCTTCTGTTCTGTGTCAAATAATTATTCACTCTGACTACACAGGCACAAAACCTGCTGTACAATGTTTCTTATCCACTGTTAGATGTCTATACCTGTATTTTGACACCTTCAGGTAAACTTTGAATACTGAGAAACTAGGGCTCTGGCTGGCTGGTTTTTCTAAGATATAAGTGCAACTATGAGCAACCTGGAGCATTTTTATTTGCCATTTGTTGTAATTTTTTTAAAGTCACTGTGACTGAAAAATGTCATTCTTTGAGTACTGAAAGGCTCAATGGTGTTCAGATCAGTTGGCCTCAGAATCTGTTTCATCATAAAGAAAGCATTCATGTCTCTGCAGATGATTATTTCCCTGCTTCTGCAGTGCTCTCAACGCGTGTTGGCCTTCCCAGGTTATTTTAATTTATAATTCTCAATGTAGCTACAGGCATTCTGCTGCTGGAATAGAGTGTGGTTTTGCAAAGCAAACATCTGTGGGGGTTTTCAAATGCAGGAAGAGCATGGAAGTGGGTGTTATCTCTCAATGGGAAGGGAGGAATGTGGCTAGCAGCAGCAAATACTTGGAAATAACAAAGCACGTGAGTAAATGTGTCTATACTGTTCCCTTTAGAACAAAACTAGAAGAGGAAGGCAAGGTTAAAAAAAAAAAAAGGAGAGAGTATTTGAAAAAAAAGGAAAAATTTGCCATGTTTCTATTTTTGTATGGCTGTTGTCCACAGCCTGGGACTGTTCAAAGCACAAACACAAGGAGGGACTTTCCCCAGGAACTTCCCATGTCAACATAGCTGGTAATGTCAGAAACAGACAAGAATTCATACATGCCACCGAGACATTGTGAGAATCAGTCCTTGCTAGCAAAAGGAATTAAAAATTTGTAAATCTAGGACTGGCTAAAAGAAATTCTGCCTTCCTTCTAACTTCTCTTGGCTGACTGAGGTCACACTTTTCCTACTGCATCTTAGGCCATGTGAAGTATCAGCTGCCAATTTCATCTACAGCAGCCTCTTTCATGCACATCACATAGTGGCTGTCAAAGGGAGTCTGACTAAAACCTTTTGGCCAAAAAATTAACCTTAATATGTATTTTCTCTCAGATTTCACTTGATGTGAAATTGCATGAGAGATGTGTTTATGTATTCACAACACACATGAAAAGAGAACCAAAACATGGCAGAAATGCACAGCTGGGGTAAACGTGTAAGCAACTTCTTGAAGTTGGGCTGAAAATCAGACAAGCCTACACAAAGGGCAAGGAATGCTCATTATGGACTGAATCAGCCCAGCAGCTGGGAGGCTCCTCTCTCCCCACTTCAGTGGTTTTATTGTTGACCCAAGTCTCTGGCAGGCACTGTGGAGAAATCCTCTTGGCCCAGCACCTGCCCCTCTGCTGGATGCACTCAGGCCTTAAACTTCCGACATTCCTACCTATAGTTATTTTCAACTGGGCTTGTTCTGCTGTTTCGCTAAAATAATATAGCAATATAAAACTGCATCTAGCCTCAGTGGAAGCCAATCAGCACCAACCTGATGAAATACTGGAAACTTCTGTATTTGTCTAGGGAAAAATTTTGCAAAGGAAGCCATGAGTGCTGTGAGGACCTGACACGCATACCATCCTGGGAAGACCACAGCTGAGCTTAAAAGAAAGAAACAACAAACGCGCCAGAGTACAAGATGAACGCTCACTAGAACTGCAAGCTTCAGATGCTTGCATTAGAATGCCCCTGTGGTTGCAGGTGTATACTTCCCTAATACAGCTAATATGGCCCCAGACCAATGTATTTTTCAGATTTAACTTCTCAGGTTCACTTTGGGTTGGGCATTCCCTGAAACTCTGCCACTTGATGCTCTATCAACTGCTGAGCACATTTCCAAAAACATAAAATCCAATAATTTCGAATTGCACTGTTTTCTCTCCTTGTTACTTCTTTTTCTCGTGTCTTTGTCATTGTTGAGGGAAGTTTGGTTGGTCAATAACAAATATAATGTCTTCATCTTCAAGGACAGCCCTAGTCCTTTCTGAAGCAGCTGCTTTGACATGTATGTTCTAGACCCAACCATAACAACACAGAAATAATTCATAGTGCAGTGCTTCACAATAAAGTTAAAAAAGAAAGAAAATAAAAAAAAAAATCAAAAAACATTAAACCCCAAAATATGATCAAAGAAGAGTCCTGCTCTAATCTGCTCCTACTGCTGTGAAATAAACTGAACTTTGCCAGTCTGCAACATAGATGGTTTACCAGAGACAGCCAAGGAGGATGCAGCTCAGCCACAGATAGTTTATATCCTTTGTCTAAGAAAATACAAGCCTTGAGTGTATACAATCATCTTTCCATAGTATGTTAAACAGCTTCTGGTCATTGAAGTGCTGGCTGGTCACAAGCATGCAAGGAGAGCACTTCTTAAGCTTTTGTTTGTCTGTATGTCTGTTTCCACGGGTATTGTCTCCTCTGCCATAGAGTCTGACTGTCTTTAATCTTCCAAGAAGCAAAGGTGCTGCTACACCATTTTATTTTGCTTTCATGTTCTAAGCATTTTTTTAATACTTCAATCTGAAAGGTGCTGAAAGCTGAAATCTTCATGGTGCAAAGAGGTAAACTGCTTAAGTTAAGAAAGTCATGAAATTCTTGCTCCGAGTTGCAGGAAAGAGCCATCTGAACCAGTGGCACAACTGAGAAACTCCTAGCTCGCTGCTTTGTTCTTAGCAAGGCAGACATTGGTTCCAGCAGTGCAAAGAATCACAGCACGTTGCCCTAGGTTAATGTGACCTTCCCCTAACAAACTTCACAGTGTAGACAAGTCTTTGTAAACACAGATCTGCTATCTAGCACATGTGTGTTAACAAGCTGCCTTTTCCCCAAGCGTTTGCTGGGTTGCTAAATGATACAGCCCTCTTCCTCTCATACTCCAATGCCTCCTCTTGTGTCACATATGCACAAAATTCTAATAGAAGAGAGCTGTCACCGAGCTCATTTCTGTTTCCTTAGGAAGAAAAATCCCAAGTCCTTTTAAGCTAAATCTATTGCACTAGCTCAGCATGTCTTTACAGTCCTCCTTAAGGGCAAGGCACCTCCGCTCTCAGTATGAAGTCTATTTCTGCTAAAAGCTGGGAGCGCTGCCTAATTGCACTGCAGAGTAGACGTGGCAAGTGTACTGGCAATAACTTGCTG
>JAWWLZ010000094.1:53506493-53519558 GCA_035041345.1 Poliocrania exsul
TGGGGCAGCCTCACCTTGAATATTTTGTGCAGTTTTGGGCACCACAATACAGGAAAGATATTAACCTATTGGAGAGTGTTCAAAGGAGGGAATCGAAGACAGTGAGGGCCTTGAGGAGAAGTCGTATGAGGGATGACCAAGGTCACTTGGTCTTTTAAGCCCAGAGGAAACCAAGGGGGGACCTCATTGCAGTTGCAACTTCCTTGTGAAGGGGGCAGGCACTGATCTCTTCTCTGTGGTTACCAGTGACAGAACCTGAGGGAATGTGCTGAAGTTGTGTCAGAGAAGGTTTAGGTTAGATATTAGAGAAAGGTTCTTCCCCCGCGCAGGGTGGTTGGGCAGTGGAACAGGCTCCACTAGGGCTGTGGTTACAGCACCAAGCCTGACAGAGTGCAAGAAACATTTGGATGATACTCTTGGGTGCCTAGTGGGACTGTTGGGGACGGTCCTGTGCAGGGCTTAAGGGTTGGACTTAATAGTCCTTGTGGGTCCCTTCCAACTTCGCATATTCTGTGATACTGTGACTCTGTAATACACAAAACTCCTCTCTGCCAATGCTACTGATTCAGGGTCATGGCAAATCTGACTTTGAGGTACCCTCTGTACACTGATGAGATTTTGCATCTTTGCATGTGAAGGATTTCACCCATCAACAGCATTGGGGTTGTTCTAGATATTTGTGTTAGCTGGAAGCTGGTGACAACACATAGATATCTTCAAAGGTGTGCACAATTTCATTTGGTTCCTGTTGACTTAGGAAGTCATCTGTGCGCTTCCCCTTTGGGAAGTTTGCTCCTGCAATGCACAGTGAAGGCAGAAATTTGGAGATGTGCCAGACAGTAATGGACTGAGTCATTTGCATGTTTTACTATTCAGCAGACCCTGAGAGCAGAGCTAATCAGCAGAGCAGAGCAGGAAATGGAGATATCATTGTGAGTACTAACCCATTGATCTCATTCCCTACGTAATTTTCCCAGATTGTCTGATAGGTGCTGCTAAGTACAAATCCAAATAATAATTCCCTGTAGAGGGTAACCATTCAGAAAGAAATGTGATTTTTGTTAGTTTTGATCAATTATTTTGGACCAAATAAATTTATTTATTTATTCAATAAATTGAATAAATTAATTTGGTCCAAATTAATTTATTGAAAGTAAGTGGTATTTGAAATAGTACACAGTTAAAAGAGAGATTTGTTTCCCAGAATTATCCTGGAAACATTCAATTTTCCTCTTCTTCAACAGAATTTCATTACTTATTTGCATCTGATGCTGCACAAATACACAGGGTCTCCTTCTGTAAACATCCTCTCTACTTGATTAATTTAATTTATTTCATTGTTAAAACATTTTCAAAATATTAAAGCATTGTGATAATGGTGTTTTACTTGCCAGCTGTGCTACTTAAAGCACAGCCTGTGGTTATGCCCAGGGTAGGCACATGCAACCATTCCATGGGGCAGGAACCCCTAGTCCGGACCAGTATTCACTACTGTCCCTTTCCTTGGGCCTCTGACCCCAGAGACTGCAGGAGCTCTTTCAGGAAGTAGGAAAGTCTGCAAAATATTTGAACCTATATATTACAAGAATTGCATTGCAATTATGAGGCAATTAAGCAATTAAGAAGCCAGGTAGTATTACACAGGTAATTGTGTGTCTTCTCTCTGATCAGGCACTTCCACTGCCTTTATGTTTAGCATGTGGGTCATGACTGAAGTGTAGGTTTTCCTTTTTCCTAGTTCTATGACTCTGCTCCTTTCTTTATCCCCCTTCCTCAATGATGTACTGGCAGGGATGTATACACAGTATCCAAAAAATTTAGCTGCTTCATCAAAGGGTGGATATTCCTACTGCATTTAGGTTTGATAAATGCTCCATTTTATCAAATCTTAACTACAGGACAGATCCAGAATCCATGTTCAAAGTGTTGCAGCTAATACACACTTTATGGCACAGTCTCTTTTTGGGTCCACTCTGTCTACAGAAATTTTAAAAAATAAACTCTGGATTTCTAGAAATAGCAACAGCAAGAGAGTGAAGGGGAGGGGCCATGCTGCAAGTCTCTGCAGTCAGGATGTGGCTGTCATACCACCTGGCTATAAAGGAAAGAGGACCTCAATGTTGGGTGCTTGGACTTCATGAAAATAAAAGCTTGATATGCATTCATTGATAGAGATGGGAATATCTGCATTTGCAGGGTTCTATCACATCTGAATTCAGAAACTCTGCAGTTATGGTTGTCCAGAATATTTAAAAGTATCTGTTGAAGAAAACCATGGGCTGGATCCTGATGCTCAGAGGTTGCAGCACTTGGCAAAATAGCAACATTTGTGTTGTCAAAACTTTCTACTTGAAGAAGCCAGATATCTGCAGAATGTCCCCAGGGTCAGGAGAGAGCACACCCAGCAGCAAAGGCTGCTCTGTGAAGGGAGAGGTGGCAAGAGAGTTGCTGAAGAATAACTCCCCTGTTCCCTTCCTGGCACAAGCAGGTGCAGGGGAAGCAGAAGGGTGTATCCCAGTGCCAAGCTAAAACTTCAACTGAGGTTCATTCCATGTTATTCCACAGCTATATTACGGTGCTGCCCATATGTGTGCTGCTTAGAGTGGAAACACTCAGGGGGGCAGAGGAGGAAAGTTTTCCCATCGGAGCTCATCTGCCTCTGCCAAACACAGCCCCGTTTTCCTCTGCTCTTTTGGAGCCAGGGGGAAGAACAAGGAGGCTGGAAAATGTCAGAGGCATTGGCTCTTTGTAGGTCTTTTACTGAATGGCACACAAAGTGGAGCATATCCTGACACAGATTTTTTTTTTCTGTTTCCCAATTTGTTTTCCTTCACTGAATGTTAAAGCTATGAAATCAATAACTGATGACAAGTGGGTTTAATTTGTAAAGTAAGAGGAATGTAAGCCTATCTGAGTAGTTAACAATTAACAGTTACAGACTGGGAGCAGGATTTTGTTCATTTTGGAAACTACCTGTGGCCATTTGCTTTGTACTAGTATATACAAAGATCTGGAATGCAGTATGTTATTTATCCTGGTGACGATCAGTACATGCACAAATGTTCATATTTAGAGTAAATCCAGTTATGTCTGGATGACTTTCTGCTCTGCTTTATGCAATTATGCTGTTTAGCCATGAATCACAGACATTCTAATTAAGGCTCAAGGTCAGGCATGGTGGGGTGGAAGGTGATCAGAATTCTAGCTGAAGGCCTTTAAAGTCAGCCGTTGTTTACAGGAATTGCCATGCACTTTAACCAAAGAACTAGATTGACAGATCTAGTATTAACAGAACAAAGTTAATTTCTCTAATTTCTCCTGCATTCTTGCAGGCAGTTTCCTCTGAGGAACTAAAGGTCATGTACCAGCTACCTCCCGTGCTACCCCTGCCATGCCCTACCAGCCATCAGCCCCAGGCTCCACTGTGGGGAAGTGACCAGCTGTCCCTGACAGCCAGCAGCTCTTTAGCACCTTGATGTATCCTTCAAAATCATACACTCTGTTTTCCTCATTTTATGTGACAGTGCTGGTGTAGTATGCAAACAAAAAGAGGATGTTGCTGGGAAATTCTATATTTTTTCATTCAGTTTCATGTCTGGGACAGAATAACTTTCCCTGTGAATTTCAATCATCTGCCAGTAAGCTCCACCATCTCTCATAACTAGTGACCTCATGTAATTCCTGTGCCAGTTTGGACTCTGCAGTGGCAGACCTTTTGAGGAACCTCCTTGCCACTGCTGCTTGATCCCACTGTCTCCTGTATTTTAGCAAAGGCCAGGCACAGGGTCTCTTTGCCCTGGTCAACAATCTTCTGGAGCAGAAACTGCCTCTTCCTTCCCTGAATCTTTGGGCAAACAGCAGCTAAAGGGACATTCTTGCTTTGTCCATTGTAATAGCTGAAGATTTTATCCCACAAAAGGCAGCAGCAGCCAGGAAATTAACCTAGTCCCACCACAGTGGTGGAGGATCTAGGAAGAGAAGGGTAATACCTTGTGATAGATGTTAGCAGGTGGGATTCTCCATCTGCACTGCCCTAAGGGGCTTCACCATCTACTTCTTAAGTTGCATGCATCACTGCGTCCTGATTACTGATGCAACATAACCTTATTCACCCAATAAACAGCTCATGTAGAGAAGTGCTTTGTTCTTACTCTGTCATCTGGCTCTGTGACTTTCCTTTAATGTATCTTGTAAGAAGTTAAGATAATTTCAGTGAGCAAGGATGCAATGTTCTACATCCTGGGGTTTGGCTTGAAGCCATGTTCTGCTAGATGCATAGAGGCAGGGCGTTTCCTGCTTCATACTTCCAGCCAGTCAGGGCTATAAACACTAGCCAAGGCACAGAGAAACCTGCGCTGAAGTTCTCATCTTTGGGTCCAATGGAACACAGGGATTTTGCTACAAGTGGATTTGGAATGTTAGCTGACCAAAGAACAGAACAGATATCTTCTCATTTCCCCCAACTAGTCCTTTCGAATAACACCAATGTGGAGAGAGAATACAGAATAATCCCAGTCATTTTAAGCAATTATGAACTGCAGAGGAAAAGAGGATATAGGTAAAACCCAGCTTTGGTTATAGAGAGAAAATGGATGTGCAAAGGAAATCACAAGATAAAACTAGGTCTAGAAATACTAGATCTCCCCAGTTCAATGCCCTTCCAATTTTCTTCTTCTGTTTTTTTCCCCAAAAGACATTTATATAATAACAAAAAAGAAATAGAATTGGTCTCAGCTGTGTTCCATGTCTAGTTATGTGCTTTGTCATGTCTAAATAAGCTGGCAGCTGGCATGTTAGCTGGTCTTAGCCATGGGGTTTCCAGAAGGCAAAACATTTATTTTTTTCCACTTTGTGTGTGTCTGTGTGCTAGCCTCCCTTTCAGAAAAACTGTGAAGTGACTACATAAACAAATGAAGTTGAGCAAAACAGACTAAATTTGAGAATAACAGGCCCATGGCTGGAGGCAGCCTGTTTCCAAAGGAGAAGATGTGATCTAGGGTTCAATGGTTTATTTGCTGAGAAAAAAAATCTCGTCAATGTTACTGCTATAACTAGGTTTCATAATAGATGCATTGCCTTTTACTATCCCAGACTTCTCTTTGTGGCTTTGCTTGTGGTTTAACTCAGATTAATTCTTCGGAATGCAGGTGCTGTGTCTCTTCTTTAAGGCAAGTTTAGCACAATGAGCAGCTTGTGTGCCTAAGCAAAGGGCTAGAACATTCTTTGCTTTCCACTCATCTTTCTCCCTCTGGGGCCACATCCTGCTCTCTGGTGACAGTGATAGCTTTGGCATGACTGCTCTGCAGCCAGATGAGCAGGAGACTTCAATTGGCACTTGCATAAAAAATGTATTCATGCCCACAATTGGAGGTTTCCCACCCATGGGGATACCACAGAACAGCTGACCCACTGGCAGAGTGTCAGTTCCTGTAGAACCTACCCAGACAGCAGCCCAGTACCACTGGAACTGGAATTTCTGGGATGTCACAGTCTTTCTAGTAATTGCGGTGAGCTTTGGAGCCAAGCCTGCACCAAATCAAGATGACCTCTGGCATCCTTCTGCCTTTGAACTGAGTTAGAGCTGCTACTTGTGCACTCCAAACACTTAAACTAGCCCAGCTTGCTCTTTGCAAGGTTTGGAAGATACTCAAATGTAAGGTAATTTTTTTTCCATAGGTTTTCTCAGGAATCTTAAGACTATATTCCTTTGAACACAAAAGAATGCATCAGTCTATCTGTGGGATTTCTTTTGCTAAGTGAATCTATATGTGGGGCTTTGTATCTTTGTCATTGATAAAATACTCTTATCAAAAAAGGAAAATGTAAAATCAAAGCGCATTTAAACTGTGAATTGTGGACTCCTCATTTGATGTAATGCCAAAACCTAGATTTCTCAAAACAAAATTTGGTGGCAAAAATTACTCTTGAATTACTCTCTCTGTGCCTCCCTTGTTTGTGACTACACTATATTGAAAGCAAGTTGTAGCTAACTCCAATCTCAATTTCTTTTAAAACTGCCATATTTGGTTTTGCCAGTTGCTGAGTCTAGAAAAATATTTGTTCTTATCCTATTGGAGCTGTGAGACATGTTCTGCTTGGTCAAAGAAAGAAGCTTATTTCTAAACTCGGTTGCTATTTTCTGAAATCCATTTTTCATGTTGATATTTGAATTAATTTTGCTTTAAAGCAATGATTTTTTTCTTCCTTATGCAATAGAGTGGAAGAAAGGAAAACAGGTCTGGCAGGCACAATGCATGGAAAATAAACCTGACCTCTTGCTTAGTGGGGCCAAAGTTAATGGTTATAGACAGTCTTTGTTCGTGGAACATGTTCTCTTTCTCTGAAGAAAGCAAGCAATTGTTCTGCTAAATTAAAACTTAATGTGAAATGAACAGCCTTTTTTACAGGAAGAGAGTTCCCCATCTTCATGTAGAAGTTCTGACTCCTACAGACCGCATGGTCTTCTTCTGAAGCATCAATAAGGCTGTCCACAACACCTCCTGTGAAAAGAGGATACCTACTGTAAAGCAAGGATCTATTTCCTTTTTTATTTTAGTTAGTTAGTTAGTTAGTTAGTTAGTTAGTTAGTTAGTTAGTTAGTTAGTTGGGTGGGTGGGTGGGTGGGTAGGTAGGTAGGTAGGCAGGTAGGTAGGTAGGTAGGTAGGTAGGTAGGTAGGTAGGTAGGTGGTTGGTTGGTTGGCTGGTTGGTTGGTTGGTTTGTTAGTCAGTCAGTCAGTCAGTCAGTTAGTTAGTTAGTTAGTTGTTGGGTGGAGGGGGCAGTTCTGAAGGGGGAGAGGAATGAATGTCACAGAAAAGGTGTCAGCACACACAGCACTCTCATTCCCTACTGCTTTGTCTGTATTGTATGCCAAAACTCTGGTCACAGAGCAAAAATTCCTGAGCACAATGGCAGGACCTGTCACTTCATCTCTCATCTGCATTGGGACAGTGTTGTAATGCTAACACAAGCCACTGGGCACTCCAGATGATAAGGAAGACCTTCGATCTTTCTTTAGTGTTTTCTGGGAATGCTCGCTTCTAAACCATGCTCAAAGTGGGGGGCAGAACCGAGGCATGTCTTCTTGAACCATATTAACACACACCTCAGCCTCTTCGTTCCCAAGTCAGAAGTATGATATGGCTAATGAGTGAGATCAGCAATGCAAATACTGCCCATGGGCTGGAATAAAGGACCAATGTCATATTGCCAGTTTGATATTCTGTGGTATGGACTTTGGCAGTGCACTAGGGAGGACCAGCTGTCATTTTAAAGGCAAGAGACAGCACTTCTGAGCTGTCTCCTTTGGATTTCTACTTTCTACTCATCATTTTCTTGGATATTTGTGCCTGAAGATGGACTAAAAGATTTTTTATGATAAGGCATTTACCACACATCTTCATAAATTAATTTGAGAATATGTCAACCTTGCTATTAAAAATATGCATTTCATTTCCAGTGTAAATCTGTCTAGCCTGAACACTGAGACATTAAGTTTTCTTAAGACTCTGTCTCATTAAATGGTATTGATACCCTTCCTGCATGGTGCCTTATGAATTGATTCACACACTTGCTGAAGTTCTCTTCCATAAACTGAAATAATTTTATGAGCTCTCCATATCTTTCTTTCAGAGAGACATTCTCATTTTTCTTGCTGCTTTTTCTGATTTTGTATATTGTCCTTGAGAAGGAGACACAGGAACTGAACACACCTCTTGTAACTGGGTGGCCCTTTCCTGCACAAGGAGAGCAACTTTGCCTAGTCATGCTCTGCTCAGGTATTAGTCTCCTGCACAAAAGTACAGAGCAGCCTTGTGCTGGCAGGTGGATCCTGCTGGCTCCAGCAAGGATGTGAGAAGGGTTTCTTTCTTTGAAAGAGAACAAACAAGGGGCTGGGACAGAGGGGATTCATACAGAGAAACCTTAGCCAAGTTTGGAGAGAGAACTTTGGCTGCAGTTTGCTTTATTATTGTTGCTGTTTGAATTGCAAATAAAGGCCAGGAAGGAGGCATGTTTGGACTATGTACAGCTTGTGAGTACTCTCTTGGAGCCAGGGGGAACTTTGCCTACTCACCCCACACACAAATGAATGTACTCAATCTGAGACTCCTCCATCCCTTCAAGAGGTGAGTTTGATGCATTTGCAAAGGAAAAGAGTAAACTCCAGTTACAGATAGAGAAATGCTGGTGACTGAATTAGACTCTTTAAATGCAAAGGCACTGTCTGGGGTTAAGCATGGGTTGTAGTTAGAGCAGAACCACATGAGACATCTGAAGCTGTCACACTGAAATGTTCAAATAAAATACAAAGAGTGCTCCTTTTACAGAACTCAGAGAACTAGAGGACAAGGCTAATGCCTGAAACATTGGCCCGACAACACATTCTTCTGATGATATATAGAGTACTTAGCTGTTGAGCTGAGTTGTCATAATCTTGATATCATCGACCAGCTTCACTACATTAAGTACAGACAGATGGCCATAAATATGCAAGAACAGGATTAAGGAGGAAGAAATCCCACAAGTGTTATCTTAATACAGAATGACTGCTCCCCAAATGCATGCATATATACACACATGTGTATTCCCAAGCTTCTTTGTTTGCCAGTGCAATGCGAATCTGAACAGTCCTGTTCCACAGCAATCCCTACGTAGGATGTCATATGATGCAGTATCAAGAACAAAATCTTCAGATGTGTTTCAAAATAAGCAAGGATAAGTGAACCTTGTGAAGGAAAGCTAATATAATATGAAAGAGTCAGAAGAGCTGGGAGGTGTTTAATTTCCCAGAGCTTTGATGAGTAAATTTTCTACTCACCACACAGCAGGTCAGGAACTCATGTCCATTCCAAAGTTAATGCTATTGTTTTCTGATCTTTGAACCCTAACACCTGTCAGTGTCACATTCCCAGGGGACAAGATTGGGTCTGGCATTTCTTTTTAACAAAGAAAATATTTACAGACTTATCACTCCCTGAACAACATCTATCCTGTTGGACTACCAGAAAAGTCATTTAAATACAACTGGAAGTTATTAGGGAAATACTGCGAGTCTGAATGTCATCAGACATGACTTTTCCCATCACATTAGAAGTATCTGAAATAACTTTGATTACACTGGCTAGTTGCTCTGGCTTTATGGGAGTAAAGGAGAAAAGGTTTTGGCCCCAGTAACTCGAAATACTATCCAGTTATTTTTCAAGTTTCCAGAATTCATCTTTCAAAAACAAGTTTCTACAACACCTTGTACTTTCTATTATAATTATCTGTTTGTACAGAAGAAGGGAGAAATAAGAGCCTTTTATAAACAAGGAAGCAGTCCCACTCACTACCTTGTGCAAGAAAACCCAGAAACCCAGAAAAGGACAACTCTGAAGTCAGTTGTTCCCTGGACTGTGCCAAATACCCACCCACTTTGCAAAGCAAAACAGAGCCTTTGGCTACCCTCTCCTGCAGATCTGCACGTAGTGCAGGAGATCCCGCAGGAAGAGAGGGGGAAGCCCTATGTTGATGTCCTGGTTCCCAGTCTTTCCCTGCCTCCTCCACCACCTGTCAGACCCAAGTCCCCCACCCTGAGAACCCCTGCTCTGGATGGGTGTCACAAGGGATAGTCCTGTCCAATGCATAGGAAGGACGATGCTAGATAAAACTTCAGGAAATGTGAACCAGAGCTTCTCCTTGACAGCTCACCCACAAAGCCTACCCTCAGGTTTTGACTCCATGTAGGATGAAGTCTCTCATCCATCTGCACAGCAACTAGATTGTTCAAAGATTTTCAGTGAACTGCGGACAGGTTAAACAGCCACAGCTCCAACAGAAAAACCCTTTCCCAAGGGCAGCATCTAATGCCACCAGATCAGTTTGTGCTCAAGGACAATGAAAGGTTTTCTTGACTACACTTACGCAACGCTTTCTGGCCACATCTGAGTAAGATTCAGTTTGCCATCTCTGAATCCTGTATTAACTTGATCTTGTTACTGCAACTTAACCAAAAGTCACATCTCAGAGAGCCTGAAGCTTCATGAGGAATTTGGCTGGGTGGTGCTTGAGCCAAGCGAGATTCACGCTGACCTTCTCCACGCTAATTAAATACTACCTCTGCTACATAATTTCCGATGCTTTCCCATGTGCACCGAGAATAGATACTTATCAATAAAGAGCATGGCAGTTTTCAATGCTATAGTGGGTTTGCAGGCAGGAGAGCAGGGCTAAGCCATGGTCGTTGAATAATAACCATAGTTCTGTTTTGCTGGTGATGCTCCACCCTGGACGCCTGTATTAGGTTTCGCCTAGCTGATGCCATTAGTTTCTGTACCTCAAGGTCAGTGTGCAATTAGAGAGCAACTAGCCTAGAGGGAAAAGATAACTGCAGTGGTTCAATAACAGAGATTAGCATAGGTCAAATAATTTGCTGGAAATTATTAATCTTGCAAATGTTACCTTTCTGCACAGGTAGTGATTTTCACTAATTCAGTCGGTATTTAAATTACTGGTTAAATAGTTTGTGGCAAATAGCTGTTAAGTCACAGCTATTTCTGTAACTAGCTCTCTGGGAGCACTGAAAAGCAAGCTGTTCAAATCGCCTGACCCTACTGCATTTCCTGATTGGATAAACAGCAGTCTGATGATTGGGTTTCTGTGGCACAGTATTGTGACTCTAAGCCTGAAACCTTATTTCTGCAAATTATCTGCAATGTCCTCAGAAAGTGGGCCATAGAGCAGAAAATATTTAAAGGATATTTAGAGGCTAAAATCTTTAGGGGATGCATGTATAAAAGTAACAGGCTCTTGCCTAGCAGAGGCAAGCACAGCTTCCTTGGTTAATGCAGAAAGCAGCAGACATACAGGCTTCTCCAGAGAACACCTTTTTGCCTTGCCAGCTTTCATAGAACCACCCTGATGACTAGAGAAAGTTCACTCCCAAGTCTGTTCAGTCTTTGGCTTCTCAAAAAAGCTTGTCAGCAAGGTGGCTGATACAAACTGTCGTGTGTGATTCATGGTATGGCTGTCTCTGTGTATGGATTGGTACGAGGCTGACAGTATGCTCAAAAGATATTGTAGCTTTAGTGGAAGAATAACTGCTATTAACATCAAGGTTGGCCTGCTGGAATGCTATTTCTTTCATTTAGTCTCATTTCATATTAATTTTTCACAAGGTGTAAGGCAAAGCAGGTGATATTTCTGCAGTTATCTTCTAACCTACTGATTAACCTACTGATTAAACTAGATGCCTCACTATGCCCGCAGTTATAAATGTGCTGTCTCTTCTTCAGCAATCCTGATGTGGGAGCAAGAAAAAATTGTAGGTAGTAAGTTTTGACATTTTTAACTACAATATTTCAGATTTTTTTTTTTTGCACTGTAATTTTCACTTCAAACTAAAGATTACCAAAGAGAAGGAAAAAACACAGGAAATTAGGTTAAATATATTTTTAGGACACAGGTAGCTAAAGAAATGAAATTTTATTGATTTTTTTTTTTCTCTTTGCCAAAATCCTGGTAAATTTATGTTTTGATGTGACATTATGCAAACATTTTCCTAGGCTTGTAATCAAATCTATGGCTCCAGTAATCACCCTTCTCCTGTGCATTTATTAAGGAATACATATGACAGAAATATGTACCTTATGGAACCTCTAATATTACAATAATATTTACAACAGCAGCTTGCAAAAATAGCATCCTTTTAGGGGAAAATTGGAAATTCTTAAAGTTTAAGTTTCTTTTCTGTAGACTCCCAGCCTAGTATCAAGCTCAGCAATGTTGCACCTATCATGATGCTTGTCAGAGAAAGCAGTAGAAGACAAAAATCTGCCATAAAGATTCTAATATAGAAATCTGTCAGAAAAAGTTGAGCCCTATTTTTGGAGAAGAGTGACAGGACAGTACAAGGATGAGGGAAGACATTTTTGGGGGAAAGTTAATTTTATTTTCCAACAAGCAGTCCAGCATAATGTGAAACATCCAAATCTGCTGCATGTGTGACTGATTTAAGTATAAAACTTAACCATGTGAATCTGGAGACCAGAACAACTCTTTATAATGAGAAAAAAAAATTGCCTCTATCTAACACAGAGGTGCTCTCACATGAGGTAACATGACTTCAGACAGAAATATCCAAATACAAGGAAACCAGAAGAACAAAAATGAGAGCCATTGCAAGGGAAGAGTGGAGTTAACTCACATGTTAACTCTACTACTAGAAAAAGTAATAGAAGAAGGAGGTGTCTTTTTCTTTGCACATGCCAAACATTACACATGCATGATCTATTTACTTCCTGTAGAGGACACAAAAATATACTATGAAATTCTACTCAAATTAGACAGAAGGAACTGAAGACCTCAGAGGTAAGAGGACATTAGGAACAGTCCTGAAGTGCAACCTTCTGTTTGGGTTTTAACTGAAGCAAACTCAGTTTGTGTGATCTGACACTCCTCTGTGGGTTGTCAACCTAAACAAAGCAAGTGGGAGGAGCTAGGAAATTTCTTTTCAGAAACATCCTCTTGATCCAAACCTAAGATGTTACCCTAAGAGGACCTTCCTTCCCTGGTTGCCCTAATCTGATTTCCAGAACTGAGTGTCATGCCATGGCTCCAACACCCAGGCTCCTTGCTGTGACTCCAGACACAAAGCTTAGCTACCAATAGCAAACATCACAGTGGAAAATCATTATTAGCATGAGAGAGCTGCCTCTACAGACCTTAGAACAAGTTATGTTAATAGCTATAGTATGAGGTCACTGAGACTGTGATTGAGAGAGAGAGATTATTTCTGGCAAATTGAATGACCCAGGGTAGGTGTTCAGGAAACACAATTTTTAAAAGAGTTATTTACACATTGTGTTCTGCCTCAGTTTCCATCTATACCAGGTATAATATGTTTGTAGTCATTGACTGTAATGCTTTCCTTGGACCAACAAGGAACTGAAGATGTACCATGTTCCTGCAGAGGCTGGTCTGACAGCATTACCCTACCCACTCACAGTGCAAAAACATCTGCATCCCAGCAGCTGTTCCCTGACACCAGATCAAGAACCAGAGACCAGGCACCTGCTAAAGAAGCATAG
>JAWWLZ010000094.1:53519568-53531840 GCA_035041345.1 Poliocrania exsul
ACTGTTCTTTTGGAGGAGATGTCCTCTGTTGAAGAATGGACAGAATGACAGGACTACCACACAATCCTCATTTTCTGTGATGGCAAAGGACATTGGTTGCTTTCTGCTCATTAGTGTGACAAACTCTACTTAGCTACAGCCTTGCTCAGCAGCAGCAAGAGCTGGGCTGCTCCAGGACAAGGGCTGAGTGAGAAGTTGAGGGTAACCCTAATGTTAGCTGTGACCTTCCTGTTGCATCCCACAACCTCTAAACATATGGTCACAGGGTCCATCAACAGTCTCAGATAATGCGAAGAGACAAACCAGGTCCAGAGTCTGATATTTAAAGTGAGGTTAATAACTTTTGTCTCTTCCCTGAAATGCTGTAACCTTAATTAATGTTTCCTTAATGCTTTGCAAAAAGCTCTTAGGTAAAAGACACTGCGCAAGCACAAGCTACTGGCATTCCCAAAGACAGAGCCTAAAGGTTAGCTGAACTCATTCTAAGAGGTTGAAGATTCCTTTGCAACTTTTCCAAATAAGTTAGCTAATTTTCCCTCCCATCAAAACAATATAACGTCAGAGGGATGGCATTTTTTAGCTGTTATAGACTAGCCAAGGTCACATTCCACTGCAAGGCGATTGTCTTTCAATGCATACCATTCCTTGGGATAGATAAATAATGAGTTAATGTTTACAGGGAATACTGTCAACAGAAAATAGTCTAAAAAGATATCATTTTTGTACTTATTTAATTTCACTGGAAAAAAAGACAGGGAAAACAGTAAATTTCACTTAGATTTTCATGCATAGGAACATTTAAATTAGAAATTGTTATCAATATAGTTATGGTAGCATCACTGGCATTGTCATTCAACATCAAGGTGATTCTCCTTTAAATGGTACTCACCCACAAAGGAATTATTTGATATTTTTAAAAGTAACAAGAAAAAACCCACTTCTCTAAAGTGCATAGGAATGCATGATATTCTAAAATCAGTGCAAGACTTCCTACTTTGTGTTGTGACTAACATCACAGCCTAAGGCTTTCACTAATTACAGAGGTAGCTTTCATCACTGAACTACAAAACAAGGATTGACAAAAGTTGTAGACTTCCCATAGGAATACCTGTGCCCCCATGCAACCTTTCTGTCCTCTGTGGTTCATAATTAGAGCTCACTGCAGTTCTGCCCAGATCTACATCCTGACCTGGTGTAACCTACAGTTAGGTCACTAAGGATGAATTTCATCTGTGGTCTGTTCCAAACATGGTCAATTCTGTACATATTGCCATACCTGTATTTCGCAGAACTTGATTCTGTAAGAGCACTCAAAATAATATATTGTGCCCTCCAATTAGCAAGGATTATAGGACAAGACCAAGCAGTTCACTCAAACATCTGCATGTTTATACTTATCCTTACAAAGGCTTATTCTTGTTCCTGTCTTTTTAAGACTAGAGAGAAAGCGCCCTACTTCAGAAGAAAAGTGTCTGGCTTTTCAGGCTGATTGGTCAGATTATTCAAACAGTACTCACAGTATGACTCAGGCCTTGCACTTATACCCAGAAACTACTGTTCAGACTGTGTTGGAACTCTTGCACTAACCATTGCTCCTGAGATAGGTCCTGCGGTTAGTCTCCCTGTGGAACCCCTCCAGGAGGAAATATTTCCAGTATCAGCCATATTCCCTTTGCTGGGAGCAAATCAAGTCTAGCAGCCCAAACTTTGAGTCATTTACTGTTTTGATTTGATCCAAAGCTTATCTCTAAGTCTGTGAATGGACAAGACAGAATTTCACTCACACATTTAACCCTATTTTCTCCAAGCCTGAGAGTTACAAGAAGTAGCCTGCTATGATGAACTTCACTGTGGAAGGCAATGTTATAGTATAAATTGAAGAAATCTAAAGTGAAATCCATAAATGAAAAAAGCATTCTTTTCCACATCTCTCTGTGGCTTCTATTCTTCGTTGCTGTTATGTCTTCCTGTTAATCTTCTCTAGGTCTGTCACTGTTTTTAACCCCATTGCATTTGCTCCTGCAGGTCAATGGCACTCTATGTCAGGGCCAAGTCTGGTGCCTGGTATGAAACTGGTCCCTCCCTGATTCTGAGTGCCAGCCTGCCGTTTGGTTGTTCCTAAAAGCACTTCATGAATAATGACTAAAACAGTGTTTTCTCCTGTCGTACAAGTACTTCCTTTTTGCCCTTTGGTTTAATATTTTCCTTCTTGCCAGCCATTTGTCTTTCTCTCCATTTTTAAAAAATCTGTTATATAAATCCCTCTCCACACACTTGGGAAGTGTGCTGTAATTCGCTCATTTTCATTTAGAATCGTTTGCATTTCTGATGCAATCCAGTCTGGGTGGCAACATATCAGTCTGCATTAAATGAATGATGCCAAGGGTAGAAGTGTGCTTCCAGAAGGGGGCAAGGAGACGGGGGATCAGCTGTGCCTGTGTTTGAGGTGTCTCACTCCTCCTGAGGAAGGTGCTGAAAAAAGCACAAAACAAACAAACCAAAGGAAATATCCACTACCTTTTCATCTCAGATTGCCTCGGGCACAGAAGGAAAAATGGGTTAATGACAGAAAGGCTGCTAGACTAATCCAAGGCAAAAATGATCGTCCTTTCAAATGCGATTACTAGGAAAGTGATTTGGAAGCCAGTGGGACAGAGCGGTGTGGAGTAAGCTGTCTCTCTGATACATATCCTCTCTGATACATATCAACAGAGACCTTCACACTGACTGATTATAGTGAATACAGAGTTGACATTAGCAGAGACAAAAAGTTACATGAGCACCATGTTGCCCTCAACAGTTCCCTTTGTCCTTGAAAATTTTCTCAGGAGCAAAAGGCATTAATTTGGCTCATCCAAGAGTTGCGCAGGTAAAGATTTCTCTGGAAGTCAGAAGCATTTCACTCTCCAGAAAAAACATAAAAACATCTCTGAGTCATGTACGACTGTTTTTACAGCTCTGTGGAAATGCAAAGGGGACTTTACATAAGGGTTGTGCAGCAATGCTGGGCCATGTTTAGCCCTGGCACAGGCAGAGCTGGCTCTGCCAAGCCCAGCAGAGAGGCTGCAGCAGGAAGTCACCTCACAGCGACTTAGGTGGTTAGAGCTTTTAATTTATTTAGGACTTCCATTTGTTTATGTACAGCTTCAGAGGCATGGCACCCAGCACAGAATACTTTTGCAGAAGCAGCCTGTCCTGGGGAGGGCAGGAGAGCTATGCCATACACAGTTCTCCTGACGCCCAGCCTGTCCCACCCCGAACACCTCCACTCCACGTCAGTGCAGTGGGAGCAAGGTCTGCCTTTCTGCCAGGCTTCTGAGTTCTGTGGGCCAGTGCCTATCACTTGTCAGCCAGCCACAATATTTAGAGGTAAAGCATTATGCTAGAGAAGTAGAGCCCTTTATGAACACTTTCAAAAGCTTGTGCTTGCAGTACAATATGGCACCAGCAACAGCAGAACACAACATTAGTTGTGCAGGTTTCTCCAGCTGCTAAACCAATTTGTTAGAGAAACTTATATAAAAAGAAAGTGGTCTTTTTGAGTGCAACTAATATGTTAAACTGCTTGTAAGTGGCCATCAGTCTTCAGTTTTGTCTTTGTACTGGTTAGTGCCCACAGTCCTTGTTCTGGATTTATTCAGCCTTTATTCCCCACACATATAATTAGAATTCAATGAGACTTTTATTAGAATAAAAAGCATGTTAAAAAAGAAGAGTAAGTTGGCTCACAGTGTTTTCTGTGTTTGCTGTTACAGCGGTTCTCTGAAGCTGGGCAAGAACATCCAAGCAGTTGGGATGGCTAAGTGAATTAGTAAAATCAATCAGGGTAAATTACAGGATGTCTTACTTTGATAAAAACTGAGATTCCACAAATGTAAAATGATTAATTATTCCAAAGTAAGAAAAAACAAGAAGATTCCTTGAGTTACATATGGAAGCTGATGTATGCTTAGAGAACATAAAGATTTTGGCATGTTTTGCAAGTTACTAGGTGCCTCAAGCTCCTCTGATTCTCTGCTGAATGGGCCTGTCTTTCTGTGCCAAATGCAAGACTGCAAAGATGACTTGGTCTGAGCACACACACACTCGGGCAGTTTGTTCCAGGTGAGAGCTTGCAATTCTCTTCTCAAGTTTGCATCCATCTTTATCACCTGTAAAAAAAAAAAAAAAGAAGAAGAAGAAGGAGGAAAGAAAAAAAATCAGAAAGCAAGAATTATTAACACAGCATCTGAAACATGTACCAAAAAAACTCCTGGGGAGCACTTACCAGCTTGTAAAAGTACTAGGACGCAAAGACAGCAATGTTGTATGAACTGACCATTATATGCTTAAATGCACCACCCCTCTAATCTCCACAACTTAAAACAACAATATTCATCCCTTAGCCTCGAGGCACAAATCCTTAAAGCCCCTGTGCAAGAGTACGTGATGACACACATGAGTGGAAGTTCCCTTAGAAACAAAAGCAAACAGGACTTGTATTTCTCTCTGATGGACCAACCCCACCCTTTACATGCCCATGAATGTGCTAGCAGTTGATAGTGCGATTCTGTGATCCATCTGCTGTCTTTGGGGCCAGTTGTCTACCAGTAGCCATTAATTCTGTTTTTAAATGGTGCTTTCAGAGTAAGGGGAAACTTAATTAGGGAGATCAGAAATTTGTTACAAAGTTTTTGGCTGGTCCAAGTAATATTCCCAGTGACCAGATAGAGAGAAACCATGAATCATGCTTTGCTTCCCTTAGTTTTTGTGTTTGGTGTTTTTTCCAGCAAGTTAAGTTGTCTCTTACTAAATGCCACATTATATGAGCCTAAGAATTTTGGGGGTTTGACTCAAGTTTCAAGTACTTATTTCAAAGCCTCATCAAGTGCAGAAAACCAAATTACATAAAGCAGAAACTATAATACTAGAAACCCCTGAGAAACATGAAAACTGGCATTAGACAGGGGATGAACCAACTAGCTTGGCAGAATAATACCCAGCATCAGCCTGCTGCCACACGTAATGTGAACCATCAGAGTAAAATTTAAGCTAAGCTTGCTGAGAGGATACACACTTATCCCATGGTTGAATGAGGTACTCAGGTCTTTACTGGCACTCTTAAACTTGCCTTTTTGATTCTCCTTACAAATTAGATTCCTTGAATGTGGTCTTTTATTGCAAGCCTCCCTTCTTTCAGTTCTCTAAGTCTCTTGTGAAAATTGTGACCTAGATGTGGTCAGCACTGCTACCCAGAGGAAAAGCAAAATAAATTTTAAAAAGTAGCTAATGAAGCAGAGGGCTTGACAGCTGTAAAACACTGACTTCTTGACATTTTTCTTACTGTGTCATTAGAAGTGCCATCTTTGCCCATCCTATCCTATACACTTGAGAGTTCATTTTCACTTATAAAAGATGTGATATATTAATAATCCCTCAAACAACATGCAAGATACGGATGTTCAGCAGCTCTTTGTGATCATTTTCTGACCTGTTTTATTGTGAATGAAGAGATTACCAGGTATACTGCAACTTGAAGCTTCAGCATACATACTTAAATATCTAAATAATATGAGCAGCACCAAGGCATAGTTACCACCTGACATGGCACACCTTGTCATTTGGACAGAATTCTATTGATTCCAGGTTCATTCAAATGAATATAAATAGAGAAAAGGCTGCAGGCTCAGTTTTTCTTCCCATCATACCCATCCTTTTATAGTAATTTCTATGAACACGCTGTAAATAATTACCAACATTTCTTTGTGACTCACACTTGACTAGCTTTGTTTCTGCCTACAAGATACGGTGCATGTGGCTGATCAGGACCGTAGCGTATTACTGAGTTCACCTGAAGATCTTTGCCTTCTGGATATGGCAGTTGCACTTGATATACTACAAAGAGACTGAGCCAATCTCAGCCCTTGGATTCAATCACCAAAACTCCAGGGATATGTAGGTCTCTGACAGGCACATATCTATCAGTATTCTTAAATCAATTGATAACATAATTTAAAAACATAAAATATTTTATATTAATTTATTGCTACTGTTTAATTTTTAAAAAGTCATATAGATCAGCATGGAACAGGTTTATATCATGACAGTTCTCATCAAACTTTTTGAAGTTGAAGGGTTGATACATGTCCTATCTCGCCTTGACAGTTACTGCACAGCATAATCTAGTGCTGCCAATCAGATCTAAACAAAGGAAACAGCAGTTGTCTGACTGTGAATCACTTCTCACCTCAATTAATATAAATATTGAGTTTGCACAAGTAGACTTGACAGTTTGAGGCATGCCCAAATTTTCTGTGTAACTAACACTTAATGACTGATACTCAATACTTGGACCTGCCACTGAAGGTGAAGTCAACAGTTAAGCACTTTGTTTTGCGGAAGAGGCTGGAAGCTCAGCTTAAGGATTCAGTATCTTTAGGAGAAGTTTTGGAAATAAAACAAAAAACATACTTGTAGTTGAAAGGCTCCTGTGGGTTTAGGCTTACAGATGCCTTCCTTGCATGTCTGAAGTGAATTATCTTTCCTTCAACTCCACCTAATTCATATTTGCCTCTAACAAATACCCTAATGAATACTCTAGGAAATGTTCCTCAGAGCAAAGAATGCTTACGATAGGTAAAAAGGGTATGTGAGCAAAGCCAAATCTGAGTCCACAATTCTGTGTGTTTGCAGCAGCAGGATCTGATCGTAAAAGTTATCTCCAGCAAACAGAAGAAACTTTTTGCATTAATAATACATTCAACAAAATGTCTCCTTTCATTTAAAATGCTTTCAGATTATCTGCCATTCCGCTAGAACTAGTTAATTCAGATGAGAAACCAGAGAACAGGTTAAAAAGCCCACCCTGACAAAACCTATTCCAACCAAAGTATTTGTCCAACTCCAACTCTAGATAATTAGTTCAAATCTGGCAAAGACTGATCCCGGATACTGAAAGGCATGATTGTCTAGTAGCATCTTACCAGACTTTCTAAAATATTGCGGTCATCTCATTCAATTTCCTAGACAGTGGACAAGTGTCAGCAGGAAAATTACTGCCAGCAGCAGCCCTAGTTAGTAACCTCACCTTCTGTGCAGGGTCTTAATCAGCAAAGACACTAAAGTACCTTGTGATCCTTATTAAAAGGGTTCTTCTGGGCTAGGATTTGTTGACAAGGACATGAAAGAAAGCCTTTAGTTTGGATATCTGAATCTACCAGAGAAATACAGCTTCTGAATAAAATAGACTGGCTAGGACTGTTTATTGTCCTGACAAGAAATATGTACAGACCTTCAGTGTCTTTAAAGTTCATCTCTCAAATCAATGCAAATAAATGTAATTGAGTAGTTTAATTTCCAGTAATCCCAAATACCCATTTTTAATCTGTTTGCGAGAGCAAAAAGTCAGCAAGTCTGGAAATTGTACCACTTAAGTATGGGTATAAACAAATGTTTGGGTTTGTACTCAATTTGGACCAACCATAGGGAAACATTAATTCACTCTGGTGTCTGTAACAAAAATGAATGTATTTGAATGCATGTATGTGTAAGAGAGATAGAAAGACAGCAAAAGACCATTTATGTGATAGCTAACATTGTACTAAATAATTACTTATATTGGGTATTTTGCTTTTATTTTCCATTTTGTGCTCATGGCACATACAGATATAAGTGCCTCTATGACAACATGTTGCACGTTAGCCTGTTTGCCCTACTGCATTTTTGTGGTCATGGCTTTAGGAAATATCTGTATCAAATATTGGTGGTCAGGCATGAACTCTAAGAGTCTTTAGAGAAATTAGAAAAACAGTTTTACCATGATAGAGGAGGTTCATGAGTTTTGTTCAGCTTATTGATCGGCAGGCCATGTGGTAACTTGACCTTCCTTAAGTCTCTAAATAAGAATAACATCTGCTGGCAGCAGCAAACTTAATGAGGTTGAGTAGAGGTCAGATAAAGCTGGATATATAGGAATAAAACACAGATTTCTGACCATTAAGACAATTAGCCTTTTGAGAAGCAAAACAATGCAGTGGATTTTTTTTTTTCTAGAGAAAGAAACAAAGGCTTTTTAGAGAGAGTTTGGACATATTTCTAATTTATGTGTTTAATCAATCAGAAATTATGGAGCTCAGTGAGACACTTAAGAAGGGATATTCAGTATTTGCTGTGTTTTAGGTCCAACGTAAGGGTCAAAACTTTCTATCCAGAGTATGGTAGCCTTAGGGAATTTTACTATGATTCTTACAGAACTGAAGGCTTCACACACAAAGCCAAGGCCTAGAGGTAAACAGCCATGTTGCAGTCTCAACTTTATTTCTTTTCTTTATACATGTTTGTTTCTTGCCTACACTCTTAGAATCACCACATTGTAGAAACAGGGAGATGGGAGAAACATAAGCAGTTATCCCCACAAGTCAGGGGAGCAGGACTACACCACAGACTGCATGATGTGTCCCAAATGTTTGCTTGATCTGTTCTTAAAAATCTCCTGTAAAGGAAAACCCCACGCTTCTGAAAAGTCACTTCCAGTGTTACACTGCATTTATAATCAGACTGTTTTTCCTAAGACTCATTCTGAATTTTAGTGGTGAATTAACCAATTACTTGAAAAGGGGATGAAATAGTCTATAAACAGCTGGGCAAAGTCCCACAATCGCTGACCCTTATACTTGTGGGGGACTTCAACTTACCACATGACTGCTGGAAATTCAATACAGCAAAGTCTGGGAGGTTTCTGGAGGAAGATAACTTCTTGATATAGCTGGTGTGTGACCCAGCAAGCAAAGACACTCCATTGGACCTGCAGTTTGTGAACAGAGGACTGGTGGGTGATTGTGATATTTGGAGGTTGTCTTCAGCATAGTGACCACAAAGTCATAGATTTCAGTTCTTGGTGAAGTAAGGAGGGGAGAAGAACTGCTGCCTTGAACTTTCAGAGAGTAGACTTTATCCTGTTTATGACATTAGTTGAGAGTATCCCTTTGGGAGGCAGTCTTCAGGGACAAAGGAATCCAGGAAGGCTAGGTATTCTCTTCAAGGAGAAAATCCTAAAGGCACAGAGCAGACCACCCCCATGTGCCAAAACACAAGCTGGTGGGGCAGGAGAAAAACCTGGTTTAACATACAGCTTTGGCTAACAGCATGAGATTCAACAAGGTAAGTGCCAAGTCCTGCCCTTGGGTCACAACCCCATGCAGCAGTACAGGCTGGGGACAGAGTGGCTGAAAAGCTGCCCAGAGGGAAAGGACCTGGGACTGCTGGTCAACAGCAGCTGAACATGAGCCAGCAGTGTGCACAGGTGGGTAAGAAGGCCAGTGACATCCTGGTTTGGATCAGCAATAGTGTGGTCAGTAGGACCAGAGCAGTGATTGTCCTCCTGTTCTCTGCACGGTTGAGGCCACATCTTGAATCCTGCGTCCAGTTTTAGATCACTCACTTCAAGAAACTGAGGTGCTGGAATGTGTCCAGAGAAGGACAATGGAGCTGATGAAGGGTCTGGGGCTCAAGTTTTATGGGGAGCAGCTGAGGGAGTTGGGCATGTTTAGCCTGGAGAAAAGGAGGCTCATGGGAGACCTGACAATTACCTGACAGGTGGTTGTAGCCAGTGGGGGTCAGTCTCTTCTCCCAGGTAACAGAATAAGCAGGCCTCAAGATGCACCAGGGAAGGTTCAGATTGGATATTGGGAAAAGTCCCCTCATCAAAAACATTGTCAAGCATTAGGCCAGGCTGTCCAGGAATGTGGTGGAGTCACCATCCCTAGAGGCACTTAGAAGATGTGTAGATGTGGCACTTGCCACATGCTTTAGTGGTGGGCTTCGCAGTGCGAGGTTAACATTTGGACACAAAGATTTTAAAGGTCTTTTACAATCCAAACAGTTCTATGATTCCACGAATTCATGTCCAACCTTTTGTGGAGACAGGAAAAACTGATTTCTGCTTTCTTTAAAATAAATTTTATGTGTTTGCGAAGTGTTAACATCTTCCCTCTGTCTCTACTTCCTAGACTAAACAGTCCCAGTACTCTTAACCTTTCTCAGAGGCTCATGATTTTAAACCTCTTATCATCTTACTGCAGTTATCATAGAATAAAGCACCCAAATGTGGATGCACTACTTCAGCTGAGGTTGCACTAGTGCCAAGTAGAGCAGAATAATTACCTCTCTTGTCTTATCTCCAGCACCCGTGCTAATACATCTCAGAGTGACATTTGTCTTTTCTGCAAGAGCATCACATTGTTGTGAAGAGAGGCTTGGAAGTGTGACCCCTGAAGTTTCAGAATCTAAAAGGCACATAAAAAGAAGCAGGGGGAGAGAGTGGGTGGGTGGATGGGTGAAAATAGTTATGTTTCAGTCACTCACATGAAATGGGGGCCTGGCTCATTAAAATCAAATGTATTGACAGTTCTGACTTAGAATCAATTAATCTCTATAATCAAACCTAACTTATTTTGGAAGAATGAGTGGGAAATCTGTAGCAGGTTTGTTTGTTGGGTTTTTTTGCAAATGACACATAAAAGAGCAAACACCAGAAAAGATAGCGTTAATAATTCCATAAAGCTCTTGAAGTACATGAACCCTTGCTGAAGAAGCTTGGTGCAATACTGCAAAAGGGGGGGATCCTTTCAGAGTTGGGATCTGGAGGGAGGCACACTTCAAAATTTATATGGCATGTCAACTAATGCCCTGCTAACTGGAGAGGTCTACTGTAGACATCTTTGTAGGGTAGCTAGCTGCTTTTTAATATGTGGCCCCATTAGCCATAGGTTTCCACAAACTGTGGGAGGTTTTTTTAACTTCCCAGGCCAAAGCATCATGCTCAATTACATCAGTCACCTCATGTAGTCCTGTAATTGAGTTTAACACATTCTAACAGTGACTTGTCACCTTAGCAAAATCACAAAAGTCTGACTTAGAGAATGTAGGATGTGAAATACAGCCAGGAGGGTATAGAGATTGCAAGCCATTTATGGACTATTGACAAATATTTCTCTCCATTTGAAGATTTATAATTCCAATGTAACCCACTTTCCTTCAACAACAAATGATGAGAAGAAAGAGCCTCCTTGGTTCCCCTTCCCAGGATCCTGACAGTCCGGGAAAATTTCTCCTTTAGGCCACTTGCCTATTGAAAGTGTAAGTCTGATTGATTTTACAAGAGAGAAAGAAAGAGTGAGAGTGTCATTGTGTTTCAGAACCTTTATCAGGAGTTTGGCCAGGACTGTCACGGGTAATTTGTTTGTTAACTTGATGAGAGACCTCATAAGTGTTACGATATAGGGGCTGTATAAGATGTCTGGAGTGTCTAATGGTCTACAGTCAAGAGAGAGGATACTTGTTAGGAAGAGAAGCAGGAGAACATGATATAATTGCTCCAACAGTAAGTCATTCCCTTTCAGGGGAGGTGTAAAAGAAAAACTTACACCTGCACACTCCGTTTCTGAGGTGGGAAAGCTGCTGTTCACACCAAAGTGTTGGTATTAAAGCTGTGCAGCTGAGGCAGACACTTAAGGCTAGGTCCCACAGAATGCATAGCAAACAGCTGCATGGTCAGTCTCACAGACCAAATGCACTGTGAACAAAGACTCAGAAAGAGGAAGTGCCATCACACCTTACAGCAGAGGCTGTCAGATGCACCGAAGTGACACGTGCTCTCCATTGCCATGCAGTCTGCAGCAGATCCCAACTCAGCCCTGTGCAGAGCTTGTAGCTACTCCACATTGTAGTATTGTGTAGCATTGCATAAACTGGTGTTTCACCCTAAAGGTCAGCCTTGCCCAGCTAACAAACAGCTCACAGAATCTGAGTACTGTGAAGAAACATTCCTTTCCATGTAATTTCATGTATTGTTTTATAAAACATTCCGATGGACCTGGCCCAGGTGAGTTAGAGGGAGTAATCGAGAGAGACTGGAGCTGTCTTCCACACATGCAGGGACACACTGTTCTAATAAATGACAAGTCTATACAAATATTATGCAGAAATACATTTATGCTTTTCCCCCAAAACATGTCCATGCTCATCATTTTACAGTCAGAACACAGGAACAGGAATTAAAAAGGGGACCCTGATAAGTGACTGACAAACTTTCTGCCTTGTTTTCTTTTGGCTCAGGTATATGAAATACCTGATCTTGGGGAACTAAAGGCAGGTTCTTGGGGTATGTTAGTAATTTTATTACTGCTGGGGAAACAAGCAGGAAGATGAATCTATCTTGAATGATTATGTTTCTTTCACATGGAAATTTTATGGAGGTTAAAGATTCAGAGTTTAACCTTCCCAACCACACTGTA
>JAWWLZ010000094.1:53540917-53560345 GCA_035041345.1 Poliocrania exsul
TTTCTAGCTATTAAGTGAGGCTTCAAAAGCAGAGATCAGAGATCCTTCCATCTTGTGTTCTGTCCAGCAGTTTGGCAGGCAGTGCTGGGTTCATAAGGCTCTAATTTTCTGGAAGTGCTTATTTAGCTGATAACTTCTCCCTGGCTTAAGTGTTGGCTTCATATTAGAGGTCAGAAACCCTTCCAACTTGTGTGCTGTCCGTAGTCAATAAACAGTGTTGGGAACATAAGGATCTGATTGTCTGGAAGCGCTTGTTGTTAATAATTTCTTATTAATACAGTTAAGACTAGAAATCTTTGCATTTCTGTCTCCCTCCTCCCTTTCACGAGACACCATGTGACAAAACCTTTGAGTAGTTAGAGCCTGAAGATGTATGGGACGTTGCTCAGGGAACTTGGGCTGCAGGGTGACAGACACCTGGGAGTTTTCCACACACACCAGATGCCAGTGGCTTTGGATGGGCCCAGCCAGGCTCATCTGATCAGTGCTGATGACTTTGCTTCCCTTACTCCTGGGATTAACCCAGCTCCAGTGGGCATCACCCTGCTGCCGATTATGTGAAGAGGCAGAGGAATCCTGCTTGCACTACTTATCTACAGTATAAGCACAGGAGCTGAGTCTGGTCATCCCTGATATTCCTGCTTTCTCAAGGGCACACTTCCCACAAATATCTCCCATATAGCCATGCTGATTTTATTTCAAATGACTTGAGAAAAGAGGATTTCCCTTGGGAATCCCAGAGGTGTGGGAGATGTCTCAGGATATCGATTAACTTCTTGTTTAAGTGTTTGAATTTTTGTGTCTAGACTTTCAGTTTATGAACAGAAATATCCTTCTAACACACTACTTTTTCTTGCTTTCAAAATATCCTTGAACCCCACGGAAACCATCCATCATACCCTATTTATCCCAGACCATGGATGTGCCTTCTGTCTTCTCTTGACCTCTCTTGCCCAAAAGAGGAAATGGCCTCCACCAGTAGAGGTTTAGATGGGATATTAGGAAAATTTGCATCACCAAAAAAGTTGTCAAACATTGGACCAGGCTTCCCAGGGCAGTAAGAATCTGATGTAGCACTTGAGGACATGGTTTAGTGGTGGACTTGGCAGTGCTGTGTTAAAAGTTGGCCTTCCCGATAAAAATGTTTCTATGATTCGTATGTATCATTACCTCTAACTTCCTTGATTCTGAATTCTGTCTTTCTTTTCTCTGGTTACCTCCAATATGTAAACACCTTTGAGATGCACATAGCATTTCAGGCCCTGCCAAACCTGTGTCTAAAGCAGTGATTTCCACCCTTTGTATTTACAATGACAGACTAACCTAAAAACATTCGGAGTCAGTTCTACTGTATTAGGCTCTGGATTGTTATTGCATCTAATCTGCCTACGACTCATGACAAATATCTCCTTGCCATTGATTGTCTGTATGGGACCATAGAATCAGTTATGTTGCCTATTCTTATCTCACAGGTTGCTGTGCTGATTACTGCCAGCCTCCAGGATGACACCTGGTGCCATGCAGATCCCTGCCAGACCATGCTGCATGACATGTTTGCCAGCCCTTATTACAAACAGCAGAGAAAACTCAGCCTGAGAATTTCTAAAGCAGTTCCTTTACCCGCCCCCAAACTCAAGACTGAAAAAAAGCATTTTTAATTTTCTGCAAAGAGCAAAAGTTGGCAGTATCACAGTAATCTAAAATCAGGCAATCTTACACTTCCATCTTTCCACCCTTCCTCTGAGAAATGTTTATGCCTTTGTTGCTGTACCTGAGCCAGGTACATATTTATGTGGGCAGAGAAAAAGGAGCAGACAAAATGGCTCACACTTGCAATTGTCCACACTGCATATAAATTCTTATCATTCATGTAGCACCATGACTGCTTCAAACCACACTTGTTTCTCAGCCCAGGACCTGGCACAATCATAATGGTTCTGGTTGCTCCTTTTTCTTCTATAGACAAAGTTCAGAAAAAAAGAGAACAAGGAAAGAGTGCATCAATGCTCCTCTTTCTTTTCATTCCTACTTGGTTGTTTCTGCTACTCTCCTGAAAGTCTCCTGGCCGTTCTATAGGTAAAAGATGCAAATGTTTCAACAATTACTTTTTTAATATAAAACCAGCAGATCTGCAGGGTAGCTTGGAGGTTTTCTTAGGGGTAGAATGATAAACTTTGCAGTATAATAACATACAAGTGTTGTGAAACATCTTGCCAAGAGCATAACCCAAAGTAGGAGAATTCCCCCTTCCACACACTAATCTAATTCTCTGCCAGCATTTCTTCTTTCTCAGCATCAGAGTGAGTGTGAATATGCCTTGAAGCTTCATCACAAGGGGAAAGATAATGAACAGTGAGGAGTGGAAAGGCAGGAATGGAGATAAAGGTCTGCATACTGAAATAGCAGTAACACACTGGGAGTACATCCTGTTGTGATGTATATACTTTTTGCTCTAATTCTTCCCTTGGGCAGTTTGAGAATGGAAAAGTTTTTCTCAGAGGAAGTATTCTTGCTACTGATTTTATGGAGGAGTAGCAATTTCCGTAAATGGGATAATACTGGAGATGAGTTAGAGATCCCTTTGTGAGATACGAACCGCTGTTAAATGCTGGCTCTCTAGGGTGAAGCATTGGTAGAAGCAGCAGGATTATAAGAAATATCTTGTTTGTTATTAAGCAAAAAACCTTAAGGGCTAAATACTCATACCTGTGATGTCAGGACCACCTTTCAGCAGGTCAGCAGCAAAGGATGCAGGTGTTTTGTGTTTTCACAGCTTCAACTTACCCTTGTGCTTGAAACCTTTGTAATAATATATTTCATTATTTTTCGGGGGATTATTAATGTACATCTTCAGGTGAAGATTATAATATGCTTATTAATGGTGCACTATGCAGCTCTGGTACTGCTTTTCAACTTCACATGAGTACCCTGCAGAGGTCCTGAGTCTGCCCCGGATATGCTGGCTGGAGGAATTCAAAGTAGCAATATATTGTGTCTGTTGGGAAAGATGTTCAGCACCTCATCTGGGAGCCTGCAGATCAGTAAAAAAAGCCACAACAACCTGCAATTTTGTTTAAAATCCTATCAGACCCTTACCTGCAAGGTAGGAGTCCCACAATTGTATTAATGCTATGGATGTCAGAGTATGTGAAGTTTGACTCTGTCAAATGGGGTTTATTTTTTTTAATTGAATATGCAAATTTTTTGTAGACAATTTCATATGGCAAATCAGTTTCCTGGGGCACAATGGCCACATAAACAGTCTTATCTTTATCTACCATGAATATAACTGAAGGAGAATACTGTGCCGCTGTGTGGGAGTTATGTCTCCCAAGAAGTGGGAGGAAGAGGGTGTACTGCTAAAATAATGAATTTCTATAGTCCCAGGAGCAATATGCAGGGGCCATAATATCTAAGGACACAAATGAGTAGTAGCTTCATTAGCTCCAATATATTTTCTCATTTATGCCATTAGTGATTTGGCCTTATGTATATCTTACTTGAGATACTGAAAATAATGGTAATTTTTTGTAAAAAATGTTTTTAAACACCTGCACACCACTCTGAAACTTTCTTTATAAATTAATTTGCTTAAATTTTCTGTATCTAAATCTTTCAACCAAAAAAAATCTAAATCTTTCATATGTCAAGTACAATGTTTTGCATTTTTTTCTTCTCAGAAAAAACTTGGCATCCTGCAAGTTAAGAATGTCTCCAGATTCTGGGTGTTTATGGAGCGTTTCCATCAGGGTGCTTGTTTATTCTGGATTCAATCCAGGACACATGGCTGGTCTTAGATGGTTGCTGTTGACAAGAGAACAATGTATGACTGATCATGTGAGATTATTCTGATCACAAAGCACCTTCAGAGTTTATTTGTGCACTGGGGCAACACAAGAGCACATATAAAAGTCCTCTGGATTCAAACATCTTGCTTTTTCCATAGCAAAGAATATAAACAGCTACCAAGGGGACAAACAGAAACATTATGCTGTGAGGCAATACTTGACTTTCTCAGAAAGTTCAAAAGGTTACAGAGAGCTGTTCCCTTTCTCAACCTGTCTGTGTGGCAGGGATTTAAGTTTCAGTCCTTGGTGCCACCCACAGAGCTTAATAAACATCTCTGAATTTCACATGTGTCTCTTTCTGCCCAAAAACTCAGGATGGGAAGTGTGTGTCAGACCCAGGCTTCTGCACAGAGCACATGTCAATCTTCAGGAAGACACAAGGTCTGTGTTGTGACACAGGGAGGACTGCTGATATGACTGACAATATTCAGGATATTAGTCATGAGACTGTGGGTGGTGGACACTGGAACTGTGGTTGCCCAGCACTTGCAAAGCAGCCTTGAGTTGAACTTGTAACCTTTGCACACATTTCAGTATCAGTTTCTAAAAAGCACTTCAAGGTTTTAAATGTCTAATTTGTGTTATGGACAGTGGGACTGAAGCATGTAACTCCTCTGTGCAGTCATGGACATCTCACCACCAGTAACCAGTTTTTGCAGCACTGCAGGAGATTATCCCTAATACAGAAATCTGAGACAGAGAAAAATCCAAAAGTGTGGCAAGGAGTTGTGTTCCTGCTTCCCCACCTTGCACTTACATCATTCTTTCTCTGTGAGTGAAGCTTAGAGGTGCTTGTCCGCCACTTCCACAGTAAGCCTTCATCTTTTCCTTGTAAAAAATGCTCTGAAATTTATTTTCAGATATGTCTAAAATTAGTAGAAACCAATTTTAAATTAAATTAACAGTGTAGGAATTAAACAAAACCTCAAAATTCTTTGTGCTCAGACCATAGTTTGTACTCCTTTTGTCCTGAACTGGAATTGTTTACAATGTTCTCTTATTAAGGTAGCCCAAAATACCTGATCATGGTTAAAAATAAAAATCTTTGGAAATATTCACATTTAAAATGTGATTACACTTGGAAAGTAACTTTTCTGTCCTAAGAGACTGCAGCATAAATATACATGCTTTTCACAGAAATGTAGATTAGGAAAGATCTATTTTATGATGTTAAAGTGTCACAAATATATGTGAGCACTTCAAAAGAGACAAGACTGTTCTACTGTTAATCCTTGTGGTAGGAAAAGGTTACTGTACTGTGGGTTTATGTGCTAAACTATATTAATGCCAAAGGATTCTGTCTTTTCTTGTGAGTTATAATGAATCACAATGTGTATAAATTAGTATATTTTTATGCACTAACTGATGATTACACTTTTAAATAAACAAATTATCAAAAAAAGGAAAACAAAACAAAACCCCTAAATAAACAAACAAAAACCACAGAACAAAACAATAAACCAACACCAAACCAGAATCATCAGCTATATAGCTTGTTATAGACAACTCACTGGGGATGTTTTCCCAGAGTTTTCTTCTCCCATCAGACTCTCCACTTCCACATCTTATTTTATGCAGCATGGATATAGCTACTAGCTCTCATGAGAATTGTTCTGAGAGAAGTTTACTTTTTAAAAAGTTTCACTATATGAACGAAATATAGTACAACCTACTCCATAGTTCTCCAGCTGACAGCAAGGATTATTTTAAACTACTAAGTGCTTTTAGAGAAGTTCATCACAACTCAAATTCTTATGGGCTACACATTACAAATGAAGTAAAAAAATTAAACTAGCAAAAGGTTCTTTTAAATTACTTACTGCCAGCATCAATATACACCTGTGCTCAGGAGACCTAAATTCAGGGACTGTCTGAGGTAACATGCATCCACTTCCTGGAGGCTGGCATTATAATACCCGTATTGGACTCAAGAACAAAGTTTTTATTTGGAGAATAGGAATAGAAAAGTATTCAATTAAGACAGGAATGGGTAAATGGAATGATAAAAATGTTTACTAAGTCTGGGTCATCTTTGGTAAAGCTTGTACCTTGGAGTGTAATATTAACAGGAAAATATTTAGCTGAGAGATAATTTGGAATATGTTGGTTGAAATTGGTTTCAGAGAGATTTCACAGAAATTCTCCAGTCTTTCAGTAGCTGCATTCACAATGATGTTTTGCAGCCATTTTCCTTTCTTCCAGGTCCTGCCTGTGTGTAGTATAGGGTCATTCTTTTTGCATGTAAGTGAAAGAGCAAAATTATTATCTTTTGGGTGCAAAAACTAGTTTCTCATTCACTAATCAAGACCTCAAGGAATTCTGTTCAATTAATTGTTTACAACAGCTTTCTGTAGCTTTCTGGTAGTAGTTTTTGTGGTTTTAAGGCTAAGCCAATTGTTGGAAGATAAGCTCTAGGGTTGGACAGGTTGCAAGGCTCTAAAATGTTAAAGTCAAAAGAAAAGAAAATAGCTTAAAAAAAAAAGAAAGGGAAAAGGATTTTACAGGATTCATATGATAGTGAGCATCAGCTGTGTATGAACCACAGTCCCTGCGGCTCTCAGGGTTTGCCTACAGCAACAGGACCAATGACCGCGGCAGCGCAGTAAGCTGCTGAGCCCACGGGTCTGCCACCTTGTGCCTGTGGGCAATGCACTTCAGAGATGCAAAGGTCTGGGTCCAAAAGCAGCACAGCCTTCAAGCCCTGCATCATAGGAAGCAGAGTGCAGAAATCTTGATGCTTCTCCCAGTTCTCCACTATCTGGCAACTCTGTGCACATCTCTGCTGGGAGTTTGCAGTGTCAATAGCATGGTGGGCTCTGAATATATTTTATGCCTTACCATGTCAGATTAAACTCTATTATTAATCATGACAGCTCACTATGTTTCATCCTTGCCAGGAGTCTTGGCTGGCATATCCTTGTCTCCCTGTAACCAGCCCAGTATAACCCCTTTTAGTGTGTGTGTGGGCAAAGACCCCCTCCAATGCCTGTGATATCAGTTTTGCTGGTCTCCTTTTCTTCCTACTGCCTGCATCTTGGGGCTCCCCAAAGGGCTTTGCCTTCTCCACTATGCCACTCCCAAGGCACAGCCCCAGGGGATACACCATCCTTCCCACGGCTCCAGCTTAGGACAATTTTTCCAGATCACCCAGAATGCATCAATATAAGTGCAGTTACTCTAAGTCATAGTGAGATCTGAAGGTAAAAGTACATTTTTGCCAGTGAAAAAATTGTGTTGCAAAGAAGTGAGTACACTGATACTTGAGGTTTTTTTGAAACTGTGTTTCTTTCACCTACCAAAAGAAAACATTATGGTTATGATTTATGCCAAAGTTTATGCCAAAGCTGCCACATAGGAAAGAAAAATACCATGCTTGAATAACAGATAAACCATGACATCTAACCCATGTAGTCTGAAGCTTTGGACAAGAGGAAGGTCAGAGAAGTGAAGTGCCTGCAAGCAGGGACAGCTTGAACAGCCAATACAGCTCAGACACTGAGCCCCCAAAATGTAACAGGAGACCCAATCATACCAGCAGCATAACCTAAAACAAGCAACATTGCAGTGTTTCCATGCCACTGAAGTCGTGTCATACTGGCTGCACTCCTGTATTGCACAAGCAAAGTCTATCATGAACCTGATGACCAGTGTTCATCAGTTTGTCTTCCCCTGGTTAAAATATTCCCCAGTCTCTCCCTCAAGTAATAAAATGGAACTGTCAACAGAGCTTGCAGTGCAATCCACTTTATTCAGCAGAAGCAGTGCTGCAACATTTCCCACCAGCCTGTCCATATGGATTAGTATCCCTATGGCAGCAGGGACTACTACCTTCTGGGCCACATAGTAGACAGAAAATATGGATACCCAAAAAATGCTTCTTGCTCTGTCAGAGACTTCCATGTGACACAAACAAAAGCTGTCTCTTACTTGTATCTGGCATGAAACTGAATCTGGATTTCCATCCACATCCCCTTGATACCCATTTCTCTCCTGGCCATACAGTGAACCCCTGAAGGCTATATTTCTACAACACTTACCAAAACAGGGCTATGATCTCAGCTGAGGATTTCAGACCCTGTCATCATAACAATGCAATGCAATAAGTTCTTCCTAGTGTCTAAGGCTTTCCTTCACCACACTTTCCTAACAGTATTGCAAAAGTAGGCAAGGTTTTCTGCCCAGGCGAGGTTCTGAGCTGTCACCCCACAGTGGAAGAAGTTGTTAATTTTGTATCTTTGCCTCCACAAGCCCCTGGAGCAACAGCATCCAGATTAAATGTATTGACTTGCCCATTGCAAGAGGAAATTCCAGTAAGAAACCTGTTTCTACCAGTTCCAGATGACTAGCACAGGCACAGATCTTCATGCAGTCAGTTGTTTTCTGGAGCAAATGATCTTGCTAACAAAATCAAAAGAGGCTGATTCAAAATGATAGACATCAGGAGAAACTAAAAGATAAAGAACATTAAGTACAGGTTAGTAAGGCATGCAGAAATTCGGCTTCTTGTCATCAAAATGAAAGATAGCCATCAAAATTAAAGGGACACCAAAACTGATTTTTTTTTGTTGAATCCTATGGAGGCAGAGAGGTAAAGTACCCTGAATTCATGCAACTAAGCAAATGTGATCTTTACCCAAAAGCACATCTAACATAGAGTAGGGGCACTTCCCCCATTTAATCATATGATGCAGGCCAAATCCAGCTTAAAAGATTCTCTATCACTTCATTAAATTTGGCAGATGGCTGAACAAAGCTCATTGTACCATTCTCAGCTCTTACTTACATTATTGCCACTGCAACGAAAAATGCAGTAGGGTGGCACTGAGAGATGAATTTCCCATGTTATTTGTGTGAAGGAAATAGCTGTGCCTTGATCCTGGAGTGGGTAAAAAGCTCATCTGTCTCTGTATTTCTGCATGTAACTTCTTACCTATGCACCATTTCCCCATTATTTCTGTGAATGTAAAAGAGCAGACTCCTGTCTCAATACTATGATCAATGCAGTCATTGTCAGGCTCACAGAATTTGTTCCAAAACATTTCCATTTACAAGTTGACGGTTGCTGTATGGGCTTTCTGTACTCATGAAGACAGCATCAAAAAGAATTGGCACAGTAATCTGTCTTGAAAATAGAGAGATGTAGTGTATTAGGAAGCTGAATAATGCACAAGTACGTTAAGTCACCTATTTAACTCTTGGCAAAAATAAGTAATTACACTTCCTTTCCTCAGAAAGCAAAGTTTAAGAGGAAATTATTGATGGTAAAGACTATTTCTGTGCCTGTGGCACACGTCTGTTAAAATGCTCTAGTATTTCAACATTTCAAGGGGGTTCTTCAAAATAAGGGAGAGTCCAATTGTCAGCAAAGGGTTCAGGATTAGAGATGGAAGGTCACCTTTTAAATAGGAGCTCATTAAAGAGCTTTCTTATGCTCACTCATTCTTTACATTCTTCCTAACTTCAAGACTTTAGTAGGAAAGGCATCATACACCAAGGCAGAAAACCACCCCCCACGCCCGTGAATTATTCTTCCACTGCAATTAAAATAAAGTCTTGTATTTTAACAAAGGGGGAGTGGTTGTTTCCACTGTGTCCATATGGGAGTTTAGCTCTCCAGCACTGGATAACTGAATCTTATCACATGCCTGAATGTGTTGTTCTGTTGTCCATTGTCCCTGAACACCATTAGAGACAATGGCCTAGCTGGATGTGATTTGACTAGAGGTGAGCACACTTTACACTGCATATAGGAAGAGATATAAGTGTGTTCTTCTGGCATTGAATAAAATACTTCAGGTCATCTCTCCAATGTTTAAATTGTAATTTCTTTAATGGGCAAGTTCAAAGGGATTTTTATTTTGTGTATATGCCACTTTATTGAACTCATTGCATACAGTGATGGTTTCTGTCTTGTCATTTTCCTACCCAACCATAACTTTTCCTTTTAAAAATAGATAGTGTACGAAAAGTATATGGAAAGTATTTGTTCGGATATTGCTCAATATGTCCAGTGTTGCAGCCTGGAATATTACATGATCTGAAGGAAGGAGAACTAACAATATGTCATAGTGATTTTGATTAAAAAATATGTCCAGATTTATGAGAATGGCATGGCTGAATTGCTCAGAGCTCCATGGAAGGTTATGATGAGTTTAGAAACTGAAGAAACAAGTCAGGTTTTTTATGAGTTCCCAGTGATTCTGTCAAACAATTTAATTGGAAGGAGTCAAGACAATAATTAGCATCTGTTTCAAAATGGGCCTTAGAAGTAATTTCTTTTTGGTATAACATCATAATACAGTATTTGGTGAATAGACAGGTAACTTAGCATCATTGCTATACTAGGGGTTGTATGAGTGGGGGAAGAAAAGGAAAAAAACCCCAAACTCACAGCAAAATATTTACACAGTCTAACACATATAAGCAAATAGGCTAATTGTAGGTCACCATACGGGTCCTGGGCTGCCTTTAATTCATCCTAAGAAAATGAGGGAAAGGCTCACACACCTCCTGAGCTAGAAAAATCCCAGTTTGCAGCAGCCTCTCACTAGAGTTAGCAGGGCAAGGAAAAAAATAACCTAAAGTTAGCAAAAATGTGTCAGCTCCCACTTGTCAAAAGAAAAATCAGATCTTGTCTGCATACACAGCAGCAGGCAGTGACCTGTGTTTCCTGTCTCACACCGCACTGTCTACTCACAGATGAGATGACTTTGCAGTGATTTTTCATTTTCTAGTGTCTGAAGCAGCTAGAGAAATTCATATGTTACAGAATGTAAGGGGGAGATAGGCAAACTGAAGACTGCGTACAATTAAATCCTGAAAAGGAGGAGAGCAGATCTAGATAAGACCACTACATGATGAGATTGTGCTTATCTGTTATATCATTTACAATGATCAGGCACTTAAAGGAAATAAATTATGACATAGTCCATAAACCTATATGTTAACTACTGAACAGCCAACCCTATAAGTTTTACCAAGTAAGAAGAAAGATATGTTTCACATACACATCATCACACTGAGCTGGACTTGGAGCAGTGTAATTACATATTATCTCTGGGGTTTGGTACCTTAGGGACTTGTAAAACAGAAAACAATCTAATTGCTAACTGCAAGAAGCAAATTTTGCAAAGCTGCTCAGAATTGTTTTTCCTTCAGAGCAGAATGTAGTTCAATAGCAAAAGCACTACCTTAGTAAATCTATTAAATAATCCTACTTGAGCTTGGATATGCAAGAGATCAAAGAGAAGGTTGGGAATAATTCCTTTGGTAATAATGAAACTAAAGCAAATAGATAGATGGAAGGAAAGTGGAATAGCAAAGAGAGTGCAGCATTCTGCCACCATTGTACTCCACAGCAGAATTCCCACTAACACAGAGGGACTGGAAAGGTCCCTGTCTTCCTGTGAGAGATCTTCAAATACAAAGAGTACCTGTGATTTCAAAGAGTGTAAAAGTTTAAAGAGTGACTAATGAGAGGCTTTTTCCAAGAGCAGAAGGCTACAAACAGTTCAAATAATTATTTCCATCTTCACAGTGTCAATAGGCACAGGAATGGAGGAAAAAGCTATAGAACAACATCTTAAAAACCTAAATTTGACTTATGGATTGAAGGTAAACCTGGAGATGAAAGCAGTGGGGCATATTTTATTCCAGTTTTGCAGCAAAAGAGTTCCATGGGGATTAAATTTAACAATGCCAAACCAATTTTCCATGTTAGGGTTATGCAAATGGGAGCACACAGCCAGGGCTTTCCTGGGTTGCTGGTCACAGCCTTCACTGGGATAAGAGCATATGGAGAGCAAGGCATTCCCTTCGAGATGAATGTGGGGGAGGCTGCTCGCCTTGCTAAAGAGCTGCATGTTTTCACACCCAGAGATGATGTTTTGGTTTGGCTCCAACTCCAGCTGTTCAGTTTGTTTTCGGGAATGCCTCATGACAGTAGAGGGCTCCTAGCACAGCAACAGCCATGCAGATCTCCAGCTCACTCCCAGGTACATGCTGCCCACCCACCTTCGAAGGGACCAGCATACAAAGAGCCAGGAGCCTGGAAAGAGTTATGGCACTGAGTAATGTGTTACTGAGAAAGGTGTAGTTTAAAAGGAAATAGCAATTTGGTGTGTAATCAGGCTGAGGTCCTTAATTTTTACTCACAAAATAGCTAATCACCATCATCATAGCTGAACCAGAAAGCACCTTCAGTAGCGATCCCGCATGGAAGAAGAGTGCCACCTTCCTGTTTTTAACCCAGACCCTCCCAACTACACTTTTCACCACAGCCTGCCCTCCTTTGTCAGTTTTTAATATATCCAGCACACAATCCTGCTCTTTTACAACGTTCATAGACAAGTTAACATTGATGTATAAACAAGAAGAAGGAGAAAACTACAGAAAAGAGCATGAATCTGACTCCAGTAGAAGAGAAGGGCTGTGTTAATTTGCCGGAAATTCCATTTTCTCCCCTCTCTCTCAAAACCGTGTACAAATTAGACATTTACATGATAGATGAGTATGTTTCTTTCTTAGGGAAAGTACTCCGCTGGAACTCAGAGCTCGGGTAAGTTCCATGTAATGTGGCCGTTGCCAAGGAAACTGCTTGTTCTTAATTGAATAGTAGAGAAAATATTTGTGTAACTTATTGGCACATAAATTAAGGTTGCCCTTGAGCAGCCGTAAACTCACACAACTTTTTTTTTTCCCTAAACAAATTGTCCTAGTTTCTTAGATTTTCTTTTAATGCCTAAATATCATGGAAGGGTCACACCATGTAGGTGGCCTCTTTGCTGACTCTGACCACTGTTAAAGTTGCACAGTGCTTAACTTTAGGTTCTAAAATAGGAAAAAAGTTGATTATTACAGAGGCAATGAAAATAAAATACAAAGCAAGGATGGACTAGGCAGGAAAAAAAGTAATAAAATAAGCTGTTGCAGATAAATCTGGTCCCCCAAAACTGCCACATACTCAGTGATAACAGTGATGATAACTTCAGTTTGCCCACTTGTGTAGCTCCACTAAAGTCAATAGAATCACTTGCTGAGCCTTTTATTTGTTTTTATCTTCATCCTGCCACTGGTTTTTACTGTATGTTCAAATTGGTATTGGTTTCTAAAGGTCAAAAGAGGTGAGTTTCTAAAACAAAGGCTGACTTTCATGCAAAATCTGAGAGTCTGTAAACCCCCAGGACAGGAGGGTGGTTAAGTTAAGCCATCCTCTACTGCTACTGATGTGAGGGATCCAGAGACTTAGCACAGCCTCTTAGCAAAGGAAAAAGTGGGACAGACATGGACTAGATCACCTTACCCTTAACTTCCATTCTCTGTATGCCTCCTAACTGGGGTGCTGCTGGGAAACAGGGGAGCAGCATGGACTGGCTGTACCAGACACTGAAGGTGCATGCCCAGTAAAGTCATTCTTTTTCAGTTATTTCTGGCAGGAAAAAGTAAAAGTAGTTCTTAATATCTTGATCTTTAACAGGAATTGTCAGTAGGGAGGTGTCTCATAACAAAATAGATTATTCTGCTTGAAAAACATGTATTTTTCCTTTATCTCTCCCATACACAGATACTCATTAAATACCATATATAATATTTCAAAACATCAACACCTCATTTAATTGAAGTTTCTCTGAAATGGTATCATTAAGTGTCTAAAAGAAAAAGTAGGTAATATAATTAGGGTAACTAGTTTTGGATCTTGTAAGAAACCAATAAACACTAGCAGACGTTAAAGTAAACTCTTTAGCTTTCTCTTGATAAACTGTCTTCTCTTAAGCAATATTCTTACTATTTTGGAGATGAAAAATGGTTCTTCCATTTGTCAGGTCCTTCAGGACAGCAATCATCATCCTGGATTGCAAGATCCCTAGTATACAGCTGTTACATTAGAAATCTGCAAAAATGCCTTTAAAAATAGAGTACTGTAATATTTCTCATGTAACCCTTTGCCACTAATTGATTTAATTTTCTTAATAAAATGTGACTTTTAAAGGTCAAACAAAAAGCAGATTTTATCCAAGTGATTTCTCCTTCCACTAAAGATGAGGGAGGCTAGTGGTGAGTGTGGCATCTTCTCACTTAGTGTTAAGTTAGTGCACAGTCCATAAAATCAGATAACTGAGGATAAAGGTTGGTTAATTCAGGGTTATGTGTCTCTCAGATAAACCCTCTGAATAAAAATAAAGCAAAATGCTGTTCAACCAGAGCAAGGAGCCCAAACAGCATCATATAGGTGACCCTGTCATTTAAGTTGCACTTGTATTAATAATGGTCCTTAACAAGCTGTCAGTCTCTAAGGAGAGCCTTTTGTGCCTTTTCCCTGATGCTTTTGTGTTCGCTTACTCGATGGCCACAAATCAGCTCTAGCTGAGTTGCGGTCAGTCCTAGGGCAGCTTGGGAAAAATGAAGCTTCTTTCTCCTTGTCTTCCCTGTGCTCTTGCTTTTTTCCCCTTTCTTTGCCTTTCACTGCCACACAAATCATAAAAATTGCAGGCTGGGGGTCAAGCTGCGTAAAATAAGCAGACACCAGTTTCCTCTTTGTTTCAGCACAGAGCACAGATGGGAGGAGGGAAACTGCTGTTCCACTAAGATAACTGCTGAATAGAAAATCTGAAAGTATCCTGATGACACTGGGAAACAGGGTGTTTTTCAGTCATTAAGAAATGGATGTCTTCATACCTGAACAGTAATAGTAAACAACTGAGTAGTTAAGGTCTTCTCCAATTTTCCTACCCTTTACTGTTAAAAAGCTAAAAAAAAAAACCTCCACAAAAAAAAAAAAAATCAAGAAAATCCCCCTCCGTATTGAGGACCATAAAATAATCTGTAGATTTGGATAGGCTGCAGAAAAGCCTGGGACTCTGAAAACCTCACAGCCGTCAGTGCACTTAATCACTAGTTCATGCCTGCTACTGGCCTGTTCCTACAGTTTTTAGACTCCAAGCAACTGAAATGCAGAGTGAGAAATGCAAAGCTTACCTGGAACAAGGACACTGATATCAGCTGAACGTTCATAGCTGTGTTCTCAGTTACTTCAAAATACACAGAGCATGTTTCTCACTTGGCACATTAGGCATGGTTTGAGGCTTTTCTCAAGACTGGGCTTGCTCACTGTCTCTGATTCATCTCTTCAGACACAATATGAGTTCACCATGGTATAAACTCCAGCAGGCTCTGGAGAGAGCAGATCACAGTGTCTTCTGTGTCTCATAGGCTCCAAAGTGCCTCTTCATACCACCTGGGTGGATGCAAGGCAGAGACAAGGACACCCCATCCCTGCAGGTTTTGAGCCAGCCTGCAGCCCAATGTAAGCAATGTAAGTAATGGGGACAGACAGCAGAGTTAGGCATGGCAGGATCTCTGGCATGGTGATCCCTCTTCCCCAGTCCAGCTCACAGCATGGTGCATCATGACCTGTGCTGCCCAATTGTTCTTGCTGAGCTTGGTTGCACCCTGGGTTCCACCATCAAAGCAGCATAAAACAGTGAGGGTGTTTGCAGAAAGGCTTCTGCTCAGTCTTCAGATTAAGTCCTTTAGGATATGTTCAGTTTACCTTGATTGCATTGAAAGCCACAATTCATGCAGCAACTGCAATACTGGTTGGGGCTGTGACAACTCTTTTGATATTTCACTAGTCTGAAGTCCCAGTTGTAGTGCGCTTTAAGGACTTGGGCAGCCACCACTTCTCATGAGAGGTAGAGGTGAGTAGAGGAGAAGGAGGAGAGAGAAAAAAATGCCTTTTCTATCAAAGTTGTCTTTGCCCTTTAATACTCAACATCACAAAAATAACTTACAAACCACAACCGGTGTAAGGGTTGAAACAGAAAAAAAGCTTAGTATCATCTCAGCACTGATACACAGAGGGCAGGAGTTTTGAAGATGAACCATATTTCATTTATGCAGCAGCTTGAGCTGTTTCCCTTTTTTTGTCACGAGCATGAGCAGACCACTTTCTCACTCTTTTCTTGTGTTCTAATTCTGTTGCCACTGGGAGAAAAATCAATACATACCTTTTGGTATAGTATTTAATTTGTGCAAAGTGCTTTGGCATCTCAGATGAAAGGGCATTTAAAAGTGATAAGTATTTTATTACCATCACTACTGACTCATTTGAAAGGTAAACCTCAGCCTAACAAGACTGATAAACAAACACCGCTCCATGCTTGAGAGGCAGCAAAGCTCAACTCAATTAGAGAAATCACCTACTTCCACAAACTTTTGGAATTGAATAAACTACTAAGATCCAAATTCCACCTTCAGTTGTTAAAACGATGTTCTGGTTTAAACGTAAACCGGTAGGAGAAATGAACCCAACACAAAAGATAATTTAATTCAGACTTACAGTTTAATAAAAATATTACAATGAATGCAATGATACATAGAGAAACTGGTTTTAGCCCACAAAACCTGGAAGTATAACCCAGCACACTGGAGCGCAAGCAGAATGGTGTTTGTTAGCCCCTGTGCTGAGACTCACATGGTTCCCCTGAGTCCCAAGTAAAAGAAAGGGAGAAAACCTGTTGGTGCAGATGACTGTCAGTCTGGTCAACAGCAGTAGTCACAGTCCTGTCGAGGTTCTGGTCCTCCTCTGGATCCAGTGAGTGGTCCCAAAAGTCCCCAAACCCCAAGATTATATACCCTTAGTTTTAGGTGGGAACGCCCGGTAGCTCATCCAGGGCAGGGAGTTCCACAGTGGGTGATCTCTGTGAGTCATGGGATACCTTTGGAATCATTGATGGCCCATGAGCAGGCATGACCCCTCATGCTGGGTGTGAAGGTGCTAACAACTGCTGAAGGGGAGTTATCACAGCTCCTAATTCACAGCCTTCTTTAACACCCAGCTTATATCCTGAGGCATCAGGTGTGCCCTGGGCAGCTGCTGTAAATGGTCCATTGTTAACAGTTCATGGGAAATTAATAGAGAGTGTAGAATACACAGTTTTGGTCACACCCACACAATGATAAACTGGTCCTGGCTGCTGAACTAGGACATAAGCTTAGTGAAGTGATGAAATCTTCTTTTCCCTTGCTTACTTTAGTCAGGTGTACTTTTTTCATGCTGAAAGCTGTTCCCATTTCAGCTCATTTTTTCTGTCTATTTCTTATGACATCATTTTTGAAAAGAAAGTGAATAGAAGCAGCTGATTGTAATGATCTTCTTGCATAACAGTGTAACTAAAGTAAAAAGTTGACTGAGGAGCCTTCTCAGCAGCTTTGTTTTGCCCGGTGATGCACTGTCTCATTCTTGCTTCTTGAGCCACACTTTGCTCACACGTAAGGCATCTTGTGTTTGAAAAGATGCATGGGAAAGAGCTGCTTTCCTCATTTCTAGCTCTCATTCTTCTACAATTTTATTTAAAAAAAATCCCAAACAGTTTCTGCTTCTTTACCTCATTCGAACAGCTGATAGATTGAAGAAAACCAGTGACTATTTACTGATTATGACCACAGCTTGACCTAGCCAAGGACCAGCTGGTTGAGACTAACTTGGTAACAGACCAGCTCTCCTGACCACCCTGGCTTCATGGGACTGAGCTGCTACTTAGCCTGGGGAGGGCAAGCACAAACATTGCACAAAACAGTGAATTCATGCAAAAGCTTTGAGAATTACTGGTTTGCAAGAAAAATCACTTAATTTGTGACCTACGGTACATTTGGCACCAGATATCTGGTTTTGGCTTCTGTATCTTGATAAGTGTTATCTCTTTACTAATGAGGTTAAATGGAAGCAGAATTAGATCTCTCAAATCAGCAATTGGGAAGTGAGACTTTTAACAGCAGTGCTGGTAGTACTACTCTTAGGAAATTACGTGAGGAAATTTGCCAAGGCTGCAGGGTCTGCAGGTCATCTGGAGGAGCTGTTTGAAGTTTTATCTATTTAAAAAACATTAAAAAATTCAGAACACCCTTTTCACATATTAAAGCCCAATGAAAAGGGCACTATCACAAGCAGATTTTCTCATAATGTAAAGCACAGGTGGCTTCTAGTAGTTAAAAGCATCTTGGAAATATTATGAAGGAAAAAATGGATGGATATACACATTTCGATTTTGGGAGTATTTCAGAATGGTATTGCCCTTTTGTACATTCTTCATGCACTGACAATATTAATTACAGAGCATGTGGAACAAGCACTCTTCATCACTTTCCTGCATCAAACTGCATTCAAGTGCAACTTCCCCTGTTTGTTTCAGACAGCTTGGAGATTGCTACACCTGCAACCAGCAGCCATTGTTTGGACTGATCAAATGAACCTCATACTCAGTTTGAAAAACTAAGCCTGAAATAGGAATTAAGAGAAATAAGCTGCTGATTTCCACTAGGCAAGGATGCATAAGAGTTTTAAACAAAAGAAAACTTTGTAGATAGCAAATTCTGTGAGCAACTGATGACTGTCACCAAATTAATATTTTATCCAAAGGTAATCATAGACTTTAGTGGCCCATCATCAAATGAATATCAGATGTTGCTGGTCCACTGCAGGAGAAGGAGGACACTGCTACAAATGGAAGCAGGGAAGCCCAGAGATTTCTCCCACATGTGTGCATGGGAGAATGGACTTTTGTCTCCAAACTTAAGTTTGTGAAGGAAACAAAGAACCACAGAAATGTCAGTTGGACCTCTGGGGGGTCTCTAGTCTGATCTCCATCTCAAAGAGGCCTATCACCAGCATGAGATCAGGTTAACTGTGGCCTTATCTAGCCAGGTTGTAGAAACCTTCAAGGGTAGTGATTGAAAACCCTTAGGTAACCAATTCCAGTATTGCACCAACCTCCTGCTGAAAGTGCTTTTCTCAATGCCCATCCTGGACAGTCTATGCTACAACTTGTTGTGCTTGCCCCTTGTCTTATCACCTATAACAGCTATGAATAATTTGGATTCATAGTCTTATTAACTCTCTTTTGAGAACTTGTAGATTGCTATAAGATCAGGTTTTCACCTTCTCTTCATCAGATCTTCTTTACAAGCCCAGCTACCTCAGCTCCTCTTTATAGGTTCTGTGATTTAGGTTCCAATATCTTGGAGCCACCATTGAATTTTCTCCAGTTTTTCTACATCTCCTTGCACAGAAGGCCCAATTTGCCTTATCTATGACAGGAGCACAGCTGGCTACCATTGACTCTGGCATGCCCCATAACTTCTTGGTCCTTCTCGTCCAGGTGTTGTTGTGCCTATCACTGCCCAGCCTGCACTGATGCACCAGGTTATTCCCAGCTCCAGAACTTTGCATTTCTCCTGGCTGAACTTCACAAGGCTGCAGTTTACCCAGTGAAACATTTATCCAAGTGTCTCTGGGGTGAAGTTCTGTCTTTCAGGATCTCAGTCATGGGCCTGGTCTAGTCCCATCTCCAGTCTGCAGAGGGTATGCTCAGTGTCATTTCCTAAGTTGTTGATAAAGACATTGAACAATAGGAGTCCCAGTATCAACCTTCAGGGTCCCCTGATTGCAGCAAGCTGCCAAGCCGTTTTTTGTTACCCTTTGCTAAGGAGGAATAGCCCCGTGATGTAAGGCATGTAGGTAATGTATCTCCGAGAGCTGGAAGCAATATTGTCATAGGTGGCCGCCTAATGTGGCTTTTAGCAG
>JAWWLZ010000094.1:53580301-53593180 GCA_035041345.1 Poliocrania exsul
GTTAACTTAGTCCTTAAAGCACAAAACTAGTCTCAAGGCAGCACATAGGTTGGCAATAACTTCAAGTTTAACAGGTTTTGGTAATGGATGGAATTTTTTACAACATTAAGTGATTCAGGACAGTGGTGTTCTTTCATGTTGAAAACAACCTACTAGAATATTATAGTATATCTTTTAAATAAATAGAACATTCATTGTCTCAGGAATGATGGTGCCACTCCGCTTTATGCACAACATAACTAAATGGGGTGGGAGACTTTGCAGCAAACAATCGTCCAGTGTAAGGAAGGTAGCAACAAGGCAATGCTCCTGAACAGCAAGCAGATGGTGGGAAGGAGGAAAAGAGTCATAGCATTTGATTTTTGACATATTTATGTTTGAAATAGAGGCCTGCCTACCTAAAATTGGTGAAGATTCTCAGTACCATCAGCCAGATGTAGCATTATTGGAGGGTCACCTTTGAAGCTTTCTGAACCCCTCAAACACACAGAACAGGGTGGTTTCCCAAAGGTGGAGTCAGAAGATGTGCCATTCTTCCACTAACCTGCTGTATGACACTCAAAAAGTTACTTCACTTCTCTTTCCCTTCTCCGGCAAGATTTTGGAGGCTCCCCATACCGGAGTTTGCCACCGTTTTTAGGGGCTCAGCTGAGCATCAACCCCTTCTCGGCCGCTGGGAGGGACAGAAGGAGAGAGCGGTCCCTGTGCAGGCAGGAGCCAGGTCCCCGGGACCTGAGCTTTGCCAGACCGGCTGCCAAACCCAATCCCTCGCAGGGTGTCCGGGCGCTGCCCGCGGAGGCGCTGCCGGTTGGGACGGGCGCCCGGCGGGGCTGCGCTTGAAGGCCCTGACCTCTGCTGGCCGGGGACAGAGCCCGAACCGCTGCTCCCCCGGAGAAAAAGGCAGGAAAAAGGAAAGGGTGTGTTAACTCTGCTGCGTTTCTGCCTAAATTCTGGCTGCTCGCCTAATCTCTTCCTACTTTCCCAGGGGAATAGCGTGTTGGATACTGAAAGGGCTGTGTGATACTTCCATGGATATCCAGCAGCTCCTGCGGTTGTTTTTCCATGGATTAATTATTTCATATGCATGACTTGGTAGAAGTATCCCTTTTCTGTTGTAGACAGTTTTGTCAAACTTTAAATGTTGGGCTGAAATGTTCCTTCTTATGGACTTTACCTCACCTCGGGTCATTTTTACTCCAATGTCTTGCTCTCAGGAAAACTATTCTGTATGTATCCAAATGTGATTGTGCTGTGACTGACATGTTCTCTCAAAATGTTTAAACTGAAAATTCTGGAAGAGTAGCACTTGCATTTTTAATGAGATAAGGAAAAAATGCTTTGTGTGAAGCCTGTGACCTTTTGGTAAAGCTATAGACCTTTCAAATCTACAATTTACATGTGCTTGGTGGCTCCTCATATGTCTCAGCACCATGAATGGTGTAGCTTGAAGCTCTCCACACCTTTTGCTTGTGGCCTTAGCCCCAGCTTCCCTAGGTAACATCATTTCTCCAAGTCCCGCCTTGGGAACTCAATGACAGAATTAAGACTGGATACAGAAATTGGCTAGATGAGGGAAGAAGGTTAAAGTCAAGTGGGGAATGACAACAGAGAAGGCTCACACTGGAAAGCAGCAGTATGTGCTCTTGTCCCTTTCCTGTCAAGGACATAGCCAAATCTGGACTCTGCATGCTGCCATGTCTTGTAACCAGCTCTGATCCAGGCATTGCTTGTCAGTGCCTTTCCTGCAGAACCTGTTCTACATGGAGCAGGATAGGATGAAAGATTGTCTCTAGAGATTGGGCTGGCCTAGCTGCAGTGAAAATGAGTCACGTGCCAAAACCAAGTTGCAGCACTGAGGCAGTGAGTGATACCCATTATGCCCATGTATCAGAGGCTGTGTTACCTACCCCGGCAGCATGCGGCAGAAAAGCCATGCTGAGTGGTGGTATTTCTACGTGTTGGGGTTTTTTCAGTTTGTTTTCACAGAAATTTGACACACAGAGTTACATTAGAAAAGTAGGTTAAATACTCAGAACCTGAGATGCCCAAACAGCCCATGAGGCCTTAACTCCTATTCTACTCAAATCCCATCTCAACACAGAACTGAGTCCTCAATTACTGACCACATACAGTTTCACCACAGGATAGTTGTTCAGTTGGACTTGACTCTGAGGTCATTCTTGAAAATAGATTTTTTCTTGTTTCTGTCACAGAATAAAATTGCTTTAGCTTAACATCCACTAGATGGTCTGATGCTCAGTGCCTGTCTTGAGATTTTTGGGTCCAGTTGGAATAAATACTGAGTATTCACAGCTATACTGAAATCACTGCTGATTTAAAACCATATAAAGCTGCACACAGGGAGAAAGTACATCCCTAGTTCCCCAAAACTAGGACCCCACAGTAGTGGTGAAGCTTCATTCCAACTTGTAAGTGATGCATATGCCTGCAACCTGCTTTCTCTTACAACACTTGGAAAACACAGTTCATTTCTGCAAGTTGAAAAGGGATATAGAGCTGTAAAACAACAATCTCTTTGCATGTTATTTAAGAATGAAGATCCATCAAATATTTCAGCTTGGCTTTTACTTCTGCTGTAATATTTTGTATATTTGAGATTAACAAAATATGATTTGTGATAAGATTTCAGTTATGATAAACTAAGAAAATCACAGTTTGTCCAGACCTTTTTTAGTATAAAAGAATCCACATCTAGCTGAACAGCTCTTTTTATTTCTTTTTTTCTTTGTGTGTGTTTGTGCGCACACATGTGCATGTGTGGTAGAGAGTGAAGAGCCCAAAATATACATGAGATGTATGTAGAGAGTTCATATTTTTAAAAAGTGTAGTAAAATGAGAATTGATGATACATAGAGATCAAAGTTAATACACTGAACAAAAGGATAAAGGAAATTATTCCTACTGTATGTTCAGTCAAGTCACTAAATTCAAGAGTGCTATTGTGTCAGTAGTGTTTGATTTGAAGAGCTCATTGTTAAGAAGTTCATGCTCAACAACAGTAGATATTGGAATAATGATTTGTGCTACTTTCCAAAGTCTACATCCTAGAAAGCTTCTCCAAGTTTTTCATGTTTCTAAATTATCATTTAAGGACCTAAGAAAAGCCAAGGAAACAGAACCAGACCAAAACCAAGCTCACAAGAAGAAATTGTTTCTAGACTAAAATAAGCACCTTTCTGTAGTGTTGTGCAATCTATAGAGTCTGTGTCCATTGCAGTGTGCAATGCATGCTCTATTAATATATATACTAAAACATTGTAAAGGACTGACTGATTTTATACCTCTAAACTGATAATCTGGCTGAAATTTCTTTGTGGAAAGGCTCCTAGACTTAGAGAGGTGAATACATTTTCATTGTGTAAAAGGCACAAACCAACATCCTGAGGAATTTGTGGCTTGCCTTGTGCTTACTACTGGACAGAGGAGCTAATTGTTCTATAGGATCTGTACAAAACTGTATATTCTATAAATTCTCTACTTGTGGAAGCCCAGTTACCATGTTTGCATATACCAATAAGCACATTGTTCACCAAACACCTGCCTTTATCAAAAACATAATTAACAAATGTCCTCACAGAGTCATAACCTGTCCAATGTCATCATGAGTTTATGTCCTTCACAACTCTCTGCCTTTCATGTTGGAAAGATAGCCAATAATGTCCTTCAAATATTGTGCTTAAATTCTAAATAAGGAAGCACAATTGAACTTTTGACACTATTTAGATCATAAGAGGGATTGAATACAGCAAGAAATCTTTACAATATTTTACTGCATATGGATAATGTTTATAGTCAGTTGAGGGCTGTATATGACCTGATTCCCAGCAGTTAAATACTCCAGAGAGAAAGTTATACAATTAATCATCAACTTTTGTGTTACCACTCAGCACGATTTTTATTTTTTCATGCAAAGAGACTGAAGGGAGAGAAGGCAGATCTGGAAGAGACTATATCCAGGCATATTTGCTTTATTTGGCTTTGAATTTGCTTGTGCTTCAATAATTATTCTGAACATCTGGTTTCTTTGTTAATCAGAGAAAGCATGTTTTATTCCCTTGACTTTTTAATAAGAAAAAAATGAATATATTGGAGTCCACCATATGAGAATCCACTGCAACAGTAACAGTTTGCATGAACTGAACATGACATCATGCTACTCATGGTATGCCTGTGATTGCATGTGTGTGGGATGCTCACAATAGCAATTATTTTCCCACAGGATTTGAAACCACATGCAGGAACTCCACCACCATGGGCGGCCAGGACTGCAGCACCTGCTTATCACCATGATGGCCAACTCAACACAGTCAGGGACTTACTGATAGAAAGAGTTATTTACCCAGATGATAAATAGCTCATCTCTATAGTGATGTTCAGAAGAACTTAAAGATCAGAGGTGATCAAGACTTTGCTTCCAGCCCTTGCTTCTCCATTCCTATTCAAACAGTCATCCTCAGGTTTGATTTCCTCTTCATGGTATATATAGCCATTTGTGCCCACAGAGGGACAAGTTCGAAGTCCTATGGAGACTTTAAGTCTGTTCAAATGGCCAGCAGCAGCTCACCTCCTGGTATGCAGAGAAAGCAGAGGCTTCTCTGTGCTCCCTTTTTACTCTTCAGAGATGTTTCCATCATCACCACTTTGGTTTTAGCCACATCGAGAAACAAGGAGAAGAAAATGTAGCTGCCTTCTGTGACATTCAGCTGGAGCAATGGAAGTGACGGTAAACAAGAAACAGAGCAAAATCAAGACCTTTTATTTCATATTAGCAGCTCCAGTGTCAGATCAGGGAGTTACTGGTTCAATAGACCACAGACTATCATTGTGGTGAGGAAAGCAAACTGAAACAAGGGCCCTCTGTGCATCAGGCAATTGATCTGTAGATAAGGATTTGGAGCTTTGTTTTTAGGGAGTTTTATAAAATGTATATAGCAGGAGACATTAAACATCTGTAATTTAATCAAAAAGGTTGGAACTGGATTTCATCAGAAAACCCTCTCACTTGTTACTTTCTCATAGAGTCTAAGTAAATTACAATAGCAGGTTAAGTAGCTAGTCTGAAAGAGAGCCTAAAATGGTTTGTGGAACAACACTTCAGAAATGCATTTATTTTATGATCAGGAAAACCTATAGGAAAATACTCCACACTGGGCCATATTGATGTTATGCCATACATACAAAAGCAGTGCTAAGTCAGACTCCCAGAATAGCATGCAACATTAATGTATTAATGATGACTAAAAGATAATGATTACCCATATTGCACAAGATCCTTCACCGTGCAGGACAACAAAAGTACTATGCTCCTGTTTGAGCACTGCTGGTTTCTGCTGATTTGCTCCACAGAAGAGACTGCCCACTCTGACAGATATCAGAGCATGGTCCCCCAGTCTGTCACAATCTCCGGCAGCCACCACATTCCTTGCTTGCTGTCAGGACCCAGAGCAAACCATGCCACCAACTGCAGCTCAGGGCCACGGGGACTGGGAAGGTATCTTCAGCAGCCACTGCTCCAAGGGTATGCTGGCAGCACACCCCAAGGCTGGGCTTAAAGCACCTGCCCTGTGTGCAAAAGGAGTTGGACACCCGAGATGGAGAGAGAACAAGGTGGGAGAGGGGAGGGAGAATCAGCAGTGCAAGGCTGGCAACATCTTCAAATGGCTATGAGATCTCACAACAAACTTACTCTTGGGCTTTCATTGCAATGGCCATTGTTGCACTAGCTCTGCCATGCTGTCCATGTTAAGTTTAGATTTTTTTGGTATTTTACCTTTAAAATCCTTGGTTTCACAGTCTTTGTGATCTATTCCATGCAATTTAGGTTTCCTGTACATGTGTGGGCACACACAGGCATGCATATGTTCTGCCTTCCTTATACTGCATGGGTCACAAATGAGGAACACTCATGACCAACACAGCATCAGGACCATGGTGCCTGCAAACGGCTGTTGGGGAGAAGGGAATTCCCTCAGACAGGACACCCGAGTTGCCCCAGCCAAACTGACTCTGAAGCAAGCTGGCTTTCCAAACACATGCTGGCTGAAAGAGTCACTGATACAAACAGAGGCTACACTGTCACTGTGTGCCAAATGTGCTGGCAAGGCTGGGGCCAAGCTGGGCCATGTGAATGGCAGCCCTCTCAGATCCTGGCACTCAGGCAGGGCTCCGTTCACCCCCACCCACAGCCACCCCACAGCCCAGCCATCTGGGAGGAGCTGCTGCTGCTATGGCAGCTCCCACAGGCAACTCTTTGCAGAGGGAATATACTCCACTAGCCAGCAGCTGGTGCTCATCTCCAGGATCCCCATGGAGAAACCAAATACAACCGTTCTTCCCCTACTGCAAGCCCAGGCTGCAGGATCTGACTGCTGACCAGGTGGACCTTGGTCGACCTGAGCAACTTCCTCCAGCAATCAGTGCTAACAAGAGGCCTCTGTCAAGCCATGTAAAGCAGTGAACTGGCATAGCAGCATGCTAGTATGCTACTATTAAGGAATGCACAATGAGAAAATGGTTTTGGCACTAAACTGCAGCAATGTCTGGGACAGCGAGGCACATGTCCACCTTTACCCCTACTTCTAATGTTCATGGGCAATCTCTGCCTCCACTTCTTTCTCTATTCAAAAACCCTGTCAGGGGAGGCAGGGATTGGGTGAAGGCAATATAGGAGAAATTATATAAATTTTATAAGGATTTTTAAAATCTATCTCTTAGAATAGTCTGGAAAGTAAATATTTAGCCTTATTGGATTTAGGATACAGAAAAATTTTTAATGGGCACACACTTTTCTTGGGTAAAGTGTTGTAAAAGTGGTCACATGAACTTTTATGAGTTGAGGTTCATTCTAAACTTCACTCTTCTGGGTTTTTCCAGATAATAGAATCAAATGAAATCTTGAATGCTATTAAAAACAACTGTGATACCAGACATGAAAGGACACTGTTGGTTTTGCAGCCTTGTCAAAACTCTGGCTGAACTGTCAGATTTTAGTCAAAAAATGAGTTTTGAATTATTCACAACAGCAAGTCAGAGATAGAGTCTGTTTTTAAATGGTTGTATTTCCAACTTCACTCTGCTTTTAAATCAAAGAGGAGATCCCACCTATTTCCCGACTGTTCTCTGATTAGTTTCTCAGCAACATCATCTAATTGTATTAACAGAGCTGTCAGAATGGGCTTGCTTAATAAAATCTAGTCTTTGTCAAGGAATAAGAAAAGAAAACGTTATTAGTTGACCAGGGCATTTCCACAGATTGAGTCTGGTTCACTGGTTTATGTCTTTGCTCAGATCTGACTCTCGTCATTGTACTATTTGTCTAGTTTAATTTCTCTAATATGAGTAGCTGAAGTGATTAGGGAGAGATATTAAACTGAAAGCATATATGAAAGATCTTATTAAATAGCATTCCTGAATTATCTAAACCAGATGTAGTATTGCAAAACAAAAAAAGCATTTATTAAGCCTCCAAAGCTCTCTTTGTCCATCTGCATAAATTGGCAGGTTGCATGAAGAATGTTTTTGTTATTTATAGGGTTGTGCCTGAAATACAACCATACATTCAAACAGTCTCTAATTTAGGAAGGGTTAATGTCCTTGGTCTTCATATCCATCTTGCAGCCAAAGCCATTCATTATTATCTGAGGCTTTACTTCTTGATTTCTCTGGTTCTTGTTATTTGTTTTTCACAAGTCAACTTCCAGTTAACCCTTAGTTTTTCATTTATGTCATTTGCATCTTGTTTGTGTTATACTAGATAAATGTAGACATTCCCATCAGACTATGAAACACATGTGCACAAAAGCCCCTAAGACAATTCCATTAGCCTTTACCTCCTCATCATAAGATATTTTTTTTTCTGCATAGTTTTTCTCTTATACTGGTCATTAGACCTTGTTGGCTTCAGCAATTACCTTGTAAATCCAGAGCAAGGCATCAAATGACCTATTCTTTCTCCTGCTTGGTTATCCAATACTTCCAGAATATCACAAGGTACTCCTGAAATTACCATTTGCGAGACAAAACTGCTCTGGGTGAACTCTGCGCTGAAGTACTTATCAACTGGGTAGATGGTCTACCAGCAAGTCTGTTACCTCTGCTATTTCCAAAAGAAGCAGTCTTTCACAGAAGTCCACATAAAAACATGCAAAACCCACATCCAAATCCTACAGGGTCCAGCAAGTGTCAGCCTGATTGCACTGTGCAGTGTGGGGGCTGGATGGCTGCCGTTGGGTACCCATGTCAACCAGCTCCAACCTACACCCACAGCACTGCTCTGCTCACATCACCTCTCCAGGCCCCCCCTGCCCAAGAAACCCATGCCTTTTTTAAGTAGATATCTCAAAACAGGTATTTAAGAGGATAATGTAGGGCAAAAAATGAAAAGTTTTTACTGGTTTTCAGAAGCATAAAATGAAAAGAGTTGGAGCTCAGTTCAGTCAAGATTTCCTATAGTTGCAGCTGAAACATTGGGGGTTTTCCTCTTGCTAAGTGATCTGAAAAAATTCAGCCCTTAAATTGAGTTAGAGTACAATGTTCAGTGACTGTGAGCCACCTGCAATGAAGTCCTTTCACCATGGTAAATGCAGAGGGTCCTCTCCCTGTTCCATTGTGAAGCACAGCTGTCTCGGCTTCTGCACACTTGCATTGGGATGGGACCACATAGACACACCCTGCCTGCCAAAAAGTGAAGACTCATGATCCTGTGGTAATTTACTGTGTGTTGAAGACTGAAAGAACTTTTCTTTATAAAGTATTTACAGTTTGTACCATACTGTGTGAGGCAGGCACTAGTCAAGTTTTAGCATTTGGAATATGACAACACTCTACACGTGTTTATTTGTAGGAAAACCAAAATGTTTCAAATTAAAATTGTAGCACCTCCTATTCCTAGTTCAGTACCATGGAGATTCCTGGCTCCCTTAAGCTAAATAGCATTGAACTGAAGATAAACAGAACATCCTTTTTCTAATCTGATTTCAGGGCATTACTGTGATTTGGAGATTTAGTCTCTGCTAATTTCTAATTATTTTAAAGTAGTTGCCTCTGCATTCATCAACAAGAGCAAAAGAGACAAGTGCCTGTGTATGGCCCAGGGACAAGCACTGCATGGGAAGGGAGGGGCTTGGACAACAAAATGCCATAGTTATCAGAAACCACTGATTTTCATCTTTAGGTCCACAGTTAAAGACCTTGAGTTTCACCACCAACAGAGAGCAGAGCAGCACATTGTGCCATTTAAATACTGTTTACCTCTCTCCTGTAGAAAAAAAAATTAAAAATCTGCAGTGAAGTTTCCTCACAACTGGTATTTAATGGCCAGCAGTGAGCAGGCAGTACTGGCTGAAGACGCCTCGGCTTAACACAAAACAGCACCAGGATCCTTACCCCAAGGAATCACTGCTGCTAATCACCAAATTTATTCAACTGGTAAAACTGCTGATACCCATTAACTGTTCCTGCTGGTGGGAAAGGGATTGTCTCTGGCACTTCTTCTCAAGAGAGATATAACTCATGAGCTTCGTCTATCATCTGATGCCAACCACACAGAAAACTTATTTAATGACAATAAAAAATGATATTGTTATCACCGCCACACTTCTGAAATGTTCTATGCTTTACAGTGAATGTATTTTCCTAAGCAATATGAGGAAATGGCTGAGAACTTCACAACCTTTCCTTCCTCAAACCATGTTCAAATCAATCTGTACACAGACTTTTTAACAGATTGATCTAGTAGGATGAGAAACTGTTCAGCTCCACAAAGTCAAGTCAGGAATGTTTTCTTGAAGGTTTTTCTAATTATTGCTTCGCTTACACATTTTTTTTGTGGCGCATGTGTGCATGTTAAAAAATTGTGGGCAGATGTGTTTTTCAGAAAAAGACACACATTGACATTCTTTTAATCTGATTTTTTGCTTCAAAGTTACCATAAAGACTGTCTTGTACCTCAGAATCTAGTACCTGAGACATTTAATGGCTGAACCTTTCAATGACCACTCCATGGATGGGTCTCTGTTCACTCTGTTCTTCCTCAATTCTGCTGCTAGTCATACTCCCTTCTACAGAAAGTGACCAAGTCTCTATTACTTTCCGTCTTTTCATTTTTACTCTCTGTCTGTCATTACAACAGCTTTTGTTGGGGTGTCTGCATTGTTTTTTTGTGATTTTGGACTCTTTATCACGCTGCTCTTGTCTTTGCCTTGTATAATTTGATCTACTCAGAGTACCAATCTTCCTCTTAGTCTCAGTTCCCAATACTGTTTTGCATCTCCAAATTGTGTCCCCTCCATTCTGTTCCACTCTTATTTTTATTTTTTCCCCTGACTTTCTCTAGGAGATGCTTTGCTGGCATCTTAACCTGAACATGTCTAAATCATAATCACCTGCAGAGTCACTAACAATAGAGCAGTAAGAGGTGGCACGATATCTTCCTATACAAATGCAAATAATTTTTACCTGTCATCTTCTTAATGCATTCAAGTATTTTCACCACACCCTTAGAAAGCCTCCTCTAATATCTTACCATGTTGATACTTAAAAAGTTTTTGTTCCATCATAATCTTTCCTGTTGCAATGCAAGGTGATTTCTTCCTGTCTTTTGCTCAGTTACCATGCAATTCAGTGAACAACACACTTTCATTTACCACACTGGAAGGGTGTTACCATGAGTATCCTCTTTTCCTCCACAGTGTTCTCTTTGTTTTGAGCTAAGAAAACCCAATTCTGCTTCTAGGAAGTTATGTTTTCCAGATATACTGTTATTTCATTCTCTTTTCTCTGGTCTTCTGCAGATGTATTTACATCTAAAACTACGAGGCATAAAAATCAAACTGCCAAAGAGGCTTCTCAGCATTGAGCAGTCATATTTTCTGGTCTTATATATGGCTCTCATGGGTCTGATTGTTTTAACTTCCATTTCTTCCCATATTGTGCTACTAACCATGCTACTATTATAACTTATCACCCTGGTGCACAGCATGCAGTGACAAATCCAAAGCTACAAGAGTACATGAGGTGGCTTCTCATCCCTTTGTTGAGAGGATGAGAACATTTGCACTACTCTTCTTGACTTGCAGACCCTCTTTGTAAAGAGAGTGAAGTTTTCCAAGGTTATCCCAAGCTAAGCCTGCAGCTTAGAAATCTGATTTATAAACGTATTTGCTATCTCAATTCTCATTACTTTAAGTGCAAAACAAAATAAACTTACTGGCCACAATTTTCTCCTCCCCTCAGTATTATCCATAAATGAAGTTGCCTGAAGGGAAGTGTTAAATCTCTGCCTGCAATGGATTCCCCCCTATATTGTTAGTACTTCCAAACTCCAATGCTTCTCCTTGAATCTCGCCTTTCTTCTATCATCACTTAAACAACTGACAGTTCTAATTATTGTACTCATAGGCAAGGGCTTAATTAACCTAATCAGCCTGCCATGGAGCTGACAGGTATGCTTTTCTGTCAGAGTAGGTCAAAACATGTAATCTGCAATGAATAGGAGCTCTTTTTCAGCTGCTCTGGCAGTGGTTCAGTGCATCCATGTCTCTCCTCAGGCCACTGAATTGTGTGACCTTGCAGCTCACAATGAAGAGTGGTGATTATAAAGTGTATGTCAAAAAGCTAGTCTTCTCTGACCCAATTTCCAGACACAACATGATGGATAAATGCCAGCAAAGCAGTAGCCTGTGTTATCAAACAGTAACAGGGCCAAAGCAAAGGGGAGCAATGCTTCAGTGCTGCCCAGAGACAATCACTGTCTGCACAGGGGCAGAGAAGAGAGCTTTGTTTTTCTGGGTATGATTATGAGGCACAAGGTGACAGGACACAGAGACACCACTGTAAGCACTCCTGAGTATCTGTGCCTGAGCTGACTCAGCACCCTGATCACTTTCTGGCCACCCCTAAAGGAAAATGACACAAGTCCTTCTGCAAGCTGTGGCTGCTGATATCATCAGGAATAGGTCACTACCATACATCTTGTGGACTCCTTGCTGTTCCACTATCAAAGGTCAGGGAGGGAGATAATGGCTGGTGAAAATTGTGACAGTCTGTGACTGTTCTTCTCCTCAGCCCTCTCTCAAGCTGCTACATGCCAGAGTGGGAAGTCCAGAGTGATTCTTAGTAACTTGCTGGTTTACCCTGGACTAAAAATAATACAATGTACTTACATCCCATGAAGCATTGTAACACTGCTGATCTAAAATTAACCCGGCCAGGCAGTTACCTATAAATCAAAATATATTTATATAAATAAATCGTTTAATGCTTGCTATTTTTTTCAGACACTTGAAGTCTGTGAGTTCTTTACTTCCTCATTGCTTAAGGAGTACAGAAAAAAACACAAACAAACAAAAAAAACCAACCTAGAAGCTTTTCTTCACACTTACATATCTAAGAACAATTTAGTTGTTCCCAACAAGTCCTTAAAGAGCAAAATGTGTGGTTTGCATAATTTCTCCCTTTTCGAAAGTAGTTGAAATCCTAGCTCACAGATCAATATTAATGACTTATACCAAAGACTGACTCAGTGAACACAAAACAGCCAAAGCCAAGGCTTACTTTGCATATATTGTTATTCTCTACTAGCTGCTATATTTGTTCTTCCTTCATCACCTTTGGAATGTTCAGTCCAGGAAGGGTCTCTTTTAGCTCATCTAGAAGTGAAATGCCTGTTTGCTAAACAAAGTTTTTATTTTTTTCCTTCTTGAATGGCAAGGTGCTGGTATAGGTAGTTTGCTTTCATATGCAAACTTCTCTGCTTTTTGCCAGCATCGGTTGTTTAGACATGTTTAAATCATACAGCATTAGCAGGTGGCAAGGCAGACTTCTCCCTGTAGGCTTTGTATGCAGGGAAGTCAGAACTAA
>JAWWLZ010000094.1:53593190-53607324 GCA_035041345.1 Poliocrania exsul
TGTACCTGGCTGCTTCCAAAGAGGCTCCTCTTTATTCATGAAAAGAAGAGCCAATATAAAGCCAACAATAAGGCCAAGGTTGATAGTATAATATGTGTGTTTATAAATAAATATACATATACTTTTTATGTGAGTGCAAGTGCTTTTTTAAACTGGGGCAACACCATGAGTAAATATTTTCTGAAGCACTCTTTCACTGTCTTTGAGGGATGACCCTATTCCCCAGCACTTACCAGTTTCTGCTGCCCTTGGGAGGATCTAACCGTCTCTCCTCACATCCCAGTTTCTTTTCTCTAATGTCACCAAGCCCATTGATCACTTTTGGCAGAGTTTTTTTCTCACTTGTTTGATTGATTAAAGTTTTTGTGTCACTACCATTCTAAGATCTTAACTGTGCAAGGGCTGGAGCAGCTGCAGTGCTGTTGGCAGACCTCCTAGGACTCCCTTTTTCTCCATTTCCTCCCATCCTCCTAATATACTCGCTTCCTTTGACAGTTTCCTATCCTAGGAAATACCCTCTTGATGAAAAATCAACCAACACAGAGAAAGGTGCTTCCCCGTTAGCAGCTTCCTGCCTCCCATCAGGGAAGTCAGCTGCCAGCAACAGTGACAAAGAAAAGAATCGAAGGGAAATTGGAAACTAAGCTTCCAAACAATCCACATACTGGGAGAACATTAGAAAGAGTTGGTGCTTTTCACTGACTTTGGGTGAAGTCTGTCTGTCTTTGGGTCTCTGTAAGGAAGAAAGTATTTAAAATAAACTTGTATAGACGTTACTCATTAGTGAGATTCCATCCTTAACATCATCTCTCAGATAACCTTCTGCAAGAGCCAACCACACAATTATTAGTCCTGGAATTCAGCCTTGGCAGGTGATTAACAAGCAATGTTTCCAACCACTTGGCTTCCCTTATTCAGTGGCCTACAAACAGGAGTGACAGAAGACTGGCACACCAGTTCTGGTCAGATGATAATGTCTATTTCACTCACTCGTGTGAATTTATTCAAAGCTAGACTTACTTTCCTTGGTCCTGTTCCTGTTAAAATACTAAGGGACACTTGGAGTTTATTACAATGTGACCAGAGTCTGTCACATTGTAAATAAATTTTGTAGCCAAAGGAAAACAAATATAATCTTAAATGCCATGTCGGACTAGGTTAAGCATCACAAACTGCATAGGACTCTAGCCCTCATACCTCGTACTTGAGGGCTAAAGAAGAGAAACATGTAGAGAAGCAGAGAGCTAGAAACAAAAGTCACAGTTCAAATGGCCCCTAAGGAACATGGGCAAAGGTAAAATGCTGATGTTTATAATAAGGAATATGAAATATTAATCTAGTGCTTCACAAATGGCAAATGCACCCTGAACTGAGAGAGATCCTGTAGAACACCAAAACTCTGAGAAGGTCTTGAAAACTTCCATCCAGGGCCACAAAAGTATAATTGTGGCATGCAGTACATCAGTGTGTCAGATACCTGTGACTCATCAGACCTGTTATACAACTCAATATACAGCAAGCAAGACATTTGCAATTATGTATTTCAGTTTCAGTATATCAGAAAACATACATTTACTTTATATTTTTTAAGCTATATTGCTGAAGAAAGGTAATTTATGCATACACCTCCATATTCACAAGTGACAGTGTAGTGCTGGCTAAAAAGAAATCAAGAGTCTAAAATAAACAGAGACCTGGTATTTAGTATTATGTTCAAACCAAACCTCAGACCACTGTAGGCTGAGCAAGCAGACTTAAGACCAGAAGTTGAAGCAACAGACTGAAGTATATTGCCCAGAGCATTTTTGTAAAGTGCACATTGCAGAGCAGTTACCTCTAAAGAAACAGCAAACTACAAAGAATCATGGGATTCCCCAAAGTCACTCATTGATTTTAACATGTAGGAAATATGGATTAAAGTTAGAAAATGAGCCTCTTGAAGCAGTGTGGAGTCCAAGGAGGCCCTTAAATTTATTCTGATTTTATTTAGGAACAGGAGGATCTTAAGCAGATATCCACTATGGTTACTAAGCACTTCACAGTTTAACTTCTGTGTACTTGTGTTTATAGCTCTAATAACACACTGCCTGCAATGTAGTTACACAGATTGATACATCCGGAAACAACTGAGTCTTACTTGTCTTAACCCTTAAAAGCTTCTATAAACTTTGATTGTAAGATACATAATAAATTAATATTACTGCCTAATACCTAAACTAGTACACTAGATAGGCAAGATCTCTGAAGTAGACTGCTCTCATGTGCCTGTTTGCAGAAAGGGCAAAGAAAGTGACATCCTGATGGGTGCATCCCAAAACCGGTTCTCACTGAACAATATCTTCACATTAGTTTAGTGAAAGGGTGCTTCTGATCACAGATATTGAGGAGGCAGTCCTTTCAGGACTATTTCTACTCAGACTTTCTCACGCAGGGTAAGTAGAGCAAAGAAACAGCTTTCAGAGGAAAAGCAAGCAAACAACAAAACAAAACAAACCCCTCTAAGTAAGGGTAGATTAAGAGTCTGGGAATCTTTTGATCTCTTGGACTCAGCTGTCCTCCAGCAGAACAGAGAAGAGCTGACTGAGGAAAAAATAATGCCAAATAACTGGATTTCTGGAGGAGAAAAACTAAAAAGAGGCTAGGACTGAATGAAGAAATGTGCTTGTCAGTGAAGCTGGCTGGGTATTGCCACAATCAATCAGGAGCTTTGCTTTCAGCTGCAGGGGAGCCAGGCTTTAACCACTGGGTTCAGTGAGGACACACATTTTATAAACAGCATGCACTCTGGGAGTTTAAAAACTTACCATGAAAACATTTTGAAATTTCATGATTTGAATGAATTATAAAGACATATAAGTATAAAGAAAGTATTACAAAGAAAGGAAGAAAGCTTGTGTTCATTTGAGTTGAACAACTGTAATGGGCACTACAATTGTTACAGCTAAAGTTCAGCTACACCTGCCAAGCTGTCAGAAAGGTACACCTCACCTTTGACAAAACCTGCCCATGTCGGCTTCAAAAATAACGAAGTCTTGAATTTATCCATATCATAGTAACTTACAGAGTGTGTACGCATACACACGTATATACACACAATAAAACTCATTGAGTGAAACTAATTTTGTCTAGGGACCAGAATACCCGTGTGTATGAAACATTATACTGGTTTACCAAAACTTGAATTATGAACTTTGCATTGCTAGGCTGCACCTAACTCAGCTGTCATTCAAATCGAGATTGCTGAAAAACTTCAGACAAATTTTTTTTTATTTGAAATTTCCAACTTGTATAAAAATGTAACAGTTCCTACAACATGGTGTTTTTTCTGTAGATGTTTTTCCTGATTGCTCCTCACCTGTCTACCTAGGTCAAAGTATGACCAAGAACCCAGGAGTTCTGTCTTCCTAGCTGATAAGCCCTCAGCATTTCCCAAGGTTTGTTACATCCTCAGATCTCAGACCAGCTGCCTTCAAGTTAAGACCATGGGGCCTCTGTATGTGCCATAAACCTGTATCTTCCCTCTTTTTGGAGAGTACTTTTTACCTCTTGGTTTTACCAGAGATCAGAATAAGATTATTTTTTTTTAATATTAATATATTAATATTAACAGCTGGCACTATTCCATAACACTAACCACAGGCCAGTCTGTGCATTGTAAACTGGAACTGGCAAGTGGGCTCATTCAAACTCTAGAGCTACTTTCCAGTTTTCGATATGAACATTTGTATCTTGGGAAAAATATTTGAAGGGTCACCTTAAGTGTCTTAACTGGGAATCAGCTAACATAAGGACATACACATTAGAAATACACAAGCACATAGCAACTGAAGCACACAGAAACTCCCATTCCACCCTGGGATCCATGGCTGCCCAGAGGTCAAATTCTCAGTGTGCAAGAGGCTGGGTGTTCCCCTTACAAGGAGTCTGTTGAGCTCTCCTTAAATGCTGCCCTATAAGAAACATGTTGTCCTCCAAGGACAGCAGCTGTCGTTTGATCATACAGACTTGACAAGCTCATTGAAATTCATATATATACATACATGCATATATACATACATATATGCATACACAAATATATACATATACATATATATACACATCCTGAACTGTGGCAGTAATAGCAGTCAAAAAAGATAAAGGTCATGCAAATCATGGCATTACTTTCAAATGAAACATAAAAAATCACTTAGTGAGAAAAATAAAACAGATTTTTAACTGATTTATTGTTAAACTTACTTCAGGTCTTCATTTACTAACAACAACCTTTGTTCCTAAGCAAGCCAATACTGATCCATATGTCAAGGGGGAAAACATAAAATATTTACTCATTCATAGAATAACAGTAAGCAAAAATTTTGCTAGGTAGCCAGACATATGTGCAGGATGCTAGGAATGCATGGGGAGTAGTTTATTAACAGAGTTGTTCTGCATATTTTGTGTGGGTTACTCCTCTTTTTTGAGTTTCTTCTGAAAGAACAAGATTTACCACCTGGAACAGAGGCAAGTGTTCATTCATCCAACATAAATTAGTCTCTGGTGCAGGTTTAAGGCAACTGGCAGTGCAGGCCTTAACTCGATGAACCTGGAAAGGCCCACACCTCCCACACCACTGCCTTTCAAATGAGAAATTCCTCGGCACAAAAGACTCAGCCCACGGGACTTCTCCAGACAAACAATCAGCCTGCAGTGCTTCACTGGGCATGAGGGTTTTGGCAAGGCGCCATTCACTATCATTAAAAGTGTTTATAAAAAATTGTTCATTTTTGGCCAGCTTTTATTCCAAGGCCAGGCCTCCACCCCCACATCTTCAGTGGAATGTGTTAATAATTTGCTTTGTGGAGATGAAAGGCTCTTTGATAGGAGCAGCATAAACACATCTCACTGTGCTCAAAGGTCTTTGTCCCACAATAGAAGCATAGTTTCTGTACAGTGGCTTGGACGGAAAGAACAGACACATTTCTGAATCATTTTTCACTCTTTTTTTCTGCCTTCCCCCTTCTTCCTACCCATTTATCTCTTTCTTTATTTCTTATAGTCTGTTGTAAATCTTTGTGTGGAATACAAACAAGGAAGTGGTCCGGACAAGAAATCCCTACTGATACTTGCAGCAGATGGATGAAAAATACCAGCCAGTCCCCACAGTCTGAAGAGTCAGAAACCAAAAGTCACACTGAAACATGAATCTGTCCCAGAGTATGTGACTGAGTGCAACTTGGAGTAGTGTGTGGTGTGGGATGGGGGAAGAATCCAGGTGCTATTACCTCCTGATGCTCTCTTCAGCAGCAGGTTGCAGGGCCTACTGAATAAATGCAAATGGGAGATTATCATTCATCTGGAGAAAAAAAACCCCATAATTACCTCAAAAGCAATGTGCATTAGCAAGCGCTGCCTAACTGTTGTCTTCTGGTTATAGTGCACCCCTGTTGCTGCCATTTGAGCAATTGTGTACATGTCCTCTATACCAACACAGTCCCTTTGAAAGTGCAACCCAGTAGTGCTGAACCATAGCATCAGTCTTCAGTGATCCCAAATGGATAAAGATGTAACTGAGATGTGGCACTTACTCCTGTCCTGATTTAAATGCCAACACAAGCCTGAATCACCAACATGTGTCTTGATGTATTAGCACCTCAGGACATCTTTCAAGATGAGATTTGTGTCTGTTCTTTTGATTTTAAATAAATAAATTGTGCACTATCCCATCTTTGTCTGTGTTTTTGTTTTCCTAAAGTGTTCACTGCCCTCACTCTTGTTTTTTCTATTCATGACAGCCCCCTCTAAAGAAAAATCAAATAATTTTACAGATGTGTCACCTAACACTTCTGAAGTATGATTATTCAGCAACTAGAAGAACACAGTCAGATACACTAAACTGATTTGAGAGCTTATGCTACTTTTTTGAAGGTGATTTAGACATTAAAGGCATTTAGCTACTACTCAATGTAGTGTTAAGCTCTGTATGCTATAGACCATGACTGTATACTTGGGAATGGACAGGTGCCCAACAGCTCTTATTACACTCTGCAGCAAAGCAGCTTTAGACCTGTACAGTCACCTATTTCATTCTGGGAGAGACAATGCTAATGATAATCAGTGCTTTACCAGTGCTTTTCACATATATGTTCTGTTTTCAAAAGGATTTTAAATCCTTCATGAACTCTGCTCATAGAATCACTGCTAAAGAGAGAGATTGAAGTTTGCTAGCAAAAATGTAAGGGTTTAGGAAAAACACAAGCATTGTAATTTAGATGTAAGTTTGCCCCAGTGCAAGCAAAGCAGACAGTCTCTGAGCTCACCTAAGGTGACAGGAGTGGACAAGTTTGTACTGTGAGTAGAGGGGGGGATTTAGCGGCTTTGAGCTACAGTAGCCTAGCAAGGACCACTCTGTGCTGCTAATATCATTCTTTTCTGTAATTGTTTCCAGCTCTGGTGCATGAGCAAACATAATTGTGGCTTGTCATCTGCAACACTTCCTCTCAGGTAATATTCTCCAGTAACATTAATGTCAATTCTGAGTTTCAGCTCTTGGTCCCAGTCCTGCCCTAGGAAGGGAGATCAGCTGACACTGCAGCCAGGTGTTCAGACTGACAGGAATGAGGCAGGAATAAAGGTGAGTCAAGACTCCATCTGATAGTTTCACATCTCTAAGTTAATAGTGTGGGATGAAAAAACATATCTTGGAAATACTGGTGAAAGATTATGGACAGCATGTATTTTAACTCATCTTAATGTGTAAGAGCTCTGGACCCACCATTCAGTGTAAAGTGACTCTTAATACCACAGTTTGATAAAATGTAACTGCCCTTTTTAGCCTTTCTAAATATACCTTTCCACAATGCTCTGTGAAATAGTGATGAGGTATCTTGATGTGGTTTCAGTGCAAAACCATTTGAAGAATGGCAGTTTCACTCGACCTCAATTTAAGTATTTTGAGCCCATTCAGAGCAGAAACTTAGGGAGTGCCATGATACTGCGGAGCAAAGCAAATATTTGCACAACCCGTGAAGACCTAGCAGCATGAACTTTAAAGCAGACTTATTGTATGCTGCTGCCTCCAGCCAGCATCTGTGTATTTGTGGTAGGCATGAGCAGGTTGGACCTGCCATGTGTGTGTGGAGTGCTAGTGATGACCTCTCTCACATAAGTGGAACAGACAACTTTGGGGGACCAAGGGGAAGGGCAGCATTTTAAAATGTAGTTGAAAACTCATCAGAGCTTTTCTGCATGCATGTGATTCAAAATATCTCTGACTCAAAGTGGTTTTTAAGTGAAAGCTGTTTTCCTGCAGCAGTACAATGCTAAGGGGAGGTTCCTGAAAGAAAGAGTCTTCTGCTCAGCTGCTTTGTTGGACATATTTAAATACAACAATCTATACTGCAAAACACTCAGGTTCTTCTTAACTGATTTTTCATTTATTTGCCAGCTAATTTTCAAGCCCAGGTATATTGGCTGCTGCCTGGGATAAGAACAGGACAACATGTTGGTAAAAGGGGCTAATACTCTGAACAGGATTTGCATGTGATGTCTCGAACTGGTTCACAAACATTGTCCTTAGCAAATATTTCTGTTTTCCCTGGCATGCTCTAAATTAATGTGGCACAGTAATGGCTACTTGCTCCCTATGAAGAGCATGTACTGCTCTGACCAGCTTCCCTACACCATACCTACCTCTCTGCCCAGGAAAAGCCTGAGACCCAAGAGTGGGGCTGATCTGCAGCTAACTTCATAGCACAACCAGTCCTGACCAGTAATACTGAAAATGTAGATATTGTAGATATATAAGTAGTTCTGACCACTAATAGTGAAAATGTGTCTGCCCACGTGGGACGGATTACAAAACTGAACACGAGGACCTGGTTAAAGAAGGTGTCAAAACAGGTAAATAGGTATAATGGATTGAGGCCAGCTCTGCTGCTATCTGAGTCTGTGAGTAAAGCTGGAGAAAGAAGGAAGTGGAAATATGACTGGGATGTCTGAAGCGTAAATCTAGGTATTTATTATTTGTTTCCAGTCAATGGGCAAAGAAATGGGTTGCACTTTTTGTCCTGTGCTTTTTCTTGTATAAAAACACAGGGAGCATGGCCAAGCTTCTCCTGATCATTTTCCTGTTTCCTTAAAAAGTCTGTTTCCACATTCCTAAGGAGTCTGAGGACATATGAGCATAGGAGGGCTCCAGCACAGCTAGAAGTAGGAACATGCCTTTGGAATGGAAGTTTTAGACACAGTTTTCTTTATTTTAGAAAGACAAAATATAATAAATAAGCAGTCATGACAACCTGCAAAAAACCTCTCTTTCATTGTTTGTATTTAACTAAGTCAATACTCTGATTAGCTATTTGCAAGACCTTGCTGGGATGTGAAAATAAAATGTAAGGTCTCTTTTCATCCATGTGAAGTGCCCCTGCTCTTGCAAGGACCAGTCCCTGCAAGGTGTTTATTTACAACATGGTTTGCAAGGATGAAAGCCTTAAAACACAGAAAAATAATTATGACTTTTTCATGTACTCAAACAAAAAAAAAAAGAAGCACTTTATATTTTCAGCAAAGGGTGAAAGTTATACTTTTTTTAAATTGCAAAACATAAGAGTAACATGGCATTTACAGGCAGGAGAACAGTGGGAGCTCCCATCCCATTCAGGCCTGGGTGCTGCCACTGGAACTCTGTTTGTTCTCCAGCACACTCTCTGTGCTCCCACAAAAATAACACTCTAGTGCTAATTTTAGCATCAGCTATAATACAGAGAAATTCAAGGCATCTATAGAGTATTTCATGAGGACAGAATTTCTCTTTTTCTTGTGTAGTTCCCAGGCTGCAGTGCTGTTCTGTTCACCAATCTTAAACAAACACTGCCCTTGAGATTTCCTAAATAGTTCAAAGTGGCGTCTAGGGAAACATAAGAAACGCATATGGAAAGCCTGAATGTGCTTAAGATGAAACCACTTTGAATGTCCATTTTTGTGCAAGTTCTGGGCTGGAAGATAGTATAAAGCCAGAATTTTTTAAGATAAACTTGTCAGGAATGATGCTATAATAGCAAAGTTTTCTAAATATTTATTCCTGATAAGATTTTCGCAAGCCCTCCCTCTTGGCTCATCCTTTCATTCAATTTTTGATGCAAGAAATGTTTGATGAGGAAGAATTAATGGTCATAAACTTTGCAGTCCCCTGGCAGTCCCCTGGAATGTTTTCTCTAAGTTGTTTTCCTGCTTATTTATTACAGGGAGCACATATAGATGCATTCACTGCAGAAGCCAATGCACAAGAGGCAGTACTCCAAAAGTCAGTGTTTGACAGCAGAGGCTACAGCTGCCACAGTTATTTTCTATTCTAAGTACACGAAGAAACTGCAATAACTGAAACATTTACAAAACTCTGACTAATACCATCTTATGATTGAATAATCACTGCTGGATATCAGTACCTGGAAACTCTCATAACACCTGAACCTTACTTTGAGGAAATATATGAGGTTAGCTCATATTTTCAAAAGTAGCAGCAGAAGACACTAACATGAAAAGACTGTACATGGGACAATACCTCTTGATGTCTGCTCATCATTCCTCTCTTCAGAAAATCTTGGGGCATTTTTGGACCATTATGCATCACTGTCACCATCCATCTTTAGTTTCAGGAATGTCGCAGGTCACGATCAAAATAGATGCCACTTTCCTATACCTTTTGTGATATTTTTGCAATTTGGGATAAAACTATGTCTCATATGGATAGAAGGCAGCATGAGGGAAATCTGAACTTCTCCCTTCTCCTCAATGCACTCCTTCAGCTGCCACACAGTATGCTGGAAGCTGGAGCAACATTTTGAGGAATTATTGCCACAAGTCTGGTTTTATTCTTGCTCTCTTCCTAATTGTGGGCTGCTTTTGGATACAGTGCACTTGGCTAGCAGGAACTCTGGACTGACCTGATTTGAGTAGTCTAACTTTTTTATGACAATGTCATTAGAGAGCACAATGACAGTCAGTCCCCTGCCCAGGGGATTGAAGGTCTGAGCAATTCTCTTGTGCCTTCCTTTTATGTGATTCCTATAGATTGGAAGATATGCTAGACCCAGAGATAGAGATTCACATTGCTTCTCTTCAATGTACTCAAAGCTACCCAAACTTCTCCAGCAAATGCCTACTGAAATCCACCAGAACATCTACCAGTGACGGTAATGTCTAACCCAGAAACCAAATCACAGACCACATCTGGCCAGTGCAACCTTTTCCCTGTATCAACCAGGTGCTCACAGGTCACAGAGATGTTATATCACTACATCTACTACACAAGTGTAGCTTCAGGACACCCATCTTACCAGGAAATTTTGTCTAGAATATGGATGTTTTGGCCTGATGGTCAGGATGCTGAAGAGCAGGATGATCTAAGGACACTGCTGCTCAGCCACAGGAACAGAGACATCTTGTCTTGATGGCATTTGCGCAAGATGAAAATGGGGCCACAGAAGACCATGAAAGGAAAAAGCCTGCTATACCTGGGGGATGTAGGTTAGGACAAGACGCATGTGAACTATCTGTCCTGTCACTACATCCCAAGCCTGGTCCTTGTATCTGTTCTCTCCCATTCCTGGTCCCAGCTCCTAGCTGACTTCCAGCCACATTCCAGGCTTGCCTCCTTGCTTAACCATCCCTAATCTACTATTACTAATGTTATTATTGGCCAAAGACCTAAAGCCTGGCTGCTGACTATGCTGCTGTTGCCTTGCCTTGTGGCCTGCCCTTTCCTTCCTGTGCTCCATTTGTTAGGATCCTTTGCTGGGGCCGCAGCAAAGATGGAGAGCTCCCTGCCCTGCCTACAGTGTTGGAGAGCTGTGCTGGGTGGGGAACAGGGAGGATGGCTCCCAGGCACCATCCCCAGAACAGAGGACCAGCCTGGCAGACAGGATGGGATGGGGAGAGCTCAGCATGTGCAGGAGGACACACATTTTAACCAAGAGGCAGAATGCCAAATTTCAGTGCTGGCAGGAGGAAAAGGACTTCCTCAGCATCCAGACAGGACTCTGTTGACATTCAGAAAAACACTAGACCAAGACCAGGCCTAGGGAGGTGCTTCAGCCCATTTGCGTCTATTTTGTTTCTGACACATTTTGTCTTCTCTAATTAAAGCCGCAGGTCCTTCTACCAAGCTGACCCTATTATAGGGGCTTTAACAAGGGCCAGAGATATGATGGCACAAGAAGAAAATGATACAAAGGTTTTGAAATAACAAGAGGGAATCAGCTAAGCAGAAAACAAAAAGGGGTCTACCCACTCAGTTTAGTGGTTTTTGTGTGTTTTCCACAGGTGAAAAGTGATTTGAACACATCTTTCAGAGAAAAAGTCATGCCTTGCCTTGATAATTGACCAGAGCCACCAAGTATGGGCATCTAGACTGAATTTATTTTGAGGTCCTTTGGCCCAAAAAACTTTTGGATGGTGATGAGAGTACTAATAGCTTCATACATACAGCCTCATACAACCATACTGCTTGTCTCTCCAATGACTGCATGTGTTTTGGAAAACAGTACACAAACTGAAAACTGTCCTAATACAAATGATTTTAACTCAGTAGCAGAAGCAAGCAGATATCTATCTTACACAAGGAAGTTTTCTGGATTCCTCCTGTATTAACACCAATGAATTCTAATGTTCATGGAGTCATATAAATTTAAATTTTATACATTGAACACCTACAGGACACAAATCAGTCCAAAGTGTATCTGACTCCATTTCAAAAGCATAACTGCTGGATTAATGACTGTACTGTAAGTCCTCCTGTCTTTTAATTTCAAACAATAGCACTTTCTGCCACTGTGTTTTATGCAGAGCCTAATCTTGTGGATATACATTATATGTGCTCTGAAGCTTATTTCCAGTACGTCCTGGTTCAGCAACCAAGACCACTTTGTGGCTGTGACCAAAGCTGTGTATTCTAAACTCCTCTGTGTAATCTCTCATGAACTGTTAACAATGGACCATTTGCAGCAACTGCCCAGGGCACACATGACCCCTCAGGCTGCAAGCTGGGTCTTAAAAAGCCTGTGAGATAAGAACTGTGATAACTCCCCTCCAGGAAGTCATTAGCACCTTCTCACACAGCCTTAGGGGGCGTGTCTGCTAATGGGCCATCAATGATTCCAAAAATACCCCATGACTTACAGAGTCAGATCACCCATTGTGGAACTCCCCACCCTGGGGGAGATACTGGGCATTCCCACCTGGACTTAAGGGTATATAATCTTGAGGTTTGGGGGACATATGGTACCACTTGTCAGATCCAGAGGAGGGCCAGAACCTTGACAGGAGGAGACCACCACTTTCAACCAGACTGCACCCACCGCTCTTGACCAGGATGTGACCATCATCTGCACCAACAGATTTCTCACTTCCTTTTACTTTGGACTTGGGGGGCACATGTGGGGCTCAGTACAGGCGCTAACAAACACCATTATGTTTGTGCCCCAGGGTGCTGAGTTATACTTCTGAGTCTTTGTGCCATTGCATTTATTGTAATATTGTTATTAAATTGTAACTCTGATTTATGTGTTGGGTTCATTTCTCCTACCAGTTTACCTTTAAACCAGCACACAGTAACAGGAGTTGAACTCATGCTTGTACAACTCAATGACATGTTAGTGAAATATCAGCATTAAACAGTTTAGACTCCCCGAGACTGAAAGATTTTGACACTGATGCAGAATGGGAACTTGATAATCCCTGAGAACATGATTTTTCATCTTGTTTACTTAAAGCCCTTATAGATTTAGGCAGGTACTAAGGCAAAGGTCACGAATCTCAAGTGTATAATGTTCAATGGCACATACAGTTTTGTGCATATGGCCTTACTGCTTGCCTCAGATCCCTGCAACTTAAGAGGTCTGCAACATACATGTGCAAATGGCAAGGCTTGGCAAAGAGTCAGCATAAAAAAAGAGATGAAAAAATGGTTGCATGAAAATACATTAAAAGAGAAAACAGAAGTTGTGAAATCAAAGCATAACCCTTTGTCTTCTTATTTCTGCTTTCTAAGAAGAACTGAAAGTGTTACAACAGCTGCCATAAAGAAGGCTCATGCCACTGGTCTATTTAGGATCAGAAGTCACTGCAACTCTCCTAAAAGCCAGTCATGAATCACCCAAAGCCAGGGGCTGCACAAAAGGCCAAAGACTTACTGGGAAAGGACCTTAGAAGTGAACCTGCTGCAGTACTTGCTTGTGATACAAATACAACACACACAGTATGTTTGTGTATATTTTGCATGTGAAAGATTGCCTTTGCACAGGAAGTTTCTCCACTACAGGAGGCATCTGGAAATAAGTCTGTGTTGAAGTCTGTAGCACCAGACAGAAGAACTGGAGGGCTAGAAGAAATGTGGAACTCCACAACCAGCCAAGTGGGAAAAGACATAGATCCCAAATGTGTGAAAAGATCTCAGTCATTTGGCAGCTCTGCCTTTTAATCAAATAAAAGTGGATCTAGAGTACACAGCAGACTCTTAATTTTTTTTTCCCCCAAAGAGGGTGCAAGAAATCAAGCAGGTAGGACCAGGGGAAGTTCAGATCAGCCAGCAGGAGCTCTGCACTGGTTCGTGTACTACGTGGACATAGGGCCAGATGCACAGACTTGCCCCACTGCTGCTTCACAATGAGCAGAACTGGCTTGTACTGGGGATGGGGCAGTTGTGCATAATGCTGATATACTGTTTCTTTTCCTACCCTTCCCTCTCTGAGTGAAAGGAATGTTCTTTAACTTTTGTTCAGATGTTGAAAGTTAAGAGGTCTGCCAGTGTAGCTTGTAGTGCATTACTGAATGCATGACTATTAATGCTGATGCCTTGAGAAACCTCTGTAAGCAGAACTCCAAGCCAAGTTAGTGTGGGAATAACATAAAAAGTGAAAGTCCTTTAATGTCAGGCCCAGGGCCTACAGGAATACCTATCGATGAGCGTGCTCAAACTCTGTTTTACGTGGTTTTTATAATGCAATGCAGCTAACTGCACCAAAGCCTCATAAAAGAACCTGCATAATAAGGAAACACTATGTCACACCCTTTTTATTTTCCCCAATGTAACAGTATGTTTCACCTCCTACACAATAAAAATAAAAACTGGGAGACTTGCAACAGAGACTTTCCACATTGT
>JAWWLZ010000094.1:53625063-53642059 GCA_035041345.1 Poliocrania exsul
ACACATTAAAGTCTGTTTCCTTGTCCCGCTCCTTCCTCCATTCATCCATGCTCACATATCCTGACCCATCTCCAACACCACTGCACATTGCCTTCCTGCTGCTGGGCCCCACAGGGCTGCCTGGAGGCTGCCTGGAGGTAGTTGCTCCAACACGAGCACAGCACAAGGTATAGAGCCCAGGGGCAGGATGAGGATGTGCTCTCATCCCTGCATCCCACTCACCAATCAGCAGCAAGCACAGGAGGCTTGAGGAGGGGTTAATGAGCACCCAAATCAAAATGCACACAGTATGATAGTGAGGAAAATAAAATTAACAAGGGCATGGGCATCACTATATATTCTCCCCTGCTGTCCTGAATTTGCCGTAGACACCTCACTGAGGTCAAAGAACTTAGGCAGGCATACAAACACCAGTGACTCCATAGCCCTGTTGTATAAAAATCACACTGCAGCACAGCTCCATGATGCTCAGCATGAGGGTAAGCCCACAGGCATGGAAGCTTGTTGGGAGCTTGCCAGGAGACCTAGCCAAGGAAAGGAGCTGTGCTGGCCTCAGGATGTTGCACAGGCATGCAGCAGCCACAGGCAGAGACCCTCCCTGTCACCGGACAGCTGCCCATCCACTTGCAGCCACCGGCGTGCCCAGGCAAGGCTGGACCTGCAAACGTGGTTTTGCCACCACTGACAGTTTCTACCATGAAAACTGTCTTCTCAACCAATTGAGACAAAGCAAAGTCATTTCCCCACAGGCTATATCTCCAAAGAAGCCATGCACATTTCCATAGCTAATGCCTGTTTTCACTTTTTTCTAAGATTTCTATTTTTTTTTTCACTTTAACACTGACTAAATAAGGCTGAAAAACATTTTCCTCTCCTTTAAAAACATCTGAAGTGGAGGAATTTCACCAGGGAGAACTGTGCCTGCTCAACCTTTGGGGAGGTATGCTTGGCAGGGGTTCCACAGGGCAGGGATAAAGCTGTGGGGCTTTGTCCATCACCAACTGTGCCATGGAAAACCTGGGACAATGCATAGCACTGTGCTGCACCCCAGGCCACGTGGCACAGCATCCTGTGGGGGTGCTGCATCCCTTCCAGCTGCAGCACCTCGTCTTGTGTTCCTGTTCCTCCATCACATGTACATGTGTAATCCATTAATTACTCATGGCAAACATATCCATAGGTTTCAGTTACATTTATAGAGGAAAAGTTCCTCTTTGTACTTATTTTTCCCATGCATATATGTGGGATATAGTGGACAGACACACCAGGCTGAAAAACACGGAACTGCATGAGTACAATGCTGAGGTTGAGCTAACAAATCAGGCTTGTCTTTGTGTCACAGCACCAATCAAGTGAGTCCTGTCAATTACATGCACAGTAAGCACACAGAGTTTTCAGGTGATCCCACAGAACTTCCAGTTTCTCTTGCCTGTTAAAGTATCCACATATTTTAAGGCCAATCTTTGACCCACTTGGATGGTTTTGTAATCTCATGAAAGGTCTTCTGAAGTTCAAAAATTACTTTATATAAAAGCCACTTGTCAGCAGCAAAATATGTTTTCTAAATTTCTGTTGCACACTCAAGATTACAGTGGGAAATGAGCAAACTTTACAACAGCACTCCTGCAAAAATCCACTCAAGTATTTAAAAATACACACCATAATTTCACCATAATTATAGCAGTAATTGTGCAGGTGAAGGGAATATCCACAAACAGGTCTTCTAAGTCTGAGAACTATCCTGGTTACATCAAAGCAATAATAAATGCCACTGCAATATGGAGACCTGATGGGCTGCAAATCTGACGCACCTAGGGCTGTGGTAATAGTGTCAGTCTTCTAAAGGACAGTGTAGTTTACCTCAGTGTGCTTGGCTTTCTTCTGATCCTGGCTCTGGCACTGTGGCCTACTCAGCTGCTTAACTTCAAATTCTGACAGTGAGTGCACTACATATAGAGAGATACCACTTGAATGTTTGCGTTTTTGTTTGAGTTTCATTGGCACATGGTTAAATTGCCACTTCTGTGTAAGTATAATGATGCCAAACCAGACATGTGTGTTCCGTTACTACTAATGCACTTGTCACCTTGCAAACCTGAAGTAAAGCTCATAATCTGGGATAAGATATCAAGAAAGGTTCCAGGTATGCAGAGAATGCAGGACTAAATCCTTTGTGCCATAATTTACAGTTTGCATGTTACTGACACCTTTTCTGCATGTTTCTCATATCTGGGGTTCCTACATACTTTGGGAATGAAATGTAAAATATAGCTAATCAAATACTTTAGTGGACACATACATACCTTCAACTATCCTAAACACAAAAAAGACAGAATTAATCAGCTCGTTCACTCCATATTACATCCCTCACTGTAATCACACTAAAGTCAGAGAAGCAGATTTTGATGCAATATTATGCAGTTGCATTACTTAACTGTTTATATCAGGCCTACCCTGGTTGTTGCTAAAGCTGCACAAAGTAGTGATCTGGCATGTCATTGCACTGTACTTACTTTTGCCTGCATATGATGGAGTTAATTTACAGTAGAAAAATGAACAGCGGTTGAAAAAGTAAATTGGTACCAGATTGTAGTTGTAAACAGAAAAATCTCACAAGACAATAACAAGAATGGAGGAAGCAAAACGTTATTCTTCTGGCATTGTGTAAATTCTGATGCTCAACTTTATGATGACATCTGTCATTGCAATGTGACCCTACCAAAACTTTTGTTCATGTTACTGTTTTATCCAGCAACTACTTTTCTTATGTATATATCTGATTTGTCACTGACTGTAGCTATGCCTTGACAACTTCCTCATTGTGCCAGCCAGCTTCTCTGCACCATGCTATCTCCCTGGTCAGGTGGTAAGTTGTCAAAGTAAGGGCTGTGAGCAATTTTAAGGTTTTCACAGGTCAGACAGGAGTGGCCAGCAGCCCAAAGGCAAGCACTTAGCCTGGTACAGAAACATCCACTATTGTGTGAAAATTAAATTGTTAAAAAGAACACAGCACAAAGATACAGGTGTGCAATTTAGTCTTGCTATTGTCCTCTGAATTCTGCATTAAGAAGCAGATAAAGAAATTCCGAGAAACAGGACTAGAAAGAAGGCATGTGCCTCCATGGCTTGATGCAGAAAAGAATATTGTGTGGCTGACTGGTATCAGTATATTGTAAGCATTAACAAGGAACAGACGAGATTTGTGTGATATAATAATCCTACAACACAATAAACAGATTCCTCATGCTTCTACAACCAAAGCTAATTGGACTGGATGCTTCATATTTGGCTTTCATATAACATAAAAGTACTCAGAAGCAGGGCATGAAGTGTGGGGGGGAGGAGGGGTAAGCCATTCCTCTAATAATTTACTGCTCACTTAGATTTCCTGTTCTCTGTCTAGTTGTGCCTGTTTGGATTTGATACAGTGCCAATGTCATCCACGTGTCCCATTACAGAGTCTGAACACGGCCCCTGGTATGGCAGGTGGTGCTCCCAGAGCAGCTGACTCTCTCACCAGCCCAGTTTTTGTGTACCACAGGAAAACTGGTACAGCAACCACACAAAAGCAGAATGGTGCAAATAGGTTTGTAAAGACTTTCAGACATCCATTGGGTGTTGTTACTCTGAATCCAGTACGAAGACGAGTTGGCCTAGCTGTCCCAGCAAGTCAGTAGTATAGCACAACCTGGATTTCTGCTCCATACATCCACATCCACTGGGAATGAGCCCTTCTCCTGAGGCAGGGCTGCAATGGGCAACTTTCACCCTTTGCCTTTCAACATACACCAGTCACTCTGTTTTGTCTTTTTGATCCATTCTTCTCAGTACTGTTTCCAATCTGCCTGTAATTTGCTATCGACCTTTAAATTCCTAACTTTTCTTGTTTAAGATTAAGCATTTTAGAGTCAAAGGGGTAAAAACACATGTTAAGCTTTTCCTGTATTTTACCAATGCAGATCTACTATCACCAAGTTTTATAGCAAGGCTCTCAGAACTTACCATTCACAGATGATTAGTCATGCTCAGTACTGTTCTTTGATATCTAGAATGGGACTTCATTAATTTGAAGGAATTCTTAATGCACTACATAATGTCAGAGATTACTGGTTCCCCACAAATGAACTTTTCTTCCTGTGCTTAAAAGGATTTAATGGAAAGCAATGTAAGCATCTCTACTTAAGACCTGCTTCTGCTGGTTCATGGAACCAAGTGCTGATCCTAGCCCACCACCTTCTGGAACCTCGCAGAATCACAGCACTGCCTTGGAGACTCCGCTCTGCAGGAGTATGGAAGTGACTGGAAACCAGGGGAATGCTCAAACAAAATGTGCCTCAGTGCACACTTATGCTGCAGGTTGCCGGACGGCTGCTGAGGAATGTTATTCAGACACTGTGGCTACCAGGCCAGGTAAACCTTTGATCTGACCTGGAACAGACACTTCTCTTTTCCCTTACGTTATCCTATAGAAAAAACAATGACAGATTTATTTTTTTTTAACATGCATTTAAAAGTGACGGTTTGCACAGAAATTTCTCTTTACCAGTGTAACACCACAAAAGCAATTTGCCTCATCTCTGGCTCCCTGGTGTTGCAGATGGTGTGTTCCCAGGACAAACACACCTGCACCTTGACTGTCCTGATTCAGTAGGCCTTCACACCCACTCCAGCAGCTCCTACACAGGCACATCTGGTTCATGCATTTAGACAGGCTCATCAAACCAGCCTTACATCAACGCCAGAGGCACTGAATTCAGTTTTAGACCTGGAACATCATGAGGAAATTTTTGTAGGGTAACAAGAGAAAGGTAGAGCATTGTAAGGGTGATAAACTCAGTGAGAGACTCCCCACTCCTTCTGAAGTGGGCATAAAAATCACACTTAGAAAATTAATTTAAATTTGGTTTAGTTAATTACAAACAGACTATCATTTGGGAAAACAATTCCCACAAACTCAGTTACTGTTTAATAGCCCTATTCTAGTTACAGACTTTAAGGCATATTGCCTTGTTACTAAATTTGTTTCGCAGGTTGCTGCTGATATCTCAGTAAATCATACCGTAAGAAATATCCTGGATCCCATTGAAGTCAAGGGTAAAAAATCATATAAACTGAGCAGAGGATGTATTTGGCCTTATAACGCAGGGAGCAAAATACAGTAGGTCCTCACTCTGTCTCACATTCCATGTGGGAACCTCTAAGATGTTGTTGTGACTGTATTCTCCTTCCCCTAGTCACTGTTTATCTGCTGACATTTCAAGGGAGGTTTTGTTCATTCAGGTGGACCCCAGACTAGTCCCCACCAGCAAGCACAGGTGACTCCTTCTGCCTGGCTAGTGCTCTGACTTCTTCACACAGCTGAGCTTGGTCCTACCATTCCAAACATTGCAGATGGAGCTCCAAATCCAGTGAAGAAGTAGTTTATCTATAGCATGGTACATTAAATACTTTATAAGTAAATTATTACGTATGGATTTCATTAGAAACTAGAAGCAAAGGCTGATGGTATTCCTCTGCTAATTTTGTCCTCCATTCCTTACACTGCATGCTTACCAAGCAATATTGACGGTGTGAACAGTCATGCTTGTGATACACCCGTTTACACGTTTAGAAAGCAGAGAAGCACTGCACTTCTGGAGCTGCTGCCTGTGCAGTAGCAGCTGCCGGCAGTGCTTCTTACAGAGGGGGGCGCTGCTGCTCCAGGCGCTGTGCAAGGGGAGAAGCTCATCCCTCCTCCAAAGCACTGACCGTGTCAGTGCATCAAATGAATGCAAAACTCTTGCCCGCTTGCCAGAGTCCTCTGCAGGGGTAATAGAAGACAAGACCTGTTAGCTGAGTCTCTGCTCGTGAGGGCAGTGTGGCACACACCAGGAGCTATCAGCAGTGAGTTCTCAGTGTCTGTCTTGTCAGTCTTCAGCTCTGCTCTGCACTTCAGTAACATTTACCTAGTATTTGAATATACGTTTCACCCACTCCCTGTGGTTTCACCACAACTTCTGCATTCACCTAATGAACAGCAATGAGAAGGAGAAGGAGAGTTAACTACCCTGCATATAGCAAAATTCTTTATGCACAGCAAATGTGGCCAAACATGCAAAAACATTGCTCTGTGTTTCTGCTACTCTCTCTTTGTGACTTTTCCATACCAGGGCTTTCGTCCACTAAAAGAAAAAAAGCATCCCAAAATAAACCCAACTACAGCTGACAATATAATAAGTCAAGAACATTTTGCTTAAATTAAAGAATAATGTAAATTACCAGTATTATTTACTGCCTATACTAACCTCTAATACATTTGTGTTTTTGTTATCCTTAGCGAGGATTCTTTTCATAGCCACTGAGCCCAGGAGGTCCTGAGGAATCTGGAGACATTTTCTTCTAAAGAAGTAATACAGGGAAGTCAGTGATTCAAGCCCAGCTTATAAACCTCAGCTTTTCTGGCAGCCTCTAAGCTGTGGTATGTATGCCATAGCTAAGATACAGACCTGTGTTCACCTGGTGCTTGCATCTACAAGACAGAAGGTGTTTTGCTAAAGCATTGGCTTTGCTTCCCTTCTGATGAATGTAGAGGGAAGAAGTTGCCTATTCTCAGATACAGCTCTGTATCTGCAGGCTGTGGATACCTGTCTCAGAAGAGATGCTTCAATTTCCTGTAGGCAAGCTGAGCCCCTGGCAAATGTACACAGTGCTATAGGGAATATTGTGCCACACGTGGCACCCACAACCAAACAGCTGCCAGGTGTCTCTCCTTCAAATTTCCTGGCTGCATACCTGAACCAACAATCCCCAAAGCCCATTGCCTTCCTTTTGGAAGTAGAATGATAGGACAGGGACTCAGAAATGGCAAATGAGCAGGTATAACTGTGAGTATTTAATTGACTGGATTAGGTAGACAATGGTGGAGCATCCAGCTAACTGTTTAACCTGTACTGCAGCAGTGCCCAGGGTCAGAAATCCTGTTTTCACAGAGGATAAAGGGCCTCTTGTCACATGCAGATAGCAAAGGTCACTTTTAGGGTCTTTCAAAGATGACCAGGGGTGATGATTTGCAGTTCAAAATGCCTGACCAGAGATGTGTCTCTTCCATGAAGTCAGCAGCCATGGTAGCTCTTTGAACAGAGACGGGTTTTTAAGCTGGATGGACTGGACTCCACTTGCCAGGGCCATACCCAGAACCACTGTCCCGGCAACAAAATGCCACTTAGGAGCTGACAATCTGCATAACCAATACTCTGCTCCCAGACTGCATCGACAGCACTTGCCACACGGTGGGTCCCTCCTCAATATAAAAAGGTTTGTCTGAGACAAGGCAAACCGCAATCCACAAACCAATCAGCAGCAGGGAAAAGAAGAACAGCCGGTCTCTGGCTCCACAGTCATCCCACATGCCTCTACACATTAAGGACCTTTGAACAGATCACACAGCTCTGGTGTTTCATTACAACCTGTTGAGGCTGTGGTGCTTCCTGGACTTTCTCCAAACATATAGTTTGGATTTAGGTTCAGAAGCACCAGAACAGAATAAAAACAGTAAATAAAGTGTAGAGGCTTCTTACGCTGACAAAACATAGGCAGACCTGTAGTGTAGGTCCTGCCTGCTCTTGTGGGCCAAAAGTATATTGCCTTTCCTAATTTTCATATATTACTTTGCCTTATTTAGCAGTAATGCTGTGCCTGTTTCAGTGCAACAGTGCTAACTAAACTTCTTGCAACCCTCCCATCCACCAGCCACTCGCACTGCTGGTCATCTACTCCTCCAGATAAATTCCAAATTAGTCCATTTATTATTTTTTCTTCAATACAAATAAGCCAGCAAAAACTAAAGGTCACTATGGTCTCCTTTCCTGTGTAGTACAGAGTCTGAGTTCTCAACTTAGGAGGGCAGAGAACCAGTAAAAGAAAACCGTATGGAGATCTGGATCTACTGTCAGTTCAGCAGACACTGTTTAACCCCAGCTGGCAACCCAGCCCCCTTGCAGCCACTCACTCATTCCCACACGGTGGGATAGGGGAGAGAGTAGGGGGAGTAAGATTGAGTGAACTCATGGTTTGAGGTAGAGACAATTTCAGAGGGAAAGCAAAAGCTCTGTGCACAAGCAAAGTAAAACAAGAGATTCCTTCACCACTTCCCCTGAGCACACAGGTGTTCAGCCATCACCAGGGCAGCATGTAACAGTGACTTGGAAATGCAAACACCATCACTCTGAACACATCCCCTTTCCTCCCCTTTCCCCAACTTTATATTCTGAGAATATCACCACATGGGATGGGATATCCCTGTGGCCAGCTGGCCACAATTCCTTGAGCCTCCCCAGCCTCCTTGCAGGTGGGGTGGGGTGAGGAACAGAAAAGGCCCTGACCCTGTGTGAGCATTGCTCAGTGATGGCTAAAATACCCCTGTGTTATCAATGCTGTTTCCAGCAAATCCAAAACGTAGTCATGAACATACCAGCTGCTTTGAAGCAAATTAATTCTACCCCAGCCACAACCAGCACAGCTGTGCACTATTGTATCTGCTGTGCTGCGCTGTTGTAGCTAACACTGTCACGTCAGCCACAGTAACATGCTGTCTGTTATTATCCCTTCAGTGTGCTCTAACTAACTGTGATAAGGTAGTGCTCAACTAAGGCAGCAAGGGCTTGCTAATTTGTGTTCTGTGTGCAGGTGCTAAAACAGGTAATGTCTAAAAGCATCATGTCACAAACCACCCTCAGCGACATGCTGGGAGCAGAGTGGCACAGGCAGCGTGCCCGCAGGGAAGTCCATCAGTGGAACACATGGAGCAACGATGGATGTCTGCACCCGACCTGCGTGGAGCTCTGCACATGCTCCGTCTGCCAAGTCCCACTCACCCAGCCCCTGGCTGCTGGGGCTGGCGGAGCCGCAGCATCTCGGCTGCTCGTAGGCAATGCCAGTCGCTGAAGACATGGTATTTTTCAGAATCTCAGTTAAGCTTCCAGGGACGTCCTTTTAGGAGTGTCCGTAACAGAATACAATGTTTTCATCGGGCTCTCGCCTTTCCTACAACCTGGCACCGTAAAGCGAGATTAATTCCCTGACAGGAAGACTGGCAACAGCTATCATTGCACTGTGTAGTGTAATACATAAAATTCTTCCCTGAAACCCCTTGAGATGGTATTTCTCTGGTCTGGTTGTAAATAATGAGATAGATCACAATGGATTTCAGTTCCTCATCAGTGTTTGATCAGCACAAAGGTAAGTCACCTGCTACTAATTTCAAAATCCTTTGGTCGTCCCATGCATCCCATGCAAATGTACTAAGATGACTTGAGAAAATGAATAACATGAATTTTTGGGAAAGATCAGTTTTATTTTGGTTTCATGTAAAGGAATCTCTTCCATCAGTTTTAGACATAGATATTTCAGTCTATTGCTACAGTAATTTTTAAAAATAAATTTTTCAGCAGAATAACAACAGCATCTGATTACTCTTATGTTTAGCTTTGAGATATGTAAGTATATATTTACATTTTTGATTGTATAATAATCCTCTTATAGATATATAAAAAAGATTTGCAGTGCTAGCAAACAGTGCCATTTAAAATGGAGTAAAAATTTAAGAACAGCTGATTTTCATAAGTCTACACTAAAAGTATTACAAGCTGACAAATGATAGACTTTGCTTCAGTAAATCTTAGCTGTATAGGTGAGTATTGCCATAATTGTTAATTGTATATATCTTTAAAACCCCCAATATGAAGATTTTCTACATTGTAAGGTTGCTGTGGAAATACAAATGTCTCTTTATTGTCTGTTTTGAAGTTAAATTTCATGTCTTTATTTGCCAATATAAGCTTCTATGTCTCACGGTTTAATCCACTACAAGTGTAGTGGCATTTCTTTTTTGTTCTGAAATCAGGAAGCTGTCATTGTTTGATTTTGCATGTTGCTATGAATTTCTCTTTCAAGCCAACTTGCCAAATACTGTGTGTGCAATGGCCACAGTTTCCAGTGCAGACTTGCACAATATCTGAGCTGACATGGCCATGCTGGCCCCCTACTGAAGGTGCTGGCTGTGGACAAAGATGAGAGGCAGGAGGAAGACAGACACCATGGTGCCATTTGGGCTGCCAGGTCCCACAGGTTGTACTTTGGTGCTTGCCTACACTTCTTTGGTGAACCCAAAGTAAATATAGCCCATGTGAAGAGGTGAGCTTACGGCTGCCTTTCACACACAGTAGCGCTCAAAGCCTGAGCAAGTCTCGGAGTACTGGTCTACATCAACCCAGCTGAGACCCCACCCTATGTAGCAGGGGAAAATTGGGAAGCAAAACTGACAAGAGAGAAAAAAAAACACTACCAGCAGGTATAAAGGAGGTAAGGAAGTGCAATAGTAGAAGGGGGATCTGTCCTGCAGGAATAGAGACAGGTGCTCCTAAGTCATGTGAATGATGTAAAGAGCCTTTTCCCTAACAGGACAGAGCTTCTGCAGCTCCAAACAGACATTCTCAATCTCTACTGCTGCAGCACTAGGACTATGCCCTGTGCCACATGCTGATCCAGCAGGGCTCAGGCTGGGGAGGCAAAGGGGAAACCCTGCATGCTCAGTGCCATGTGGATGGCTGCCTTGGAACCATTGGAAGTAGTGATAGGAATGAGACTGGAATATCACCAGGGCTGGGGAAGGAGAATCCAAGTCTACAGATGGATTAGGAGCCAGAGGGCAATGCAGGAGACCACTGACCCTAACCAGCTTACACAGATAGAAGTGAGAGAGTTGGGAGGCAACATCTGCCTGTACCTCCCTTTGCTCCTAATCTGCAGCCCCTCCTCCTGACAGCCACTCTCCACACTGACCCATCCTAATTCCTGTCCAGCACCATCTTCAGCCCATATCAAATTCTACTCACAGCAAATCCCCAGAATGATGGTAAATTTATCCTCCAGATAAAATCACCATCTCCCCTTCACCACCACTGCAGGAATGCTTGCTCATTAGGTGATTTGTGACTTACTGCATGCCTTCCCTGCTAGCTGTGTGGGAGGTGGATGGGCAGCAGGAGCAGGAAGCACACAGCAATGGGACATTGAACTCACTGTTATCAGGCAAAAAATGTTCTTTTCAAAATTTACAGTGTATGGTGGATTTTATCTAAATACTATCTTAGTGTCTTGGCACATTACTGATTTAAACAGACATCATTTTTTTAGCAAGGAGAAGCAACTTATAACAATAGAAGAATACAAATTAGCTTTCAAACACACTAAATTAGTATCTGTTGGTCAGAAAAAATAACTGAACTCTCCCCACAAACCTTTTTTTTCTTCACCACACACATCAGAAACCTCTCCTAGCTCCAGATAAAATAACCCCAGTGCTCCAGGCTTGAAAATCATTCTGTCTCTTTGCAACAAAAATGGTACTGCTCATTAATATATTATAATACTTACCAACAGTAACAGCAACATGGACTTAAAGAAGGTGAGCAGCACCAGAAACCCCTTCCCTCCTAATACTGCTCAGTGCCATTTAAATATATGTGTTCCTGGCTTCAAATGTTTACCAATTAAACAGAGAAGACAGACAAAGGCCTGCACTGGAACATGCACATCCAGGCACACAGAGGAATTATTTCTTTAGTAAGCATTCAATAAATCAAATAATATTAGAGAGTGAGTTACAGTTTACAAAAACTGCACTCACACACCTCCTGCTGACCCTTGACCCTGAAATCAAGAAAACTGCCCAGTATTGTGTCCTGACATCAAGGTGTGAAAAATCACATAAGGGCTTTGGCTAATGGTGGAGACAAGAGGGTTTGTGAGAGAGACTGCAGTAAATTCCATGCATAAATATTTCTTCTTCATAGTGAACATAAATTATCCTATTATCCTGTCTTTAGTTTTCAATACTTTGTGTTTTAGAGAGTTCTAGATCAGCTATTGTCAAGAGCATGTACACTAAGCTCCAGCAAATTTATTTAGATCTTAAAAATCCAATGCACCAGAAAGTATGTACGTACATATGTCTGAGAATTAATGTCACAAGCAACATAATTTCGTTGTTCTGAATCCTGTGTTTCTCTTTATATATGCCCTTTTCCAACCAAAAGACAATTACTTCGCCTTGAAGAAATTATACACTTTTAAAACACTGCAGTTTTCAGTTAGATTCACTTTTAACTTTGATTCTTTCTGAGGATTTTAGCTAAAAAACATGTCACAATGAAATGTATGTCATTTGGTCTTCCAGACCTTTCCACACAACTGTTGTGTCTGCCTGCAGTTTCTCCCTTGCTCTATATGTAGGCTTTTAGTTGGCCCTTCTACCTTCCTGAAGATGATTAACAGCTTCCTTTCACCAGTAGCACAGCAATTTTCCAAAATAAAATGTACAATGTATCGGAAATAGGACTGGCATTTATTGAACTGCAAGATAATAATGGAGTAACTCCAGAATATTTGAAGATGGCGGGTCAGGCATTTGGCTGTTCACAATCCCTTTATGCCACATGGTGCTGGTGACCCAGCCACAGCCAAGCCCTGCAGCAGGGTAAGCTCACAGAGGGGGAATACAAGGGCTCAGTGCATAACTTACTGCTTTCTGCAAAATGCCCACTCTCCAAACTATTCCTCTTCTGCCCAGGAAGGTGTCTTCTAAAAGAAGTGACCTATGAGCTTTGTGCCTATGCTCCTTCATTCCTTCACAGGGTAAGCTGGAGGAAGCTGAAATGGTAAATGTGTCACTTGGAGCCAAGTACATCCAATGTTAATGACATCCAAGCCCTCCTGGCATTTTCTCCCTATCACATGAAGCATCAGAAGACCATATATGTGTCTTCCTCCTCCCCCCAAGTGCAAAGCTATAGAGATCATGTTAAAGACACCTCACTTGAAATCATGTCCTACAGAATTGTTCCTGCAGAAATTGAATTAGTGAAATTAGGAATCAGTTTACTTTATGTCAGATGCACAATATAGGCACTCATCAATTCATCCTGGTCCAGGCTCTCTTGCCAGCAAGGTGACAGCCTGATCCACCTGCCTCTCCTTGCTCTAACAGCTAGGACTCCTGACTGGGAAATTGTGAATCTTTGTGGCTTTATGGCACCATCCCTTAACAGGAATGGAACCTGTGTTTGCAAAAACAGGCATGGGGAAAACTACTCATTCGTTCATCCATCCATCCATCCACCCATCCACCCCCCCAACCAAACCACCCCCCAGCCCACCCACCACCCCCCCCAACCACCCCCCCACCCACCCAACAACCCACCCACCCATCCATCCATCCACCCACCCATCCATCCACCCATCCACCCATCCATCCATCCATCCATCCATCCATCCATCCATCCATCCATCCATCCATCCAGTTTTCTTCCTCTCCTTGTATAGAAGGATAATTGTGCTGAGGAAAACAGATTCAGCCTCACATAAGCAAAGGCACGGGGGAAATGTTTCAGTTTTACCTAGATGATGAAGGGAGAGGCAGTCATGCATGAAGGTGTGCATCCATGTCCTCCCCTCTAGGTAAGCAACTGCTTTGCTCAGGAGATGGAGATTTTCCTTTTGTGGTTGGATTTCTCTACTCCTGACTTTTAACAGGAAGATTTAACAGTACTTAAAAGGCAAAAAAAAGTAGAAAATCTACATGTGTAATGCATCTAAGGAGGTGAGCACCCCTTTCATTCACTGTCTCTGTCAGTACATCTAGTGGTTTCTTTCCCAATGCCAGCAGCATCTTCTCTGTACCAGACCCATATAGTAACTGTGCACAGCTGTACAGGACATGCAGCTGTGGGAAAGCTGTGTCAGTGCTTATGGCTGGCACCTCCTGGCATCTCTAGAGACCAGTAAGGAGGAGCAACACAAGTGACCAACCTCTGCCCTGTCTCCTTGCTTCCCACTCCGCTCAGACTACACTCCTCTTTGAGAAAGGGACTAGCTCAGACCTGAGCTTGTTATTAACATGTTTTTACTGACTTTACCAATTGTGAGAGGCGTCTGCATGCCTGATGTGATAAGGCAATATTATTAACTCACCCTGTGGTAAAGTTACTTCTTTTTTTCACATACTGGTCACTGATGGTGGCTCTCTCCAGAAGCAATGACTCTTATCTCTCCTGATCAACCAGGCACACAGGACAAACCTTCTGAACCAAATGAACAGTTCCCTCAGGAATAGAGTCCCCAACAGAATAAAAATCAAGTTAACATTTTTTCTTCACAAATGTTATGCAATGTGTAAATTTAAAATACAAGTTACAAGAAATAAAAGAAATTGGATTCTGTTTAGCTGAGGAGCAATGGAAGGGAAATCTTTGGCAAAGACAGAATTAACATCAGCTTTCTAATTTTTCCAAGCCCACAACCAGAGCTCCAGCTTTGACAGACTAACCTATTCTGGGTTAAGAGCAGATCGTGTTTCCATGGCAGCCAAATTTTGAAGTCCAGAGTGCTGATTGCACCACAGAAGAGAAGGTCACATGTAGGAATTAAGCCAGGCTGTTAACCTCAGCATAGATTTTATGCAGGTTCATCTGAAACTTCTGATCACAACATGAATAGTGTGGCTAATACTTTACAATAATATTTAAATATCTCTTATCGCTCAAAAATGTGTATGACAATGTTTAAAATATTATTTCTATAAATGTGTTTAAAATAATATTTTATTATGATAAAGACTTTATACTAACTTTTCAAACTCTCTTTAAACTATCTCCCTTTTTTTCTGCACCAACTTACATAGTCGTGCTATCTCCAGGAAATACGACAGTACAGATAAGTCACCAGTCACTTTACTGTCTTTCCTCTGATCAACTCTAGTGTGATTTAAGCAACAGTTTTACTTTCTCCTGTTAACAAGGCAGTGCTGTGGCTGGTCAAATATGTTCTGTAGCTCTGACCCTGTCCTGGTTTCACCTGGGAAAGAGTTAATTTCCCTCTTACCAGCTGGTACATTGCCATATTTTGTATTTAGTAAGAGAATAATGTTTGGTGTCCTCACTCAGTGTCACAGACTTCTCAGTGTCCCATTCCCTGCCAGTGAACAGGTGCACAAGAGGCTGGGGGGAGCATGGCCAAGACAGTTCACCTGAACTGGCCAAAGAGAATTTCACACCACAAACCAACATACCCAATACATAAAATGGAGGGGACAGATGGGCATCAGTCAGCAGGTGGTGAGCAATTGTATTGTGCATCACTTGCCTTTCTTGCATTTTATTCCTCTCTCTCTCTCCTTTTAATTCCAATTATTGTTCTTCTTGTTGTTATTATTATGTTACTTTATTTCAACTATTCTTGTCTGGGGACACTCCCTTGTCGCGGGGGAGAAGCTTGTGTGCCCTGATAAGGTTTTGTGCTATACTGGCAGGGGTATGTGCCTCTGGTAGCGTGTCCCATGCCAGACAGGTCTCAGCTGAAGGGTCAGACAAAGTGCATCCACGGGCAGGATGGGCTCACTAGCCATCTGGCAACCATCCTAGGAGAAGGACAACTCCAACTTCAAACCCAGGCAGATGGAGCTCACTTAGCCCTGTAAGACCATCCATCTAAGAGAAGGATACTCTAACCAAACCTACGTCCTGAGCTATTCACTGTCACCGTCCAAGCTCGCTTGGCCCTGGCAGATGAACCTTAGGAGTAAGGGGTGGGACCAGTTCTGCGCACACTGTGCCTTACCTAAAAAATCCATAGTGCAGGCTCGAAGGGTTAACCCACATTGCAAAGCCCTGTAGCGACAGGCGAGGGTCAAAATGGCAGGTGATAGGAAGCAGCTGGAAGTTGCAGACCCAACCCTGCATGCAGGTGGTTGGTTCAGGACATTGGTTGTTCGAGACTGAACCCGGAGATGACAGTCTCTTGAGGCAGCATCCTGAATGACCAAGCAGCCTTTTCTAAGGACAGCACTGCTTGCTCCACATGGAGAAGGGCCTAGAAAAGATGACCTAAACAAAGCTCATCTCCACACCCGGTTGGATAACCACGGCCAACCAGCATCTTCTGATGTGATCAAAAAATAACAAAGTTAAAGAGAATTCAAAGGCTTACACCTGCCTCCAAAGGTGTGTTCAAATTAACACTCTCATGTTGGAACATCAGAACCATGCTTGATACTGTGAATAGTGGACATCCTGAGCATCGTTCTGCTCTAATTGCCCACAAACTGTTACAACTCAACATCGACATTGCTGCTCTCAGTGAAGTTCATCTTCATGAGCAAGGCAGCCTTAAAGAACATGGTGCCAGCTACACACTCTACTGGTCAGGGAAACCCAAAACTGAAAGTCACTTTTCAGGACTTGGCTTCATGATTAAAAACTCCATCACCTCCAAACTTGAAAATCTGATGACAGGTCATTCCAATCACATTATCTCCTTACGCCTCCCACTACATAAGAAGCAACATGTTGTTCTTTTTAGCGTATATGCCCCAACTCTCCAAGCTGACCCAGCCGAAAAAGACAAATTCTACACAGACCTGCGCTGCCTCACCCAAAAGGTTCCTGCAAATGATATGATCATAATCCTTGGTGACTTCAATGCCAGAGTAGGTAAGAACTCTGAAGCCTGGAAAGGAATACTGGGCAAGCACGGTGTTGGAAGCTACAGTGACAACAGACACCTCCTGCTAGAGTTTTGTTTTCAGAACAGCAGCTCACCATCACCAACACTATCTTTCAACAGAAAGACAGCCTGAATACAACCTGGATGCATCCTCAGTCCAAGCACTGGCACCTCATTGACTATGTCTTAGTGCAACAGGGAAATGTCAGCGATGTCCGTCATACCTGAGTGATGCCTAGTGCAGAATGTCAAACAGACCATCGCCTTGTACATTGCAAACTTAACCTCCGCTTCAAGCCCAAACCTAAGAGAGGTGACATTCCAAGGAGGAGGCTCCAAGTTACCAATCTTCAAACAGTTACAGTGGGAGACAGCTTTCAGGCAAACCTTCAAACTAGACTTAAAGATAATCCCATAGATCCCTCTCCTGAAGCACTTTGGCAACATATTAAAAATTGCA
>JAWWLZ010000094.1:53649442-53663623 GCA_035041345.1 Poliocrania exsul
CATTCTTGATCTATGCCTTTAGGAGCAGATATCACAGAAACCTCAGGTGCATTGTTGGGTATCTACATTTTAAATGGCAACTTATGTTGCCATAATGGTCTCACAATGTAAGTGAGCCAAAGTTTGTTGTTGATAAAGGTTCTACATTCAAATAATTAGATTTCCTTCACATACAGTTTTTTTGTTGATAATATCTGGGGTTGAACCATGGAGCGCTGTATTAGATTCCAAAACCATGTGATAAATGGGCTTTACAAGCATGTGATGGTTATCTGACTTTCTGCTCACTAGTCCATTTTTACCAAGACCTGTTTTCAGGCACTGCATTTCTGAGATTCTGAGTCATTGTGCCAAATGACCACAAAATCTCTATTCCCTTTTGCAAACTTTTAACAAATTAATCAAAGCAATTCTAAAGTATCATCCTTTTCTGAGTTCCTATACTATAACTCCCTCCAGAAAAGGAGGTGTAACTCCTCTTTTGTGAAAGTATCCAGATGCAATTATATTTGAAGTCAAAGCAAAACCCCTGCACTGGGATCTTCCCAATCATCACCCTTTAAGGATTTTTTTTACTTTAAAAAACCCTAACTTTGGAAATTGGCACCTGAAGGTGTTACCACTGGAGAAGATTTTTAGCTGCAGGATGGCCAAAATCATCCCTAAGCACCTGTAAATATCTTCTTTTGAATAATTTACATATCTAGTTCTTTTTGCTGGTAGGGGAGAACAAGTTTGACAAGCAACATTCTCAGCTTTATCTGATCCACAGATCCACAAAGCTTTATCTTGAGCACAGTTCAGTGCAGAAAATATACTGAGTTGTTGAAGATTGTCCTGAGGAAAAGCAGCAAAAGACTTTCATTCAGTCTCCTATGCATGGGAATAAGTGCAGGGTTGTATGCATTAGTCTGTTTGTTATCTGTACGCTTATCAAACTTCTTTCCTTTACACTTCATCATCTTTTAATTTCCTTGCAAAGGGCATGTCTTTTTAATACCCATGTTTTGAAAGTTTCTAGCAAATTCACAGCTTTAGATGAGTCACATATCTGTGCAATGATCCACTGAGTATATATCCTTTCTTCCTTTTCCTAGAATCATAGGAACTGTACATTCACTCTAGAATGTGTGCTATTTGGCTTTGTTACAGCCTGTGACAGTATGGTGTTTTTCATTTCCATGGTCCAGTACATGATCCAAACAGTTAGCATCCTACTACAAAACACAACCATCTTTGCCAAACCTATAGTGATTTTAGCACATCTTCACAGGATACCAAAAGGAAAAGAAAAGCAAAATCTATGAAGTGTTAAAATATTATTTGAATAATGATCGTGTAGCTACTTCATTCTAACTGTTCCCTCCACCAGAGGGGAGTGTTTGTAGTGTGATATTCAATAAAATGTGAACCCATGCATTGCTATGTTTTATGCCATAATAATGGCCCTATCCCAGCAGAGATACTGGAAGGCCTTGTAAAATACTGGGGTTTGTGTGTAAATGTAGAGTAAGCATGTGTACACAACCACACATACACACAAATATGTACAGTACATCATATTACTCCAAGAGTTAAATAGAGTGAAAAATCCTTGTAGAAGCTGTCATTTCTGTTAAAGGCATTATAAAATAGGTTGACAGTAAATTGCTAAGCTACCAAAACCTGCACACAGGTATAGTATTACACGCTCTGATTCTAGCCCAGCAATCAGCACAGGAATTATTCCTAGTGGATCTGCTTTTAATTGCCAGCATTAAATTTTTGTTGTTACAGTAAGCCACAAAGTCCTTTTTGCTTTGCTCATATGACAAAGCTCAAACCAAAGATTCTGACCTGTGCCCATCACAAATATTGATTTTTCACAAAATTGCACATTTTATCTTTTAAAGAACTGTCAGTTTTTCAGGTTTAGTCAGGCGTACAGCATACTGATTATGTCATTGCTTCTACAGGCTTCTGAGCGTGCTTCTGCAGCAGTCAAATCTTAGTGAAATTAATCATCAGGACAATGAGGTGAGTGAGCTTGTGCTACAAATCACTCCCAGGCTCTGGGGGCATAGAAGTTGTTTTATCTAGAAAGAGTCCACTGTATAATCACTTTAATAATGAGACTATGCACTAGTCAAAAATTTCTAGAATGCTTTTGCTGAACTCTGCAAAGTATTATCTCAATAAACTGTCTCCAGCTATGAGGAACCTCTTAAATGACCTACTAAGACAGTAATTGCCTTTGATTGTTCTCAAGTTAGACACTGGACTAAATCTCCAGCTTTACCAATTGTAAGTGTTTGAGACCAAGTTGGATGGGGTTCTGAGAAACCTGGTCTAGTGAAAGATGTCCCTGCCCACGGCAGGGAGTTTGGAACAAGATACTCTTTAATATCCTTTCCACCCCAAACCATTCTGTGATTCTATGATTCATTCATTCCACCATCAACTACTGTTCTCAGAAAAAGTGTCAGAGAGCTCGTATTACACACAACAGCCATGAAACTACAAAATTTATGCTGCAATCTGATCCATACACAATTGTGTCCTTTGTCTATTTATAATGTACATAGGGGAGTGTTGCCTTTCCCCCTATTTTTTCTCCACATAGAGAAGCCAAAACACAAGAGAAATTCTGAGTATCTTTTCATATGTTTCTTTTCATTCTAACAATTGCTCAAGGGCATGTCTCTTCTCCACAGTGTCAGAATAGCCAGAGGGCTGTTAATATTTCCTGCTCCTTATCTTCTGAAAGGTTTGCACACCCTGCTCACAACATCCTGAAACATATGCTTTTTCTTGGTGTACAATTACATTGCTGATGAATTGCCTGAAACTATGGATCATAATTTCAAGCTGCAATGTTTTGCTGTAATGCATTGCTACATGCAATTTGGAACACTTTGGAATGGTTAGTCCATCTCACTGTTATTTGGCACTGACAGTGTATTTGTTCAAGTGTCAGTACTAAGCCGTGAATATTCGTGTTTTCTGAAAAATGCAAATCCTCACAATTGATTGCAGCTAACAGAGCTGTTCTCTTGGCATAAGTAAAACACTTCAGTTTTCCCATCTGACACTTAAGAAAAACACCCTGATGAATGCATGAACACATAAACAGTCAGAAATGTATCTGGAGGTTTCATAGTTTCCACAGCTGTGGCTTTCTGTGGATTTATTTATGAAGCCAGTGAGATGACAATGTGAAGAAACATTCCTTGAAAAAGCCTTGAATCTGGGCAAAACAAGTGTCATACTATATTTCTCACAGCTATTTCTTGGGTTTTTTCTTCTATGTTCCCTATTACTCCTTATTTTTTGCATTCTTATTGCATCCTTATGCTAGGCTGTCTCAGCTTTAAAATTATGTTCTGCTGGACATTGAGCTTTGACAGTTTTGATATTGCTCTCATGATTCCTCTCACAAACAGTGGTCTACCTATAGGTGCCACTCAAGGGTGGTAACACTATGCACAAATCAAATGGTGTGGGCTGGACAGCCACTGCCCACTGTAGAAGGCCCAAATGTGTGAGCTGCTGCTACAAACAGCTCAATGCTCTTTGCTCAGTTGGGTGCTCTGAAAGGACACCAGAATGTACAAAGTACTAGAAAGGAAATAGAGAACAGAACAGGAAGGTCTGTCTGAATCCTTGGTACAGCCACATCAGAAATGTCAGATACAAGAGTAATCTGAAAAAGGATGTATTAAAAAAGGAACAGACAAAGGGCTACAAAGGTGATAATAGTTATAGAACATCTCACTTCATGGGCAGGCTAACAACTAGAAGAAACTGCAGTAGGACTTTTAGCTTGGCAACTAAGTCAGAGAAATCATATAAACCCATGGTAACATAAATTGAGTGGAGCAGATGAAAAGAGAATTATTACCACCTGTTGGTTTGGATTTTTTCCCTATAAACTTATGGGAACACCTACAGAAATTATCAGGCAGTAGTTTCAAAGAGAATTAAAAAAAAAAACAACACTTTTTCAGAAAATGCATCGTTATCCTGTATAGGTCTGTGGGAGTCTGAATGTCACAGGAAGTCTTTAGCCTCATCACCAAATATTAGGTGTCAGTATATTATCAAGCCTTGTTTCTTATATTTGTGCACTAAGTATCTGCTACTCACCAGTTTGAGCTGTGTCTCTGTACTAGAGAGATCTTTGTACCCTACCCACACTTTTACACTCCTGTGTTACAGCTGGTTCTGCTGGTAACCACAGTAGAGACAAAGTTGATTTTTCAAGGCTATTTTTTGTCCATATTTACAGACTGACAGAGGGTGACAGAAAGCTGGCTTGGCACACTGTAGTTTCTTGTTTTTCAGTGTCTTTTCCTCCTCTATGGGACTAGCAATGAGTATCCATTCCCATCTGGGTATCACTTCACTGAATCCTCAATTCATAGCATTCACAAATAGTGTGTGTCTGTCAATAGTCGCTTATGTCAAAATCTTAGACTAATAATATCAGTGGCAGAGCTCTCATTAATTTCAGTTAGGGCAGGAGTTTACCCTCAATTTTGGGTTTACAAAACCAAAACCCCCATGATTAAGCTTTGCAAACCATAAGTAAAACCAAAACTGCTCTTGTTCAACCACTGTTTTGTCATCACCCATACTTAAGCCACCTGGGCACTTACAAGTCATAAAATACCTAATGAGTGAAAAAAATTAACGTTAAAGCATTCAAGCTTTTAGGCAGAAAATCACTGCAAACAACCTCCATTATTCATGCACTGATAAGCTGTCTGTATCAATGTGTTATAGCTTGTACTTTACTGAGTTGGTACCAATTGGCTTTATGGGATTCTATTTCAGGTTTTAATTTCTTTTCTTCAAGCCGTAATTCCTTTTCCACTCGACTTTTTTTCTTTTTTTTTCTTTTTCATGCTTTTTATCATTTTTGAAACCAGCAAAAAGACCCTTTAAATGCATTTTTCCCAGTGAGAGTGAACAACACCTGCCCAAAGTAAAATGTTACCACACCTGAAAAACACTAATAATTTTTAAAAGACACAGTAAATGAGTAAATTTCTACAGAAAATCTTATTTTTTATGGATACAGAGTAAAATGTAGGTATGTGTAATAATGTTCATGGTGCAAAGACTGGCCATGAGTTCTCTGATCTACCAAGACTGACTGGATGAAGCTAAGATGGAATGAAAATGCAGGTGAATAGCTTACAATTTGCTTTGTTCTCTCTCAAAACAGTAAATCTAAGACATTTATATTGTGACTTTTTTGTGGACATCACTGTGTCAGTTCTTTATCTTGCTGGCTAGTGCCAACTACAGTACTAGCTTACAATATTTATTTTGGATCAAAGATAAGACCAAACATAAACATCACACTGTTTAATGTCAAAGCACTAGTCTGAACCAGGCTTTTCTCACAGGATCCAAGCTTAGCAGTGGGGAACTGTCCTGACCATCCATTATTTATAACATGCTTTAGTCACATATGCAGGAAGCATTCGTATTTGTATCCATTTTCTGTAATAACTCCAGGCAGCTCATTGCTTGATTCCCCCTTATGACTCCCCTAATTCAGAAGCTGCTACTATTTGTTTCAAATTATAACTGAGAGGGAAGAGTCGGCTCCTCCTGGATGATTTCAAAACTGCCTAGCTAATCTACAGAGACTTGAAGGGTGCTCCTGTGAGTGACAATAATTTCCCTCTGGGTTTGTGGCCCACAGGGAATGACTTCACTCCACTGGGCTGCGTTCCACAACAGACCACAGCACACCCAGACGCTGCTGCACAAGGGAGCAGATCCAACCCTGGTGGACAAGGACTTCAAAACTGCTCTGCACTGGGCGGTACAGGTAAGTCACAGCCACAGTTTCACTGGGATGTTTATTGAGTTGAGTTGGCTATTGTGGCGTCATAAATACTCCTAAGGAAATTTTGCCTGCAAAATGAGGAAAATGGATGCTAGGAATGCCTACTAAGCACTAGAATCTTGCCAGTGGTTACGGATTAGGGATCTAGCATCTCCTTTGGAGAGCAAGGCATACTTAATGTAGGGTTAGCACTGTTGCCCACAACAGAGTTACCATTTATCTCTCTGGGACTATGTATATGGTTCATATGGAACTCATGCTTAATTTTTTTTTTTCTCTAAATCAGGATTGCTGAAATCAGCAGTTTAAATAGTCTTGCTGAAGGTCTTTGGGAATAAAATAATGTAAACACAAGTTAAAATACATTTGAACAGCTACAGCTATGAATAATTACCTGCAGGGTTGAGACCCTACTACTCTGGACAGTGGGGAAGACAAGGAGCCAAACACATTTCCTGCTGAGCTGTATGTTCCTATCTCCTATGCAAAAAAATATTGCCAAATACTCAGGCCACCAAATCAAATAGGTTTAACGTGATGTTAAACACTGTATTTTGTAATTGGTAGTATGTGATCTAAAATACAGCATAATTTACTAAGTTTGGCCTAGTTTACTGCAGAAAACTTTCCAGATGAAATTGTTTAAGTATGTTTTTACTTGCTCACTTGACGTAACAATTTCTGGTATCAATGTTCAGAACACCTACACAACAGATAAGCAGAAATAGAACTTGCAAAAAAATCCAATAATATTTTCATACAATGACTAAATACGTTCATCTTAACCTCATGGTCTAAGTTTGCTTTTCTTAAAAAATGTGTCAACAAAGAAATTTAAAAGCTCTGACACATACTATATGTGTAAAGGGGTAAGGATATCTAGAACAAAAAATCTGTTTCCTTCAACCACAGCCTCACACAGATGAGTAACATATAACAGGCTCAACTTTTGTTCTTCTGAAGCAGGGGTATATTCTGGCCTCTGCAACAGGTATTATTTTCATTCTACTTTTGTTCTTCTTTAATCCTAATCATATCAAACTAGAATTGCTATTTGCCTTAGGAGACTAAAGGTATCTACTCTACTATCTATTGTGCATTTTTACAAGACTTATTCCAGTTCCAGCTGCTTCCAGTGGCAAACCTCTGAAACTCATGCAAGCTCCTGCATACCAGTCAGTGGTCTGTATCACAGTTCTGGGTACAAGCTGTCCCTCAAACAGAAAGACAAAAGTCAATCCCCCTAGAGTTTCCCTCTTTCCTGAAGCTTTCCCCGATTCTGTGTTTTGTACATTTTATTATCTAATTCCACCATTAACTCCCATCCCTATCTTTCTCTCACAAACGTGCAGAGTAGCTCTTGAGAAACAGGGAAATGGCAACTGCACACAACCCACTAGGCCTCAGGTGGAGGCAAATCACAAATCACTCTTCTCTCTCCCTTTAAGCTGCTCCCAAAAATCAAGAGAAAATTTGCAGGATGATCCCCACTTTTTTCTTCTTGAGAGATTCCTGACATGAAACCTTATAAATTGCTTCTTCCATCCACATACTTCTTCCCATTGTAGGTCCAGAAGGAGCAGTTGAAATACCAGAGCATGGAATGGATGTGTTAATATTTCTCTTACTCAAGCTTGGCCAAGAAATAAAAACATTTTCAGCCAGCGCTCTCTACTGCCCTATTAGGCCCTAGAGATTTAGATGTCATGCAAAGGCATGACTTTCTCTGCTGTGACAGAGAACAGAACAACAGCTCTACTGGATGGGATCTTCATTATGTCTATTAGCCTCCTCTGTGGCTGCAGGAAAGAGGATATTTTTCCTTTAAGATTGGTATAAATACCTTTAGAGAACAAGAGACTCTCAGAGCTCAGGCAGTACCAGCTGCAGGGGTTATTTTCAGCTGAATAGGGCCCAGTGTTTAATTTCATTTTTTAAAAAATGCAGTAAGGGGAAGACCAGGCGCTGCACAGAAACTTGTTTCAGAAGTTTCAGGGAAGAGGCAGTTTGTGCACACTGGGCTGAAACACAGAGCAGGGCCACATAAAAACCACTGCCCACCATTCAAAATCAAATTCTGGGGCATGTGGCATGTTTCATATGAAGCCATGGTTCCATGCTGACTGTTCCAAAGACCACGTGTTTGCGGCTTTGTTTTTCATCACACATCAAGGGCTGATCAGTCCCAGCCCTGTAATCAGACACACCTTGCCCAAACCAAGGACTGATCTTTTGAAAAGCTCAATCATCTTCAGAGCAAACATGTCACATTGGTGTCAAAAGCATTGACTATGACTGTTGGAAGTGACAATATCTCATGCCACATTTTTTGCACGTACAAAATTGTTAAGAGCTCATGCAGACAGGGCGATTAGAAGTGTCTCAGGAGGTATTTTTCTCCTTCCACTGCAGCCAACATTAATTACTGTAATGAAAAGGAAACACACCTTTGTAATAAAAAAACTCTTAACTGGTACTAGAATAAAGGGTAAGGCCATTCTAACAGTTCTACATGGTATCATTGAAATCCTAGTAAAATACAGTATATACAATACTGCATACGCTATCACACTGTGTACTAGAATTAGTACGTAATAGTATTAATAGTACCCTGAAAACAACCTGGGAATATTTGGAATCTTGCTACATTGCTTTGACAGTTGTCATTATTTTTACCAGAATTTTCTTTATCTCTTTCTCAGAGACTCTGGTTCCTAAAGTCATACGATTATGTAAAAATACCAGCTGTCAGTTAAAGAATAAACAAACAAAGATTTCTTCTAAAGTGAAAAAATTCAAACATCTAAGAACAAAAAGAAGGCAATTAAAAAGAAGCCATTAAAAATAATACTCTGCCATGTGGACCTGTGCTTCTGGTTTTTAATAGGCTGCTTTGGAGTGCAAGGTTTTAAAAAATTAGGAGCCTGCATATTTGCTCCATAGCAACAACACAATTATTTTTCCCCACCTGAAAACAGAGTGAAATACCTGTATATTTTAAACACATTGTAAAACAAAAGCAGAGGTAATTATTCATTTGTGTTTGGCTGAGCGAGGATTGCAGTCTCTCTGTAATTACTTGGAAGGTGAGAGCACACTTAAACATCAGGATCTCTAGGAATAAATCTCTCTATTGCTGCTGAGTGTCTCAAAGACTCCTGGCCATCCAGCCAGAGCAGAGGAAGGGGCCAGGGAAGGCAATCGTGGCTCAGGATCTCTTCTGAGGGATCATTGCTCTCTTTCTCTCTGCCCAGCACCCCATTTGTGCTGCATACAGTGGAAGAATTCAGAGAGACATCCAAAGTTTTCTTGAAACTTAGTGGGTGCTTCTCCATGGGAGACATATCTGTTGTTGGATTGGCCAGAAAATATTCATTTGCTAGGCATGATTTGCTGTCTGGTTGATTTCAGGCAGATTTATTTCAATGCAAAATCATTGTTTTCTCCTTTTTTCATGCAGTTTTCTAGAGATTTCTTGAAAGGGAGAGTAGTAATTTCCTTTTTTGATGTCAGTAAGTTTTAAAAATAATTTTGGCTGTTAACAAACAAATGAAAAAGAGATTCAAGTTGTGTTTTTGAACCATGCCCTTAAAAATATCTTTTTTATGTAAATATTGTAATTCCAGCAATGGTACAGCTGTTGCTCATGGAAGCTAGAACATTGTATAGCAGCAGAGCTCTACAGAGTGAGCTGTCAAGTTGCAAAACCAGAAGGAAGAGAGTTTGGAAATAGTTTTGAGTAAGAAATAAACTTGTTTCAATGCTGTCAGAAGCTCTTTCCATAAAGAGTCCTAAATATTTGTGACAGTGTCTGCAATAGTGAATCAAATGTGCCTGAGTCTTGGCACTGAGGCCAACTATCACAGGACAGCTCATGTCCCTACTGCTAAACTCTTTCTCTCTAAAACAGGATTGTCATATGCAGACCACCTACTGGGACTGGTCTGTGGTCCAGGAACTGGTAGGGAAAGTGTCATTTGACCCAAACCAAAATGGTGCCAGGGAGAATTTTAAAAATTTTACAGTACAGACAGCAGAGTTCTGATGCTGAGGGATGCTCCCTAGTGCTATTTAGCTTTTTATATAGCTGCAACATATTTTTCAGTTTAAGTTCTTTTGTGATTTCTACATGTTACAGCACTATTGATATAAAAAACTCACCAGTATAACCAGATCATTGGAAAAACTGCCTTTACTGAAATAATTGACTGTTAAACAGTAAACCCTTCAAGTATTAACCTGCCGTTGTCAATGTAATTATTCACGCCAGTCAGCTTTCTGAGGTAATCAATTGCAGAACTCTCACTGGTCTTAGAAGAAATTTGTCTCAGGCAAAGCCTGTAGGAAAGTACAGGATAATTGTGAGATCTCTTCCCAGCACATGGTCTATGTGTAACTCCACAAGGGCATGCCAGAATGTGAGTAATTTACATGCACCACACTTTTTGCATATCTCTACTGTGTATCTCATCTTCTATGCCTGACAAAAGGCACTGCAAGACAAGTTTCCACTTCTCTGATAGGATAAATCTTTATTATACTGCAGAATTTAAAAATTACCTCTTTTTCAAATTGTGTAAATACCTCATCCAAAGAAACAAGTCCTCACAACAATGTAATAGCAGGGGAAAGTTGCCAAGTAATTTTAGTCATAGTCATAGTCATTTATACACTAAATCATATGTACTTATGATAGAAGACTGAGTGAAAATAAATTCTCAGAGAGACTTGGCCAGTGTTTCATGCAGTGTTTTGTTTGAGCAAAGGGAAGATAAGAGAGGTAGAGACATATGATAGCCATAGAGCCATGCTTCCGTGACTGTCTTTGTCATTTGGCAGCTTTTTACAACACCAACTAAGGCTGCTGAGAGGATAAATATTTTAAAAACACCATGTCCTCTATCTGTACCAGAGGCAGCAGTGCTCTGAGGACCACAGGACAAACTATCTTGTACAATTAAAACAGAAACAACACTTTCAAAGTGTACCACAAAGTCAAGCTAAGATGTGTCACTCTGTCTGCAAGAGACACTGTCTGGGCGGGTATGTAAGGCTGCAGCACTAGGGTGAGAAGACAAATCCCCTTCTCTCTGAACTGACTGAGTCTCACCAATATAACTACAGTGGCGTCAGTAGAGTTATTAATTTATGTTGGTTTGCCATCAGAAACACACCCTGTGAAGTGCCTGGGCTGCATCCAGGGAACCTTTGGCACAGTTTCCCTGGTAGGAGGAAAGATGAAGAAGGTATCATGAATTGTTTCTTTTCTCAGCACAGGGCCCAATTGTCTCTGTCTTGTCAGGGTAGAGAAACCACAAGGTGCTTTGAGTTTTTGCGCACTTCTCCACTGCTAATGCAGCCATCTAGCAGCCAGGAATGACAGCAGTCAAGGCAATGTCATTTTCTGCTTTCTCTAGTCTAGTGTACAGAGGGGGAGATGCTGAAACTCCTCAGCATGTGTGAGAAAGCTCCTATGTGTGCAAAACCCTTCAGCATCCCAAGCTGCCAGTTTAGGCATGTTTCTCACTGCACTGTTTGCTGCAGACTAAGAGCAACATTATGTCTCTGCTTCAAAGTCTGGCATTCTCCATCTTTAAAATAGCGGACACTGCGTCTGCATCAAAATAGGGACATGTTGTTCTGATACAGCCTTAATATCAGATTCCAACCTGACATACCGTCATGGCTGATGCATTGTTTGTCTTGCTCTGATTCTAGGATGAAATTCTAAACTTGCGTTACAGTTAAGGTAATGACACAATACACTGCTATGGTGTTCTGCACATAAACATGAGGAAAATGACACTTCAGAGAAATTAATCACATAAGGGAAAATAATTTTATTGGAGGCATAGTTCAGTTTTGCCAGTATAGCTAAACTAAACATAACAGTTTCTGCTAGCATAGCCTTGAGTCAAAGATCAACACTTTTCAAGACCCAGCCAACAGACCCATGTGGAAAAGAATGTGGAATGGCTTTTGCTTTTGGTAAATATGGAATTTCAGAATGAAAAAAAAAAAAAAAGAAAAAAAAAAGGTGACTTTGAAAGAAAGATGTATTTACCAATGTAATAGTCTCAACTGGAGTTATAAAGGAAGAAGTCCATAGTCAAAGTATTTGTTCAAATTTTGCTGTGGGTTACTCAAAAATACTTGAAATGGTTTTTTGTTGGTTGTTTGGGGGGGTTTTGTTAGTGGTTGTTGTTGTTGTTGGGGTTTTTTGTTTTATTTCAGCAAAGGGGAAAAATATTTTTGCTTTGTTTGGCTGGTTTATTTTCCAATGGCCCTACTGGGACCACAGTCAATTTCATATTAAAATATGCTATATGTGTGTTTTTGAAGGATAAGAGAGAAATAAAAGGACTTGCATTCTGTAACAAAACTCAAACAGAACCCAGTGATGCACATAGATGGTTTCCAGGTGGAAGCCAGAAGTACTTATGCCAGTTTTATTTAATCTATTGTAATTTATTTACTTTTTTATAAAAGTGAATTACCTCTCAGAGTAGTGCAATGAGACTAGTATTCGTTTGTTGCTGCAGAAAGGAGTGAAAAAATGGTGAAAATCTCAACCTATTTTGTCAGAGCACAGGACATTAAAAAAAATCAAAGCTTCAGATTCACAGGTGTGGAATTGAAAGAGGAGAGAATGTAGAAGAGGAAACACAGGCAGACCTAAAGGGCAATGCTAATAATGAGCGACATCAAGGGCTGCTGGTGGGGAATTTCCATCCAGCAAAGCTGGCTGTAGATGTGGCAAGGATTTAAACTGCATGCTAATACAAAGTGGCAGGAAATATAGGAGAACTAATACAATCTAACCACATAATCTCCAGAGGCATTTACTTGGAAGAAAAATATTTTGTCCAGTTTTCCTGAAAACAGTTAAGTGGTCCATAGCTTGTTCCTCTCCCCCTCCCACCTCTACATTACTGGTAGCCAGCTTAGCAGACTCCTTTCACATGACTCTCCTCTTTGGCATCAAATTACTTAGTTTACTAGAGTATTCTGAAGAGGGGAAAAAATTAACCCTCTATACAGGGCAGTGAACAAAGAAAACATTCTAGTACTTATGACTGAAGACCTGGCAGAATGAAATGTGGTGTTATGATAGAATATTACATAAGTGAAAACAATAAACTTTCCAAGTAAAATTTTACTTCTACATATCCATTGGATATAGAAAGGGCTGAAGTATAAGAACTATTGCTGTAGTAATAATGATGATAAATTGAGTAGACATAGGGAAAAGAAGTGCCAAAACCAGGAAAGTGTCCAAGATGTTCAAGATTCTCCTCATGGTACTTGATTCAGTAGATACTTCCTGAGATATTATCTTCTTATTTGGAAAGCAGTGAGAGATGCAACTATCAGAAGTTTGACTTTTTATTAACCAGCCTATAGAAAATGGAGTTATAACCAATGTGAAAACTAAATACCCTATTAGTGAATTTGCTGTTTGTCACTGTCTGGAGATGACACAACTTTCAGACAAAAAGTTGCATAAAGCATAATCAGAGTTTTTCTGACAAAGGCTAATCGATTGAGGCTTTAGGACATTTCTTGTTCATAAAATAAGTTTAATTGAGATGAGTAATCTAAGGAAGAAAAGTTCACTGAGCAGAATGAATAATGGGTGGAAGCAGAGAAAGGTGCGAGATGGGACAAAAGTTTAACAAAAACTGAGGGGCACGAGGGCCTGCAGAACTGTTATAGAAACACATAGCAGAAAGGACTGATTATCTCTGAGAACGCTGCTGAAAAGAATTTGAAAGGTTCTGTAAGGTTACAAAAACATATAATTTTCCTATGGTAAACTTACCACTGAACATCTTGGTCTAACAATAGTACTGTGGTAAATTTACCACAGGAACACTACATTTTTGGTGACCACAACTCAAAGCTATCAATCTAAGAGTAAGGGCAGTGTAAGCATTTTAGGAGAATTTTATGTGCAATTTAAAAGAGCCAAGATGAATGTAAAGATAAGAAGGCATCCCTAAGAAGAGAGAGCTGGAAATCCACAGAACAGTTGACCAGAGGTTCAGAAATTAGGAAAAATCCTTTCATTACTTAGTAAATGGAATTAACAATCTAATTGAATTGCTAAAATAGGTCGGAAATTTCATAGACATCTTCAAAGCAATTATTGCTTCCTCAGATAAGATTCTATTGGGTATGGCATGTTTGAATGTCAATTTCCCAATTTAATCCCATGTTGAACAACACAAAGATACTGAAAAAGTGCCAACAAGCAAAAGTTCATCACATGGTACAGACACCTTGTTAAGCATGTGGCAAATGGAGTGATCATTAAAAAGTCTAATAGTTTTTCCCTT
>JAWWLZ010000094.1:53681332-53692929 GCA_035041345.1 Poliocrania exsul
GGTTGACAATACTATGCAATCGTTTCAAAAATAATATATTGCCATGGAACATTTCTGTTTCAGTCAGCCTACGGTTTGTGATAAAAGAATGTATTGTGGAAATCTCTCCAAACAGACCAAGTTTCCCCCAGACAAACGATAGATTCTCTGCTTATCAAAAGTAAACATCTGAACTTGTCAACATCTTATTGATCACCAAGCACAAAGTAAATCACTTAACATTGTAGTCATTTTCTTCAGCTGATGATTAGCCCTGATAGGCTTACGCACATTTTTTCTGCTAATATTGTGATCTCATTTTTCAAATACAGGTTTGAGTACAGACAGTAAGAGACAACAGTTCAAAGAAAATAGCAAACTCCTTTGTAAAAAAATGAGCTTTTCACTTTCTGTGCACTCTTTCTCTTTTTTCTTTTAGCTCTAGTTCAGCTATCACCTCAGGATGCTAAGAAGTTTCAGTCCCTAAGGACTAGTGCAGTTATTCTCCCACCAGCTCCCCTCTCCAGATCCCAGAAAAGGGGACATTCTCAGAGTCATATCCTCTATTCTCTCTTTCCTGGTCTATCAGGAGAGCCTCTGAAACCAAGCCGCGTCCTACCTGCTATTCCAAGCCAGAAGAAATCTATGCCAGCAGAAGAGCTTGAGAAAACACTCACCAAACCAGATGCTGAAAATTAACTCATTACACTGGCCTAAGTCTGTTGAAATTAAGTGCAAATCTAAGTGCTTGTTACAAGATAATTGTACAGTAAATCTCATTCATTTGTACTAATGATACTCTTATGAACTGGAGTGTAAAATATATATAGATCTATATACACAAACATATATATATATATATGCATTTTCATTACAGATTTCATTTATGATTAAATTACTGAATCAATATTTAATGTGCTGTAAATTTATATTGTGAATGGAACACTCGTAACACATGATTTTGTTTCAGTAATGTGCTGTTAAGCCTTTCATGGAAAACAGGAACAAAGAGTAAGATTTTCTTCATAATTTAAAAGTCGAAACTAGGGAAACATAAATTGACATGTTTTCTCTCTAGTTTGTAAATGCAAAGGTGCTCATTCTGATGCTGTGTGCCATCAAAAAAATCTTTTTTCAGATTAAAACAATATGCTCAAAATAAAAGACAGTTTTAGCAATTGAGGTCTTTTGTCTCTTTTTTTTCACATATTTTCTAAATTCTACATATTTTCTAAATTTTGAGTTTGTGGGTTTTGTGAATTCAACAAGTTAAAAAAGTGCAATGAAACACTAATCCCTTTAGGACAGACAAGGCTGTAGCATACAATGTTCAAAACTGTTCATTTTTTCACTAGTAGATTTATGTCTCTTTCATTTAATTCTTCATACTCCTCAGAGACAAAAATGCAATTGTGTATTGTTATCTTCATAAAACAAGGATTGCACAGTCCTGACTTTCAAGGCATTATTTCATCACTTTGATCACTGAACAGAAGGAAATACAACTATACTGCTGTTCAATCAAGAACCTTGGCAAGTGCTGTAAGTCTCTGATTAAACATTGCGTAAGAGTGTCCTGTCCTAGAGGCCAACAGAGATGCCAGCCTCTGGTTGCTTCAGGATTCTTATCTAAATCTTGCTGCTATTACTTTAGAGGCTTCCCCACTTCTGATTATAGAAGGGCTGTGGGCATTACTGTGGGCAAGGGGTGGGGGGAACCTAGTCCCCTTTTGACACCCTTCTGTATCACGACTGCTAGTAAGACTGTCCAAAATTAGCTCTACATCAGCAGCTTGTTCAGCCAGGACATGGCACTTTTGTTTATCTCTAGATAAATGTTCTATTAGTTGTACAAACATTTCTTTTGCTGTGTTGCCATAAAAGCAAACCTGACACAAAGAAGATAACCATGCCCCAGTAGCTGCAGTTTCCAATTTCCTTGCATTAATGACTGAAAATAGAAGGATGGCTGGTGGCTGTCGCAGACAGAAAGAAAAAAGCAGAGCACAGCAACAGCTGCTCTGATGCAACACAGGGAAGAGGGAACTTTCTCACATAAATAAAAGAGTATTTTATTTTTAAACATCTAATCCAAATGTTGGGGTTTAAAACTCAAATTCAACAAGTGATATAAACATCTAGCTTCTTGATGAAAAACATGAGAGTAGACAGCTTGGACCTCACAGGCAACCTATTCCCTGAGGCTAGATGGATAAAGCATTATATGACAGAAGTGTGCTCTGTTACAGGAAAAATCAATTTTGCCATGCTCTGCCTTTGCACCCGACCAGTCCTGCTCGTTCCAGCCTTGCTGAAAATTCCAGTCTCTCCTACAGTGTAGCAAACTGTTATTTGATCTACAAGGTTGCTACCTGAGCTGCCCTGCTCTCCAGGGCCCCTGAGCCCCTCATCTTGAAACTTCCCCTATTGCAAGTCACAAAATCTCTATTCTGACCCATGCCCCTTTGTACCTCTCCCTCACACAAGAGACAAGTAGTTGATAAGTAATTTCCTAGAAATAGTAAAGCTTCAGTGTAGATTTTACAGCACTATCACTTGGTTCAAAGCAAAAGGTATTGGTGCAGACTGCACAGAGGAGAAGGAAAATCTAATTTGTTCAGCTCTGGCTGGCAGGAAATAACCTCTATGTTAACTGTAAAAGTCAGTGTAGACATCACAAGTATAAGGTTTGTCTTCACAGAGCAAAAAGTCCAAAGTAACCACTCTAGCAGAGATCAATTTTTTTTAGTTCAACACACTGCTTGGAATGGGTACAGCATTTGGAATGAAGGGAAAGCCAAATGGCACAAGGAAATCCCAGTGAGGTCAATCATTTGTAACTCCTTTGCCACACTAGCCCTTTTCAGTAAGGAAGCCACACTTTTAGCTATTAAAAGAGGCAGGTCACATGTTGCAATTCCGTTTTTTCCCGAATAGGAGGGGATACTCATTGCAACTACTGGCTTTGAGGGAGAAGGTGAATCTCTCTCATCTCTCATGTTACCCTGCCTGTCCAGGGACCAGGAGAGTCATGGGCTGCCTCATGGCAATCATAAAAGCTGTGGTGGTACCCATTTGTTTGCCAGCTGCTGTTCCATGATGGAGACAAAGATACAGAGCAGTCTGTGTTGGCTTCCCATAGAGGCTTGAACAAATTTCAAATGTTTCCAGTATTACAGCAGGAGAAAAATGGAGAGAAATTCCCCCATGCCTTCAGCTAAACACCTTCATTCCCAGAAAGGAAGTAATCAGCTTTCTGTTTTTCCCATTCAGCAGTGCTTTGTAAGTGCAGTATGGGAGGACAAAGCTGAATAATGAATAATTCTGACCAACGATAACTCTGTCTTTAAAACGAAATTCCTTCAAAAAATTAAGACTTTTGGGTGCAGACACTTTAAGCTACAAATACACATTATCACTGCCTCTTCTCTATGCAATACATTTGTGTGACAGGAGGCAGCTGCTAGATAATTTTTTTCTATCATTTGCCCCTTTTTTCCTCATCTTTTTCTAAGAATGAGTGTTTTTCTTCTGTGGGTCTGCAACCTGTAAAGACTTTTTGTGCAAAAGATTGCAAATCCAATTGCCTGTTCAAAGGTAAGCATAGAATACAGTTCTTACTTGAGCAGAATGAGTCTTAAAAGCATTTTAATTTGAACTAAGATCCAAGTCACTTTTCAAACGTGTTTCTTCTGTAGGTTTTCAATAAAGAAGTAGCTCATGATTTGCCAAATATAGATCATTTAAAATTTAATGCTCACAATAAAAATTGAAAATTATTCTCAGAAATGAGAAACTATTCTTATCTCCAGAAACTATTATCTTTGGGGTTTGGTAGCCAAATTCTACAGGAAATAAACAAGGTAAATTAAGCTGAAGTCTTTCACCCGGAGAGGACAGCAGACTGTTGACTGCAGCATACTGCATGAAAGATAACAAATGAACCAATACCTACTTAAGCTGCTCTGACCTTTTGCTCAGACCTTTCCTGGAATATAATGGCAGGAGAGACAATAAAAGGCTAACACAGCTGATTACCAATTGCCAAGAAATGTCTGGTCAGTAGGTCATGACAGAGATTCTTTTTCCCCCTCTGTCTAGCGATTAAATATCCCTGGCACATTCTTCTGTGACACTAGTTGAGTGTTTACTCATAGAGTGTGCAGTACTCAGGTATCTGGGGAGTTTGGCTTGGCACAGAGAGCTAAGAAAACATATACACATACAGGATATATTTTCTGACAAAAGCAAACTCTATTTCCTCACTGGAATGCTCTACATTCCTTATATCATTCTTATAAATGTTATTTCAAAATGCTTTTAGAAACAGTGCAGCCTTTATTCTAGTGGACAATTTATTTATACATTGATACTGAATGGAGTGATCGTCTCTTCCAGTAAACTGTGTAGGTGATTAGCATTAGTCCATAAAACAGAGAAAAATGTTCACATGTAAAACAAAGGATCATCCAGTATTAGGATCTTTCACAGGCTTTCCTATTGATAAGCAGAGTATCTGATGAGCCTGCTAATTTTCTTGTATAAATACCTAAAGAGGAAGCTATATTCTTGAAAATTCAGTCCCAATAAAGCATTTTAAATACCCCTACCACTGCTAAAGGTGGAATCTCTGTCCCTGCGCTCCTAAATACTCTGCATTATGCTGCCATTGCCAAAGGAATGTCTGCACAAATCCATGTGGTTTTTCCAATGCAAAACACCGGAAGCATCATAGTTACCACTTTAGAACATAAACAATTGTTTTCAAACAACTGTAAGAGGACTGTAAGAGCTCATCTGATCATTCTGTCATCATGATTCACAATACCTCTTCCTCTGCACCTGCATTATAATCATGATTTAGAAGCAGTATGAATGTATACATTATTTGCCTTTGTATTTTAAAAGTGAAATTTTTTTCTCACTGTTTTCATAGGGGTTTCCTATGTTCTTTAGATTCAGAGAAGGTTTTTCTGTGCCGGCCCTGTTGGTGGAAAAGCTCAGCATTACGACAGAGGTAGTTTAGACCAGAGGTTGTCAGTGTCCAGTCTGAACTCCATTCCCATCGAGATCCTAAAATCCAACCGTTCTGTCCCACATGGAGAAGATCCTGCCTGACGCAGCTGCTACTTAGCCTAGTAAGGTCACAGAATCACAGAATGGGTCAGGTTGGAAGGGACCACAGTGGGTCATCTTGGCCAACCTCCCTGCTCACTGACAGGGTACAGCCTCTTGCAGTAACTTTTCGTTCCCCATCTCACTGTTTGTGGTGCTTTATGGTACTTGGCATCATGGTGCGACTTTCTGCTGCTCTGCCTACACCAGAAGGAACCTGCAGAGTCAAGGGTATGTCCATACCTGTCCAAGAGGATTACTCAACTCTCTGCACACAGCAAGAAACACTTTTCCAAATTATTTTCACAAGGAAAATTTCATTTGACTGTCAGATCTATCAACATTAGTTTTCCATATTGTTTTGTAAATATGAGATCAGCACTTGTCAGACAAGTGTAAAAAGCACATGGTAAAACTGTGGCAGGAACCAGAGTAAGTTCTTTATGTAAGTGAAAAAAAAAAAAAGCAACCACCAGGTTTTGCTCACTTCTGGTGTTTTCTGGTTAGGTGGCAAACAGGAAGATAGTCTGCTTTCACAGCTTTTATGTGAGGATAGCACCTGCTCACTAAAATCCACAGAGATCTTGTAGCAAACTGGAAGATATTTTTATATGTTCTAATGAAATTTAGCACTTCACAAAAAGTAATCATTACATCACTTAAACCTTCCCAGTAGGCTAGTAATAGTATTATCTCAATGGCACATAAGAAGAGACTGGCAGAAAGATTAGACTCCAAATTTCCCATAGTGGTTTCTTAGAACTGAAGCTATCAGAGACTAACTTCAATGCTCAGGTGTTAACCATCCAAAATGTTTCTGCTTTTCCTCCTTATAGGAACTTGTTTTGAGCATTCAGGTGGAGGAACGCAGGAAGTAAATTAAGGTGAAAAGTAAAGATTATAAATAGCTTTTCTCAGGGCATAATGCAGAGAGTCAGAGTCTGACAGCAAATCCTAGCCACTGGTCTATGCTTATTCTTGGCCAAAGTCCACCTTGGCCATCTCAGCTGCAAGGCTTCTGCTGGGAAGTGTGTAGTAGTCACAGTGATAAACTCAAAAGCAACATTACCCATGGCCATGGACAGTTTGCGCAGGGTGCTTGGAATCTTGGCCAGGAACTGCAGCTTCAGAACAGTAGGAAAGGACTGAGAGACAGCCTTTATCTTCAGGAGAATTAAGTGCCAACCTTCTTCATGGCAGTTACTCTGTGTGATTACTCTCTGGGCTGGGAAAGTAGACCTGACAGCTGAAATTAGCTCTACATTTGTCTCCTTGATCTTCTTTGTCTGCTCATCTCCTTAACTTCCTTAGATGATGGAAGAGAATAGGCAGAGATTTTGGAGTCACAGTACCACTCTGCCATCCAAAACTACAGAAAAGAGATTAAAGAAGCTAAGACATAAAGAGCATGTACCAGCCACTCTCCTGACAAGTTTTGTGAATTCTAAGTGAACTTATCACATAATATTCATCATCACAGAGGACAGTTTTGTTTCACATTCGCTAGCTGAACCAAACCAAAATGCTGTTGCCCTCTAGCACCACCCATGAAGGGACAGCAGATATGGTACATGTGGTCAGTACAACCCTTCTTGGGCAGACCATTTGGTAAGCACCTCAGCACATTTTCACTCAAACAAGATGCTGGGTGAGCAGCACTTGCGAATGCAGAGCTGTATTTACAGGTTAACCACAGCAAAGTGATGAGGACATGGTGGGGTTGTCATGTTCTCCATTTGTACCAAATAGAAAATTCCCACAGTAAAATCTAAATCACAAGTTTATTTGTTCTTTGACTTGTCTTTAAGATTTAAAAGGCCAGTGCTAACAGTGCTTGGACAACTGGCATCTGTGAGCCAAACCAAAATCATCAACTCAATTCACAGAGGCCACTGAAAAGCTATAGGATGAGTTCTCTGCTTCAGCTAACAGATCGATCTGAAAAGTTTCTTATTTTACTGTGCCAACCAAATACACACAGCCATGAAAATAAAATCCACATTAGCACAACCCCCTTGTTTAACACTCTAAACTCCATAATACAAGTTTACTCATCCAAACGTTCGGCTAAGGTCAACAACTGAACCAGTTCAAACCAGCAAGTACAAATTGCTTCAAGTGATGACTTAAATTATCCTAATTTAAAACACGAATAAAGCCTGTAGACTTTTGTCTCTGCACTAAGTGTCACTTGTTTATGGTTTTCTTTCAATATGCTCTCACATGAGTAGAAGTTCTACTGATCTTCTGGCCTGTCTTCTCAGCTCTGTTAGACATCAAGCTCATTCTCAAATTCATATGCATTTCTGCAAGTTTACTGTCTCCAAGAGTGTTGTAAATTCTGCATTTCACAAAACACTTTGGGCTTTTTTTTCCCTGTTTCTTGCTATGCATAATCACATTGTATTATTTAAATATATAACAATATTACATTGACAGTCTATTTATTCCAAACATTTTTAAGAAAAAAATTAATCCTTTCAGCTGCCTGAAATTGAGAGATGTCAGAGATCTGTGTCAAAATGTTCCCTAAATAGAGACCTATAAAGAAATGTCACCACAGGTGTGAACTACTTCCTTTCAAGGACATCTACCAACAATCTCAACCCTAGCCTTAGTCTGAGAAACCGTCTTTCAAGATACTCTTAAATATGTTTTCATAAGAGCAATCATGTCTCTGCTCAAAAGAGAATTTTACAGAGAATAACATCCTAGAGAAGCACCAAAACTCAATGAGAATTTAATATGGCTGCTGCTGTAAAACACAATAAAAAATTTTCTATAAATACATCAGTACCAAAATGAGGATTAAGGAGAATCCACTGGATGTGGAGGGAAACATTGTGACAAAAGATGAGGAAAGATGAGGTATTTAATGCTTCATTTGCCTCAGTCTTTAATAGTACTACCAGTTTTCTCTGGATACTCAGCCCACTGAGCTGGAAGACAGAGATGGAGAGCAGAATGAAGACTCCATGATCCAAGGGGACATGGTCAAATTACCTGCTACACCACAGAGAGGGTATTGAGGGAGCTGGTGGAAGAGCTCACCTCAGCACTTTCGATCACATACCAGCAGTCCTGGCTAACGAGCCTGGTCCCAGCTGACTGCAGCATGGCAAATGTGATGTCCACATACAAGATGGGCTGGAAGTAGGATCCAGGCAACTACAGGCCTGTTGACCTGACCTTGGTGTTGGGAAGGTAATGGAGCAGATCAGTGTAAGCACAATCACATGGCACATGCAGGACAATGAGGATGTAAGGCCGAGCCAGCATGGGCTTATGAAAGGCAAGTCCTGCTTGACCCACCTGACCTCCTTAGAGAGAAGCCATGGATGCTATCTACCTGGAATTCAGTAAAGCCTTTGACACCACATCATTCTCCAGGAGAAGCCGGCAGCTTATGGCTTGGATAGAACGCGCTCTTCATTGGGTAAAAAATGCCTAGATGGCCAGGCCCAGAGTGGTGGTGACATCCAGTTAGCAGCCAGTCACAAGTGGTGTTCCCTTGGGCTCAGTACTGGGGCAGTCCTGTTTAATATCTCTATCAATGATCTGGATGAGGGGATCAAGGGCATCCTCACCAAGTTCTCAGATAAGACTAAGTTGGGTGGGAGTGTCGATCTGCTGGAGGGTAGGAAGGCCCTGCAGAGGAATCTGGACAGGCTGGATCAGGCTGAGGGATGAGGGATGAGGCTCAACAGGGCCAAGTGCTGGATCCCGCCCTTGGGCCACAACAACCCCAAGCAGCGCTACAGGCTGTGGGAAGAGTGGCTGTAAAGCTGCCCAGTGGAAAAGCACATAGGGGTCCTGGTCAACAGCAGCTGAACATGAGCCAACAGTGTGCCCAGGTGGGCAAGAAGACCAACGGCATCATGGCTTGAATCAGCCATAGTGTGGCCAGAAGGATCAGGGCATTCCTCTGTACTGGGCACCAGTGAGGCTGCATTTCAAGTCCAGTTCTGGGCCCCTCACTCTAAGAAGGACATCGAGATACTGGAGTGTGTCCACAGAAGGGCAACAGAGCTGGCAAAGGGTCTGGAGCAGAAGTCGTACAAGGAGTAGCTGAAGGAGCTAGAGTTGTTTAGCCTGGAAAAATGGAGGCTCACGAGTGACCTTATTACTCTCTTAAAACTACCTGAAAGGAGTTTGTAGCAAGATGGGCGTTGGTCTCTTTTCCCACGGAGCAAGAGACTGGATAAGAAGAAATGGCCTGAAGCTGTGCCAGGAGAAGTTTAAGTTGCATATTAGGAAAAATTTCTTCATGGAAAGGGTTGTCAAGCATTGGCACAGGCTGTCCACAGTAGTGGACAGCCATCCCTCCACCATCCCTGAGGTTATTTAAAAGGCATGTAGATGTGGCACTTAGGGACATGGTTTAGGGGTGGACAAGGCATTTCTGGGTTAGAGTTGGACTTAATGATCTTAGGGGTCTTTTTCAACCTAAACAATTCTGTGATTTTATCACAATTTTGATTTGGCAACCATTTGGATTTCTTCAAAAGTCTGAATTTTCCAGGGGAATATTTCTTCCTGCTGTTTAGGGTTGATTCCTGAAAGTAGCACTCAATGATTCTCCACCTGTTCAATTGCTATCTGCATAGTAGGATGAATAGTAGCTTCTCAATGCCAACAATAGAGTAATCGTGAACATTATTGGAAATGATATCACATGAACTTGCTCAAACAGCCATGGCACAACATCATATGGCTGTAATTAGTAGCAGTACCTCAGAGTATGGTGTACCACCTCACTGTAATGACATGTATTTGTTTAGGCATTATATTCTTGGACTAAAACTCTTGGTCTGTAATTTTTAAACTGACTACCAAATCTTCCTGGGCAGGTGTCCCAGCATGTGTAGTCTTGTCTGCACAGTGACTAAGAAAACATTGAATAAGAGTACTTGGTGATGTGGAGTGGTTGGGTGTTTTTTTGTTTTGTTTTTGGTGGTAAAGGAGTGTCAGCTGAACCTTGAAGGAAAACAAAAATGGTGGCCTCAGATCACCAGTTGATTTCTGCTGTGTATTCTGAAAAAAAGGTTGCTTTCTTTATAAAAATGGTATGTTACATTCACTTATTTCAGTGGTATTTTCAATGGATTAGTAAGGTACATTATTTTAAAATCAGAACATGCATCCTGAGGCTTACACTCGCCACTCCAACCCTCTGCAAACAGGAAATGGTAGTGCCTAGTTCAACAGAACAGAGCAGCATAGCAACAAAATGGAACTTTGTGTGTTGAGTTCTAAGTCCTCTGTGCCCATACAGAAGCATGCTGGAAAGCTCTTGCAAGGGGGAAGGAAGGAACCGAGGAACAACCACATAATGCCCAATTTCCAAGGTGAATCTCACAATGTGATTTGATTTAATTCAAGAGTTTTCAGAGATGTATTCACACTAGTTGTGAAAACAACTACTGAATGGATCCTAAGTGACTAGCAAATGAATCTAAATAAGATACACAAGAGGTAAACAGCATGATCTCCAATTTAGTCTAATTATTTTTCAAGAGTATCTGCAGGGTTATGATTCCAACATACTAAGAAATAGGCATCAGAATACAGCTCCAGTTTCTGTATTCAAACACAGGAACCTTCTTTTCAGACTGAGGCAGAGAAGCTTATTCCTTCTCTTACCATTGTCATCCTAACAGTGACTCTCTCCCTTCTTTCGGATTCCTAGCCACCTTCTGCTGTGAACGTACATTGATTTTCAAGCTTTCAAGCCACCTATTCACACTGGCCAGCATCAACATAGATGGCTCAGGCACCACCTCAGGAATGTGTTCTGTATACATCTGGATTGTTTAGCATCATACAGCTGTGCCATATTGTGCAAGGATTATGCTACCAGTTTGGACTTTCTGGGAATATTTATCTAGTTTTAATTAAGCAAGTACTTTTAATAGTATCTAGTAGGAGTTTAAGGGTGTAAGCAATAAATGCATTTAGAAGAGAGTGGAATGTCACTGAACAGCTTGTGACAGTAATCTGTACTATGAGTTATAAAACAGCAATCTAGGGTGTGATTTGTGTGGTTGGCTTATACGGGGGAAAAAAAATTAAAAAAGGCAAATTCCATTATACAAAATATTCTTTCACTTTGCAGTCAGCATAACTGGAAACACAGCCTGTGGCAGAAGCCAACATTGTTTCAGACTGCATCCATCCTCTCCCAAGCTCCAGGCAAATCTTCTGCTATTCATTCTTGTTTCACTAGACTGCAATTGCAGTAAAGTGCATCTTAAGATGTGACTACTTATTTAACTGTTGGTAATTTATTTACTCATATCAAAATAGCACCTAGACATTCCAGTGAGGATTTAAACCTCATTGTGCTTCTCACTGTGCAAAAACATTACAAGAAATAGACTCTAGAATCCCAAAATTTATAGCTGAAACAAGCAGGCTACATAGAGAGTGGAAAAATTAAACTATTTTCATCAAGGTGATACAGCAAAGATACCTTGGTTCGTTTCTTGATTCAGCGATACATA
>JAWWLZ010000094.1:53695328-53708537 GCA_035041345.1 Poliocrania exsul
GGTGTTTCTCTTTTTTGTTTGTTTGTTGTTTGTTTGGGGTTGCCTTTTAAGCAATTCTTGTCTCAGAATGGAGTACTGTTGTGCTCTTCCTCTAATCTGGAGCAGTTGTCTGTTTTCTCAGTTTTAACTGTCAGCCGTGGTCAGCATGGTTTTCACGAATGCAGAGGTGTATCAAGCAGTGGGGAAGACATGGAGTACCTCCTTGGACTAGGCTTCCTCTACAAACTATGCTTCTGTTTTTGTGGCATAGTCAAAGCAATATGAGGCACAGTGATGAACAGTGGCATCTAAGAGATCTCTAGGATCATCAAGAAGTGCAACCATGAAGGAAATCCCTTTTGAAACATATTATTCCAGTGGTGTCTTGTTCCACTATAGCTCAAGAACAGGAAATCAGCATTCTTTGGAAATGTGCTGAATGTGAGGAAAATGGAACATTCTTCCCCATCTGCTGGAAATACTCTAAAGTAAACAAGGGTGCTAAGTACTGGGCAGAAATACTGGAAGTAATTTTTTAAAATAACAAAAAAGCAGACGCCAATGGAGGCCCCTAGTCATCTGTCTAGGCTTAGCACTGGAAAGAAATTACGGTTTGGGAAACTAAATCTACAGATAGCTGCCAGATGGCTAATCATGGTTAGTGGAGAACACAAAGGGCTTTGCTTGATGATCAGGCTTAGCAAAATAACAGATGTCCCCCCAAAAATGAAAATTTAACAGATTCTGAAAGGTTGAAAGTCAGTAAATTTATACAGTCTGGCTCACAAATTCAAACACTTCATTTAAATGCAAGACCTTGCTTAAATCTTGACTGTTATCTAGGAAATACAGGCTGCCAGGCAAAGCCTTAACAAACAAAAGGGGAACAGTGCAGGGTTTGCCTCTATTACTAGTATACCACAACCAATATTAAACTAAGATGGTACAGTTATCAAATCTCCTCCTTGTATTGGGCTAGGAAGCATTTCCCATATCTCCATTAGGCAACACAACATTGCTATACCTAATACAGTCACTTAAATACCTTAGAAAAATCATCAAATGTGTTACATGTCCTAGGTCCAAAGAGGTGACCTAGGAAATATAGCATATGCATAATAATTAGAGAAATAAGTTTGATTTCACATAAGAGTGTGTTGTATACCCATTTTGCAAATGTACACAAAAGCCAAAAGAAACCCCAGATGTTTTAGTGTAAGAAATAGAAAAGTTTGTTGGGGTTTTAAAGCAATTTATTACTCAAAGCAATTTACTGGAAGCATTATTAGTGTAAGTTAAACAATGAAAGATAATTTTTCTTTTCTTGCAGTAGCTAAAACTTATAAAGTACTTATAAATACCACTGCCAGAGCCACTATGTACTCTGTATCTCCTCAATAATCCTGTTACTTGACTTTTCCTCCTTTTTACCTTGACAACTTGTGGCCCTTTCCAAATAACTTACTTCGCTGTTACAATCATTGGTTCTTTTTTTAGCACTAGGGTTTGACTCAAATAGGAAGCGAAATCACTCTGTTTCCTTTCTCTTCAAGCTACGTGTCAGCCAGTCAAGCAGTTAGCATCCTGTCCTTGTTTTCTTGATTTTCTGTTTCACTTCACCGTTATACTGGAGCTTCATTTCACAAAGAAATTGACATCAGTATTGTCATTAATGTTTCAAAAATCAAGATGTTTCAAAAATCAACAGTAACTGAAAATATATACATTGTAAAAAAGGTACCATTAAAGGTTGAAAATGCAGAAGACCTCAGTTACTGTGGCTTTTCTTTACATTTTTTGTTAGATTGCATTTACTTACTTGGGTAGCATATTTTTAGAAAACTGAACATGAAGACCAACCTGGTAAAAAACAATGAAAAAAATTAAATTCACTGAAAACAGAATTTCCCTTTACTTTTTCTTTTATATGTTAAACTTTTTCATGGAAACATGGTTTTGCAGTCTCCATTTGTACATAGGCAATGTCACAAAAGGTTATTTTAACATTATATTTTTGGTGCACAAAACAGATTTAACTCCCTTTGCAGAAAATTAATTCCATCCGCCACAGGTATAATTTTTTATCTGCATTTTAGACTTCTCTATCAAAAAAAAAATTCTACAAAACAGGATCAAACTGCTTTAATACAGATACACTGCATTAACAGTATAAAATCTCATACAGGATAAGAAGGTTGCTGCTGAAGTAAAGATTTCTGTTACCTGATATGGGCTTTACATATCCTAGAAAACTTTCCCTCCTCAGTTAACTTTAACAACATATGAAAAGGGAAAAAAATGCTACTATATCTTGAAATATCTTTACTTCTGCACCAGTATTTTATAAAGTTTCTGAATAGTTCAAGATACTTTCACAATGATCCCATTTCTCTGTAACTTGGGGATGTCTTGCCTGTTATAACTACAGATAGGTATTTTCTTATTAATTTCTGAACACCAACATGCCTTAAGAGCACAAGGGCAGGTTTATTTCCACTCTTCCATTAGTCTGAATTTCATGCTCCCTAAATTTATTTTAGGAGGAATCACTCTAATACAGGCTATAACCTCTAAAATCTAAAAGTTTGGAGCTAAAGGCAAAACAAGGTAATTCCTATAAAAAATTCATTTTCTTGAGTGTTTTCTTGAAAATCTTTACATATTCATGGTACTGATTGCTTAGGTTCCATGTAAGCAAGAGGGGTTAGCAGAGGCCAGTAGAATCCTGTAGAATCTGGCAAAAGAGTCCAGTCCTGCTGTTATGGAACTCAGTAGCAAATACCTATTCATTTAACTAAAATCAGATTTAGGATTAATATAAATTCATACTTAACTTTCTAATAGTGGCTGAATATTTAATTCCTCAAAGAACATCCTTACCTTAGAGGGTCAGTAATAAAACACTCCTTAGCTTTGCTGGTCTAGATATTAATCAGAAAGTTTCACTTCACAGTTCAGGAACCAAATCAACTAGCCCTTAATATGATGAAAATCTAGCTATGATTCTTCAACATAACCACACCACCAAGACAACATCATATTACTATAAACAAAAACACTGAAAACATAGTGATCATGTTGACTCCAGCTATTTTGAGGGGAAAAAATAAACCAAGCATAAGGAATCCTAAATCAAAAACTGAAAAGCTTCTACTTGGATTTTTTTTTCAGTGAGTTTTGGAATATTATGTTAGGTTACATACCTTTTCTCAAGAAAAGTGCATAGATTAATGAGCAGGTAAAAAGTAGTTTCTTGACCTGGCTAAAAAAGCACCTTCTTGCAGCATTGCATGTGCTTACAAATGATACTTTTTAAAAAGTATGTCCCTTACCAGTTTAGAGCTATCAAGTTTATAGTGTGTAAGCCAATAAACCTAATGTTGATCTGGATCCAGCTTTGCTTAATTAACTTCCTGTCTGCAAAATTCCCCTAGAAAATCAACTGGATATAATTTAAGGCTTCACATTATTAAACTCTTGTTACATTTACTCCAGACGTGGCTGAATTCAATCATCTGTGAAAGGGACTTCTTACAGACAGAAATGAGACTGAACTTTCTGTCTTTAACTCAGACTTTTTTTTCTTAAGGTTGTGGACGAAGAACTGCTGTTTATAGAGAAAAGAACAGTTGTGAACACAAGAGAATAATTTCCTCTCATCCCTCAGATACAAGGGTCAGCAACTTGTCAAGGATTGTATGTCAAATTGTATTTTTCTTTTCTGACTCAGTGGTTGAACTTGCTGGAAGGAACTCAGCAGGAGCCAGGAACTGCTGCTTCCCAAGGAATAAGATCCCATCACCATACAATCAATAGCTCATCTGTGTGTGAGATAATAGTTTCACAGAATCACAGAATTATTTAGGTTGGAAAAGACTTCCAAAAATATCAAGTCCAACCTTTGAACAACCTCCACCTTATCAACTGGACCATGGTACTAAGTGCCACATTCAATTGTTTCTTGAATGTTTCCAGGGATGGTGGCTCCACCACCTCCCTGGGCATCCCCTTCCATGGTTTAATAATCCTTTCCCTGAAGAACTTCCTCTCGATCTCTAACTTGAATGTCCCCAGGTGCAACCTGAGGCATTTCCTCTTGTCCTGTCACTTGTTGCCTTGAAGAAGAGACAAAAACCTGCACCTGGCTACAATCTTCTTTGTTTTACAGAGTGATAGGATTGGCCCTGAGCCTCCTCTTCTCCAGTCTCCAGATCCCTCAGCCAATCAATACATGATTTACAGGCCCTTCACCAGCTCCATTGCCCTTCTCTGGACATGCTCCAGCACTTCAATGTCTTTCTTGTAGTGAGGGGTCCAGAACTGGACACAGGATTCAAGGTGTGGCCTCACCAGGGTCAAAGCACATCTACCATCAAATTCTAACTCAGGCACTGCGATCAGCAGTTTGTTAATCACAGCTTCCTTTTCTCCCTGTCTGTATCTGCTCTAGTACTTCTGTCAGTAGCAAGGGTTCCCACAGATCACAGGCTGTGATACCAACCTACCTAACCAAATATGCCTCTTAATGGTGAGAGATGCCCAGGACAATACTAAATAAATCCACATGCAAAATTCAGGGGAAAGAAATGCAGTGAGCAAGAAGCTCTAAAGAAAGGCAAGGAAGAAAAAAGCCTGAAACCCTGAAACACTGCAGGAGAGCAGAGACAACAGCAACCACCACGTCATTCCTGAGAACACTGAGTGTTCTAAGAAACTTTGAGCTGCAAACAATCTGCAAAGCAACTTTAGACCATAGCTTATACAACATTTGAAAAACTTTACCAGCACTAGGAGTAGTAACACAATGACACTACAGGGCAGGTTTTTTCAAAATGAGATATGGAATACATCTTTACACAAAACATGGAATCGCTCCAAAGGAGATGGTTGCTTATTGTGAATGTATTGCTGTATTTCCAGACATTAATGGTCATCTAGGTCTCTATAAAATATGCATATATCAATGACACACAATTAAACTTGTAATAAATGGCAGGCAGGCATAAATATAGTACTAAAAAAATTCAAGCAGACATGTTGAATATATTCCAGTAATCCTGTAAATAGTAAATGCATTGGATAGTACATGGCCTGATAGCTCAATCATTATTGATAAGTTACTGATTACCACAGAATTGTAAAATAATTTGGTAAATAATTTAGAAAGCAAGCTCTGGAGGCACTGTGGTTCCACCCTCCTCTCAAAGCTCATATTATCCACTATCAGCTCATGGGAGAACAGTGCACTCAACACATCCAAAGATGAGGTTATCCAACTTCCCACTAATGTTTTTCAAACCTTTCATTTAAAAGAACCTGCATGTATTATTGTTGTTATATGTTGACATGAATTTTCATCAAATTCGAGGCATTAAAAGTAATTTGCTAATGACTCCTCCTGAATCCAGCTTATCAGGCAATGATAAATGACAAAATGATTTATAAGGATTTCTGAAATACATTTATTCACATTGCTAAGGACTGCTTATAAAATATCAGGGTAGTGAAAATGTTCATGCCTCTTGTTCAACAAAGTATCACTGGTGAATGAATTATTCTTTTAGTTGATATTGTCACAGACAGTTGGATAATAAAACTCAAGTAATAGCAGATACCAGCAAGTTGTTTCATAAGGGATCTATTCAGAAAAGGCACTGAAATATGAACAAGAGCCATTTATATCATTTAGGATATATTGATATTGACATGAACCTGATCCTGAGTATGCAAGATCTCTCCAAGAGGATTCTCCCACTGCTTAATTACCTATAGAAAAAAATATATTCAAGTCAACCTTTACAGACTGAATGACAAGTGGCAACGGTGACCCAAGAAAGTAAGGAGAAAAAGAAAAAGACAGGAAAGTGAAAAAGAAACAAGTAGACAATGATATTGTAAAGAATGGGAGAGCATTAATCTACGGCTATGATAATGGTTTGGTATGTAAGTTACATCCCCTACCACTAATGTTTGTCTGCCATTGTCTTTTTTCCCTTAGGATCTCTGACTCTGCAGAAGGTCTACATTTTTCCATACATTTATACATCATCAAGACAATGTGCTCCTACTCCAGTCTGGGAAATCTGAGTGCTGCAACAAAACCAAATTCAAAATTCTGTTCTTGGAAGTTAAAGCTTGATTGCAAATATTCTTACCCGAATTTCAAGTAACAATAATTTCTGTACCTGGACCTGGGCTCTAAAGAGAATGTCTCACCATTCAGAGTCGAAGATGCTCTCAGGCTATGATTCATATGCGTCTGGCTTATCTCTTAAAGCAAGCTTTCACTGCTATTGACACTGTGGAGGAGTTTCAGTACTGAGAAAATGGGATTGATTTTGCTATTCTTATGCATGATCACCGTAGTATTTTTTGGCTAAATTCTGACTGCAAAGCACTTGTTATGGCACATGGTGAGACAAGAGGAAAAGGAACTCTGTGTAATTTCAGAATGGCAGAATTCCATGTTATATAGCTAAGGGATAGTATAAATACAGCACAAAAATACCCTTAGCCAATTAACCTTTTCCCTAAGAGAACTCTTAAAAGGAACTATTTTGACAGCCTAATTCTAGAAAAGTTGTAAGTACAACAGTTATATTTCAATCAATCACGGTTAGGCTACCTCCCCACGTGGGTGTGCCCTTCCAGCCTGCACAGTGGATTTTTTAGGTGAGGCTCAGCGTGCGCAGAACTGGCCCCGCCCTTTAACTCCTCAGGTCCATCTGCCACGGCCGAGCGAGCTTGGACGGTGACAGTGAAGTCCTCAAGACTAGAACCTACAGCCCCCGGTATTCCCAGGAGGTCTCCCATTCAAGTACTAACCGGGGCTGACCTTGCTCAGCTTCTGAGATCTGACGGGATTGGGTGTCAACAGTTGTATTTAAAGTAATGGTAAAGGGAGCTGAGAAAAGAGGAAAATATATCAAAGTAAGGTTGGCAATGACAAAGGAGAAAAAGAGCACAAGGAGATAAAAGAAAGGAAGAACTCCTAGTAAATGGAAAAGAATGGTAAATAAATGGTAAGGTAGAAGATAGATCAGCAAGACCAGAAATGAAAAATGCAAAGTAGGTCCTCAAAGATAGTGAAATATATGGGACAAAGATCTGTATCTTTGTGCCACACATGAAGTTACAGTCAGAATTGGCTAATACAAATTATTGTTGTTTCTTCCATGCCCTACTGAATGTGTAAGTTTCCTAGATACTTGTTCACTCTAGGTATAAACTATTTAGACTTGTAGCTGATGGAAGCTATACCACAGCCTAGTACCTCTCAGCAGTAGGAAATTGTTACCAAAAGCCAATATTCTCCTTTGTTCTCTTTCATTCTGTTGCTTACTTCATTCCCTATGCAATTACATGTTCAAATTCCTGAATTCCTGTATTCCTTTTTACCTCTCTTAGTTATGTCTTTACATACAAATATATCCTGCATGTTGAATTTTGTCACTGGTTATTCAATTGTTTCTATTCTCAAGTCTTCTTCATTCCTTCATCATATGACATTGTTGCTCTTTCTCCCAAATGCACTCAGTTTTAGTGATATTATCAGTAAAATACTCAGGACTTAATATATTTTACTCTGCAATGCCTTAACTGCTCTAAATAGCATCAGTCAATGTATCTACAATGTCAATGTAACTGTAAGTCAAGGAGGGGTTCTCTAATACTAACTTGGTTTCAGTTTTACTGATGAGAATGTACTTCCCCATGAATTCCACAGCCTTTACTTGTAGCAACAGGCTCTGGCATTTTGTGTTTTCTAACAGTTCAAGCAGAAAACTTCAAGCGCAAAGCTGCCAAGACCCTTTTAAAAAATGTATAACTTTAAAGAAATTATATATCATTGCTTTCTTCTGGGCAATCAAGTGGTATTTCACTGTATTGAATTCAGTGCTGTGGAACAGTAGGTATAGCAGCGAAAATTACAAAAAGGACTTGTCAGTAGTTTGCATGTAGCATATTTCCTCTCTGTAAGCTCCACATACAGTTTCTTCAATATGTCTCTACCATCCTATACTGTGAAGTTACAAGCTGAGGTATCACAAAGTCAAAATTTCCAACAGCAGCTTAATTCATACACACCCTTTGTTTTAGAGTCTTTCCACTACCTAAGACCAGCCCTCACATAGACAAGTTTTAGCTTTAGTCTGGAGACTCTACTGCTTAATGGAGCAACTACAGTGTGGAGTATGGAGTCAGGCACCCCTTGTGCTGTACCTGCTGCACTCTGCAGTTGAGGACCAAGACCACAAGCTCTATTTATAATTCTGCACCTTATATGCCGGTTATTATACAAACTGAAGAGGCATGTCATGTGATGTTGTTCTGCACAAACTAGAACTTTGTTGTAGCCTGCCCAAAACACAACGGAAGGCCTGGATAACCATGGCCAGTGATAATGGCCTGACTAGAACTGTTCCCTCACCCACTGGAAAGTGCCACTTACATGTTTTTTAAGAGGTCAGCATCAGAAAGGAATCCACAGTTACATCTATATAACATAGACTGGATTTTCATAACAGAGACTGAACAGCAGCCTTGGTTTCAGAAGGCCTTTTTCTCTGGCTAGTATCCCTTCTGTCAGCCCAATACTCAGGCCCAGCTCAGTTGTTCTTCACAAATGACTTTATTTTGCCCAAATACTAGATTAGTTTGGCAAAAAAGGACCAAAGTTCTTGGGCATATTTGTTATTGGCTATGCTGCTCATGAAAATCTTTGTGGCCAAGTAGGAAAGACACTTCTACTCATTATGAAGACATCATCATTTTAATCATCTCCTTCTATTCCAGGTTGCGTCTTCTTGTCTATGTCCAAGAATTCTGCCCTAAGCATTTGTGCAAGAACACATCTACATTTGGTCTGATCTGTGTGTGCAGAATTACTCCAAATGCATGTTAGCTCTAGTAGCTGCCAAAAACATACTAAATTCATGGGCAGCTCATGTATGTGGCATAAGTGATTGCAGTATGTCATAACACCTTCACCTCATCCTAGCTCTGGATCAGCATTTCTTTGCAATGAACTGTATTGCTTGTTCTGACTTAACCATTTTCTATGATTGATTAATTTAATCCTTTACAGTATTTTTATTTTATCTTCATTGAAATTTCGTATTTGTTTTCCTTTTTCTGGTCGCACTTTTGGTCTTGTTTACCAAGAAGACTGCACTCCTTTTTTTCTGATTGTCCTACCCACTATCTTTTTGGGGAAAAAATCCCCTAGCAATATGTTCCATCATTCAAAGCTGACAGCATAAGTGTAAAAGTACATTAGCTGTATGATTTCCACTCCAGAAAAACAAGCAGATTGCTAGGTTTCACACTGCTCTGTTAGATGTGCTATTAATTTAAAGTGGGCTATAACCAATGTCCTTTCTATTCCACGTGCCCTGCTGCAGCTTCCTGGTGTCACCATTCGTATTCCTGAACAAAAACAACAAAAGAACAGAGTCAAGTCCTCTTGAACAACCCAAAGCTTTCCTGTCAAGCATATCACACATGGAGGAGCCAACTATCCCCATTCCTAACTTCTTCCAGTGATCACAACATTTTCCTGAAGTTCTGAAGCCCAGCTGCCACTCTACAGACCCTGACTGAGTTTTGCAAGATCTCGTCCAGAGACCCTCAGATTTTAGCAACCTACTGGCCATAGTGATACCAAGGAATGAGAACAGTCCTGTGGCCATATACTTCATTCATTCCCTGGTGAAACACATGCCATCAAGTATCAAGTTGTACATATTTGTTCATTTGCCAATAATGGCTGTTTGTGACTCAGTGAATTTTACCCCTTTTGTCAGAGGATGACAAACACCTACTTGCTCTTGAGAAAAAGAAATCTCCCTCAAAAAGAAGTATTGAATTACCAAGCCTATTTTTTGCTGCCACCAAGCAGCTCATGTTTGGTAAATTGTAAGACACTGAAATGCTGTAACTGTGACTAAATCATTTTCAACAGTTACATCAGCCATTTTTTGCCTTGCTGCTGCCTTTCAGCCTGCCCCCTCCCTACTTCTTAAGAAGACTTTATCATGACTTCATGATCTACAAGACTATGGCTTCAACATGACAATCTGCTACTGTTCTGATCACTCAGGCCAAAGGACTAGTCCTCTCCACTTGGCAGGGCAGGGAGGGGGGTGGGAACTGACAATTCTTCATGTTAACAAATGTCAGACACTGGAGATCCCAAGTTCAAATTCGGGAGAGTGCTACAAGCTGAGATAATATCACTTCAACAATAGGTTTGGATGTTTCACTGAACCTAGGAGGCAAATAGTTCCATACGGTAATTCAGCCACCTCACAGAAAATGTCTTTGACTGGTCATGTGTCAGAACACTGGCCATTGAAGGGTCTTGTTCAGTTTCTCCCTTACTTCAAAAATCTTTCCCAATAGCAACTCATCTCTAAAAAAACTCACCTGTATCCAGACCCAGGAATCTTTTCACACCACCGATGCATCTATAGAATGCTTTGTGTCCTTATACCAAGATAATAATTTCCAAAAATGTTTTTCCCTCTCTGTAGCATATTTATTGTAGGATTCAGTAGATTTTGCACTGAGTGCAAACCTTGTCACAGCTTGTTACAAAACTGCTTCAAATGCCCATAAGAAGTGTTACAAGTTTGTTCCTTGGCAATTTCTAACAGCGTCTCTAAAAATATCTCTGCTCCCACAGTTGAGCAGCTACTCAGAAACCTTTGCCAATCACTAAATGGTTTTCAAGTGTCACTGCCTATCTCCACAATCCCAGGCTATCCTCTTCTTCCTGGACTGGAAAAAGCAGATGGTGTGAAGGCATGCTCCACCTACTTAGATCCTAGCTGTGGATCATCAGACCTTGGAAATATCCTATATAGCCCTGATCTGAACACTGTGCTGAAACACAAATTGGAGTGTAAGTAAGCAGATGAGTAATTCATCTCAAAGACCTTCCAATTCCTGCTAATTAACTTTCTTTTATTCTTGCCTCATGCATTTAGGGATTATATGACTAAACATTTAGTTAAGCATATAGACTAAACTTTTCATATAATGTTTCATTTAATGTGCAGGTTAAAATGCTAGCTTGAGGGAACATTTTTAAGTGTATCAAGTGGCAGTTGCAATAATACTAGCTTTTTACCTGCTTGCAACAGAAAATGCCTGATGTCTAAGAACAATCATATTTTTGGCAACTAAATTGTTCCTGAATAAATGATATTTTGTGCCAATATAAAAAAAAATTAAGTATAGTTGCAAATAAATAACTTTATGTGCAACTTCAGCTCTGTGTAAATAGTTTTACACTGAGTTTATAAATAGCCTGTGAAATACAAGAGCTCTGGCTTATTTGAAGAGTTACAATACATGTCATATGCAAGTGAAGCCTGATGGAATTTTTGAAGGAGGGTGGAGGGGGATGTTGTTCTACAAGTTCTGGCAATATACCAGGAATCGCTTCAGGCTATAGGATTTCAGAATAAGAATGTCACAAGAGGCTTTCTGCTGGCTGGGGGAGGGGGGAGAGTGAAGCACCTACTTCTGGAATGTCTATTTAGCAGTAGAAACTCAAGTGGTCTTAAAAGACACAGAAGACATGCTAAAACAAGAGAAAAAAAAACAAAAACATTAATTTTTTAGGTCCCTCTAGTTAAACCCTGGTTCCACTTCAACATTTGTTGCTAAATATTAATTTTTGAGGGTAGGCATATCCATACAGACTGAAATCTACCAATCAAACTGTACTTGTATTTTGTGCAGTCTCAAACTGTCATCTTGCACCAACATAAACACAAACAAACTAAGCACAATCTGGAAAGCAAAAGTGACAAACTGTAATACTTTTTTCATAATGAAAAAACAGTGAAACTTATTTTCCAGATGTCAGTTGTCCTGATACACTAAGAAAGGCTTGAACACCAAAAACTCTGTAGGAGAAAATGGAACGGGCTGCAACTATTGAGTGTAGAGATCATCAGCGGGACAAACAGCAATATCCAGAGCATCTAAAGTTAATAGGAAGAGCAGCAGCTGTGAAAAGGGACATAGAATAATAAATGTAATCTGCAGGTTAGATAAATACCTGTAAGAAATTATGTAAGCATAGACAATTTTGTCTTGAGGAAAGCAGAGGAACTAAACGACCTCTGAAGCTGCCATCCTGCTTTACTTTGTTGTATAAAACACATACAACACTCTCAGAGTTAGCAACACCATTTTGTTGGGGATGTTAAGCCATCTCAGAAAATAAAACAAACATTATCGGAGACTGGTACTAAATACATGAGAAATAGGTTATCTTCCACTATGTTTTTCCAAAGGTCTTAATTTTCTCATTAGCAGCTCATGCCAGTAGTTCAAAAAGGATATTGAACTAGGTATTTGCTGTACGTCTAGCGAATCTACCCAGTGCTCTGAAGATGTAACTAAAATATAATATAGCTCATATGCTACTCAAGCCCAAAGGTAATTTATGAAGTGAACGGTCAAATGCCTGAAGTGTATGGCAGGAAGCAACTCGAGCACGCATCAGTGATGTCTGGTACTTTCCTGATTATAAACAGCATCCTTTTTGACACTCTCAGCACCACTACAGCTTGTGGCTTGGCACTGAAACATAGTCCTTCTTAATCCTGAAGAGGAATTAATCTGGAACAAAGCAGGCATCTTAGAGTAAGTGTGTCTGAATTTCCAGGGTTTCAATGAGGAAATGTGCAAGGATAACCATGGAAGGAAGCTAGAGACTTCACTGGATCATGATCACACTGATGATCTATACTAAGGGCCATTCCTCAGCAATCCAGCCTTCCTTTTGCAAGGACTGAACTCCTGCCCGATTTCCAGGGCCTGAAGCGCGGACTGCTCTCGCTCACACCGCAGCTGTTCACGGGAGGGCTCTCCAGCCGCTCGCGCTCCCAGGGGAGCCTTGCGAAACGCCGCGAAGGCAGCGGGCTGCTCGGGCCTGCCCAGGTCGGCACCGCCGCCGCGCCGCCCGCGCAGGACACGGGCTGGAGAAGTTTCCAGCGCCCCGGCCGGCGGCGCAGGGACCGGCCGTGCTCAGCCGGGTGTCCTGGAGCTGCTGCCACCCCTGACCCACATGGCCGGGCAGAGCCGTGCGGGACCGGGTCCGCCCCCCGCGCGCGCCCCCGCGCCGCTGGCGCGCGCCCCCGCGTTACGGGAAGCCCCGCCCCCGGTGGAACGCGCCCCCTCGGCGACGTCACGGGCGCCGCTGGCCAATGG
>JAWWLZ010000094.1:53711086-53736312 GCA_035041345.1 Poliocrania exsul
TACTATCTGTCTGGCTTGTTACAAAACCTCAAGCAATAGCTGCTTTGTGCAATATCACTGGCTCTGTCTGCCTGAGATCTGTGGATTCTTAGTGAGAGATTACCATTTGAAGCTGTAAACTTAGACCTGAATTTTTTTGAGGAATTTCTGTAAATCCATTTGCCAGCAACCTTTGGTCTTTCGTGATTTATGTGGTGATGAGCCTTAATAGGCTGAACGCTTTCCTGTGGTGGTTGTGGTGTTATCTCTGCTTCCTGACTTGCAAGCTGGCTTTGCTGGCAACCACGTGTTACTTTGGCTTTTGTCTCTTAAACTGACATTGTCAGTTGTAGGTCACTTGAAAAGAAATCTCGCCTCTCTGAAACAGAGATGATAATTCATTTTATGACATGTGTGTATTCATTTTGGGGTAATTCTCATGATTTATGACATAAGATTAATTTCTAAGACTTCTCTCTTGCTCAGAATAAGTAATAATATCTGTTTTGGATGAATGCCTGACACTTTTTCAGAAACGGTTAGTCACAGGTTAGTCATAACACTCAACACTTAATACTTTGTGCATGTGAAGCTTGGCTATAGGGTCGTTCTTAGCTTTTCACAGGACACTGCCTGAAGCATCAGCTTAAGTTTCAGGCACGAAGGCTTAGTGCTTTCCTTTCAGTTGGTTCCAGGATGTGAAGACTAATAGAAGTCCCATATGATTTAGAGTTTAAATAGAGTGATCTCGTGGCATAGAGGTTTTATAAGTCTGTCTTTACTGAAATAACCAGAGCATTTTAACACGTTTTTTTCTTCTTTGGCATAACTTAAATTCTGTGAGTTAAGGACTATCACCAGCAGCAGTTTGCAATTGAACATGGTTTTCTTTACTCTGTAGTAAAAATCCTTTGATCCTTTGACTTTGATCCCTTGCCACTTAGGCAGAATAAACTATGAGAGTAACTTGACAAACTTTGAGCATCAGGTTTTTTCCTCTGTCTCCCTTTCCCCACCTAGTGATGCGCAGCAAGTGCATAGTATAGATCAGTGTTGATTTGGCTTTCATTTTATTTGTTTAAATAAAAAGCGTCTGAACTGACCAGCTGCTTCAGTGTTAATTCAGCATCAATTTCAACTGACTTTGTTTAGGCTCTGCATAATGACTGAAAGAAACAAGTGAGTTTTCTGTTGTCTAGACTAACAGCTTAGTCTGACTTAAAGTAGTTAACGGTGTTTAGCATTTCTGTTGAACGATGGCACTATCGTTTACAGGGTGGAATGGCTTATGCGCAGGCTTCTGCATTGTCTTGCACCTTAGCGTTTTCACTTGCTCAGATAAGAAAATGCTACTTTGCACTGAAGTATCTTCGTCATTCTAATGTGAAGTACTGGCTCCTTGTTTTGTTAGTTACAAGCCCCACCATTGTTTTCCTTTTACTTTTTTTGTTACAGTTTTCAAGCAGATAAGATGGATGAAGGTGTTTAGTGTAATTCTGGTTCTTTCCCCTAGAACTAAATTTCACTTAAGAATCAGTCTTCTTAAAGCCAGAGACCTCTGATGTTTTTAAAAATAGCGCACATTAGAAGGGATTGTAAGCGCCCCTTTGTGGGTTGGGAGGTGTGTAGCTTCAGTCTTCTTCAAACTGTATTGATCAGCGTGGGGGGTGGGGTGGGAGAGGAAGAAGTAAATTACGCCAGATTAGCCTAAATCAGGTATATGCTGAATTGCAGCATGATTTTGGCACTGTAGTCACAACTGCTTGTTTCCCATGCTGTAGGTGGGTGGTCTTTCTGCTTAACTCTCCCTTGCAGATGGTAGAGAACAAGTCTCAGTTCCCTTCCTTTTAGGAGCTGGAAGCAGTGGTACTTTAACGTGTGGAGGGTTTCATTGCTTCCTCAAAACAGGTGGGAGGTAGTGGAGAGATTTGGGCTACAGCCTCTCATGTGTAAATGAATCCGCCGCTAGGGACAACTGAAGTGTAGTATTCCAAGCCTGGAGGGCAGTTGAATACAGAAATGGCATTTCTTTAAAAAGATAGTAATTATCAGAAAATCTGTGATAATTCTGTATTATTGTTTAATTCTGTTGAATGTTGCTTTTCATTTATTCAGTCTGTTGTTGTTTTGGGGTTTTTTTACTGACCTGAGCCGTACTTAGTAACTCCTGGTGTGAAAATCATTGAATAGTTTTGTGGAAATAACATTTAACCTGAATAAATAATTACCAAAAAGAAAACCAGTAGCTCTGTAATGATGTAATACTTAATTTAGCTGACACAGCCAGTATTCTAAAGTGGATTAAATCATGATACCAAATGGGAGGGAAATGCTGTATTGAACATAATTTTAAATTTTCTTCTTTTTATATCTGTTTCATTCTTTCCCCTTCAGTGTGGATGGTGCTTCTGCTGTTGTTTTGCAGCTGTTGGCAAAGAGCCATGAAGTGGAATTGCTGCTTCTTTCCACCTAGCTTGTAGTTCCCCTCAGGATTCTGACGAATTTGAGATCTTCTGCAACTCAAATTGTTGTTCTTCAGTAGTTTTAAATGAATCTTGCTTAAAGTGACAGAGCCTAAGGTTTATCTGTAGAGCTCAACAAACTGTAGGTAGCAAACAGTGTTCTGGTACGTGTTAGCATAAGTCAAGACACTGGAGTACATTCATATGTGATGATTTTATTCAGTGATTTAAAATAAAAGAAAATACTCTACAGGGGTGGTTGTTTACTATGCAAATTTATACAAATTTGTGAAATTAATTGGAATTTTAAAATGAATAAAGGCATGTGTGAGTATAAACCTTATTTTTCAGATATGGGAAATGTTACATCCAAAATAAGCAAAAGTCAATTGGTGTAGTTATTTTGCTGTACACTTGTAATAAATATCCAAAAATGTACTGCATTTAAAGCTGTAAAATAGTTCCCATATCCAGCCCAGTGTGAAAGTATATGAATAGCTTTTTGATTCTTAATGCTATACAACTGCAGCCTAACTATAAATGTCTTGTTGGTTAATCAAAAAACCAAAACAGTGAACTTCTAGTGACAAATATTAGTGCTTGTTACTATTTTTGTCAAGTCTTTCAATAATCTATGTTTCTAGTATGAAGTTTCTATGTAGGAAATTTTGGTGCACTTTGAGTAATGGACTCACGAGTACAGATCCAAGTAAAGATACTGGCAGGTGATTCTGATGGTTTTTATTTTAGTTCTAACTGAAAGAACAAAGTGTTGATGAACCCTACAAAGATTCTGCTATAAATGTTTGAGATCAGCTTCTGTTTAGTTGTTGTTCTCTGGAATAGAGTTTTTCTTTACATTACAGTGTTCATCCTGATACACATCCATGCTTAAACCTGTTGCCTGGTTTTACTGGTCTATGTGAAATGTCCTGTGTCTTTCTGTCACTATTATAAAGTAGATCACATGCAATCAAAGAAAGGAATGTGTGCTGTCATAAATTGCAGTTTCTTTTTCTTCTGATGATAGTAAATTTAGCTTACAAGTTTTCCTGTGTAGGGAATACTGTGGAATTCCTTAAAACGTTTTAGTGAGTTGTCTTTTACTCAGCGGTAAAGCTCAGAAAACCAGAAGTTCTGTCAGGTTAGTGAACAATACAACTTCAGAAGCAGGGCTGGCTTAGGCAATCTCAACTAAAATCTTACTACACCTAGAAAGAAGCCTGTGTTTAGTTTTTAGCTGTAAGAACAATATAAAGACTGGTTTAGAAATTAGCCAGTGGACTAAATACCCTATTTAACTAAGCCAACTACCTGTTCCTAAAAGATGTGTAAATGTAGGTAAAAATAAAACAGCTCGTATGCTTCATAAAAATGGTCAATTTCTTTTAGTAGTTTAGGGCTGCTTTAAAACTGCAAGTTGAGAAAACCAGAACAGACTTCATGGCTTCAAAACAACTGGGGTGGAAGCTGTGTGAGTGCTTCAGTTCTTCTAAATTGTTTTATAGTCTAGTCAAAGCTGAGAATGAATGAGCCCTACATATACAAAAAATAAATAACATGTCACGAAAAGCTTCCCATCTTTTGAGGAACTACGAACTCCCTTGTAAGGTTTTAAAGACATAATGAGTGCTTTTTCTGTAGTAGACAACAGTTTTTGATTGTGCTTTGTAATTCCTGATCATATTTTTAGTCACTCTTGTGAATGCAACACATGGTTTTGTGGTAAGTTGTTCTGAACCTTGTCCAAAGCCGTTATATCGGTGCCCTTCAAAGGTAGGTGAGCAGGGTAACCATAACCAAATTCATAGAATTATGTTTTAAAACCTGAACCACAGTGTTATTGTCTGTATTGTAACTGAGCATTCCACAGAAGGACCAGTAAAGTTTTTCACATGCAACATGAACAACTTAAGCTGGTATATTTCTTAAGTTTCTACCTAAAGAGGCTTTAAACTGTGTCAGTTGTCTTAAGTAGACACTTAATTTTGTTCCAGATTTTTAGCCGTGAGGGAAATTAATAAGCCCATTCTTTCTCTAGAGTGGGAATACACAAACTCAGGAAAGTAAATGTGCATATGTGAGAAATTATCTCAGAGCAAATACAAATCTGAATTTGACATTAATCTAAACTAAAAAGTAATAGTTTCAATTTTAAAATGTGTATCTTTCTCTGTTACAGGAATTCCATGCAGAATGTTTTCTGGGTGGAACTGGGTGGCCTATGGCTTCTGTCTGCTGTTGAATGTCTATTCTCTTGAAGGTAAGGGTTCTGTTTCTCAAAAACAAGAGACTTGTACAACTTCTTAAATCAGATGTTGGAAGCACATACTTGGTTTTTGTCCAGATAGTTGTGGGATGGGCACAGAAAGCAAGATGTGTTAGGAGAGAGATGCCTGTTATTCTAGCAGTAGTCCACCACAACAAAGATGCACACTTACCCTGAGTTTTCTGTGTTAATTTTCTTAAAAGAAAATACCTTTTTATCACAAGAGTAACCTCAAGAATATTAACTTCTTCTTTCAAAACATAGAAACCTTCAATCTTTGACTCTCCTCTCTCTAAATGCCCTTGTTTATGAATAGAGCTTTTTTTGGTAAAATGCTTTTGCAAAGCCTGAGGAACACTCTGCTGTTTTTCCTCCTTGGATCTGCCTGGTGGCCCACTAATGCATTTCAATTTTACAACTGTCAAGTAGCTACTTAACTTCCTGCTTAGACATATGTAATATTTTTAACATTACACTAGTGATGTATCAGCAGTATTGATTATGGAACGCTCTGTAGTTTTTAATAAAGGTGAAATTCTTTTTTCTTTTTAGCTTCAGGTGGACTTGTGCAGTCATGTGGTCACATCATCCCAGAGTCTCCTGTATTGGCCCTTGGTTCCAATTTCACAGCATTATGCATTCTGAATGAGAGCTGTCTTGACTTTGGGAATATCTATGCTAGTCAAATTATCTGGAAAATTAAAAATAGAGTGATACCTAAAGAACAGTATCGTGAGATAAACAGAACAGTTTCCAGTGTCACATTTTATGACACTTCTTCACTAGCTACTCCTCTGACATGCAACATTTTAGCAGATGGACAGATTGAACAGAACATTTATGGAATTACCATTACAGTAGGCTGTGAGTACCATTTTTATTTCTGTTTTATTCTGGGGGAAAATTAAAACAATAAGTGCATATCTTCAGACACTTGTTTTCATTCCCACGTTTCCTGGATAATTGTAGAAAAGTACTGTCAAATTTCATGCCAGCAAAGCTGGTAAATACACACTGAATAAAGTTTTCTGAAAAGGAGAAAATAGTATTTTCAGTGTTTAAATAGGAAGAAATTGGAACAACAGAAAAGTGTTGAAGAAGGAAAATTTGAAATACAGAACTAAGATGTGGATTTAACTGCAAGAGATCGTAGCACATTAACTTTTCCTTACCTCTTGCTTCTTATCAGTATTGGAGAAAATACTTTAAGGTCATATGCCCTGATTTCATACTAGCATTTTGAAATTAATGTTTTCTTCATTACTGGACTGAGAAGTACTTAGTCTGTCTGTGTCACTGTAGTTAACCTGAACTGCCTTAAGGATGAAATGTATTACTTGGATTACTTCACCTCTATACATAAGGAAATGTTGTTAACTCATTATAAACTTCCCTTGCTCCAAGAATGGCAGTATGGTGTAAGTCTAGGCAAGGGCGCTTTGAGACAAGACTGAGGTCTTGGGAAAGTGGCATGAATAACTTAATATGCTACTTCTTAACTACTTGGTGTCTGGCTTAAAGAGTAAGTGTTCAAATGGCCCAATTACCGCATGATAAAGCTGATGAATTGTGTTGTCTCCTGGCGTTGGCAAAAGGTACTGCAGTTATTGAATGGTCCATGTGAAAAAGACTGGCTTGAGTTCACAGTTTAAACTAATGTGGTTCTAGCATGACTCAAATATGCTTTCACAGAAAAGTAATGTTTCCATCTTCTGAGGAGTAAATGTTTTACCGGAAAAGATGTGACAGATAAAAATGTGGAAATGTAAGGACAGATAAAGTATTCTAAGATGGTAAACTGAAGGACAGTGCAGATGACATTCTGCAGTTGTAATTCACATTATGCATCTTGAGATGCATTTGTATTTAAAACTCGTATTTTGATTTCAGTTAAAGGAAGGCTAAAAAATGAGGCTAGCAACAGGTTAGAGAAGAATTCAATTTAAATTTAACAAAGAAAGAAAATAGTTCTGCTGCACTCTGAAAAAGTTTTTTACATGCTACAGTGCACTAATGAAGATCCTCATCTTTGTTGTAAGCATTTGCAGCTAAAGCATCCTTCTTCCATACCTCAGATGGGGGAGAACAGACCTATCACAATTGCCTTCAGAGCTGAGGTTATTGGTAAAATCACCATGTGCCAATCCAGCTATGAACATTTTTTGTATGTGTAAATTAAAATACATTTAGATGAGAGGTGGCTGATTTCGATTTTTCTACCTCAGAATAAGACATCTGTCATTCCTTACTGGCAGATGCTTGTTCCTTATACAGCCTGCTGTTTGTCAGAGCAGCTAGCTAAGCTTTTTGACTTTGATTGCTGGATCATATCCAGCACTTTTTTGCCACCTCTTTTAGAAAGAAATTTGACTGAGTACTTCTGATTTTCACTGAATTTGCTCCAATTGGACACTTCAAATTATTTCTACTGGGTGGTAATGTGTGTATAGATTTAATTATTGCTAACTCTTTCTGTACAGTGCCCCCAGAGAAACCCAAAAACTTAAGCTGCATTGTACATCAGCTGTCACAACTCACATATCCTATGACTTGTACCTGGGACCCTGGAACGGATACATTCCTGGATACTCAGTTCAGGTTGAAATACAGATGGTAAGTAACCCTCCACAGAATATCCTAATAATTCTAAAGAATATTTGAAGGCTAAACCAAACTTCCCTGAAATTCCTTGATACTTTGGAAGAGGTCTTAGCATTTAAGTCCAGTTTTCTGAAGCATTTCTGTCTGTCTGGTTTGAGGGGGAAGGGAAGAGTTAAAGAAGTTGGCATTCAAAGTTATTCTAAGTTAGACTTGAAATTTTGTTGCTGCACTTGTTTTGGAGTAACAGCAGTCTTTTATTTTTCCATTCTTCAAGTACATGATTAGTGTGGCTTGAGTACAATACACCCAATAAAAGGTGGCTGTACCAAATTATATATTTTACATTTTTCTGAGTGGACTTTTCTGGCCCATTCTAAACACATAGATGTCCCTCCTTGTTACAGTAGGGTCAGGCTAGATGACCTTTTCAGGTTCATTCCAACCCAGACTGTATAATGGGGTTCTCTAAGTGGAGAAACCAAAGTGTAGTGACTGAATTCTGTAGAGGTGTTATCTACTCTGCACTTCATTAGAATCATGGACAAACAGTATTCTGAGTTAATCGTAACATAAAGCTTCAGCAAAGTGTTTCTCCTATGAAAGCAAATTAAGTATTTGTAAAACTCTTCAAATGGCCTCTTACAGTTTGAAATGGAGTGAGCAGAATTGTTGCTCTGCTGTGAAAACAGAAGTGACTGCCTACATCTTTCCATCTACCCCTTTTTGCTAAAGTGTTTTGGTAACGGGTGTAGTAGAAAATATGTACAGATAGAAAACCTTAATGCCTTGCAGATCTCCTGATTCCCTAGAACTATCTGCTTTAATGTAGAGAACTGTTTGCTGTTAATATAGCAGAGATGGTGAAAAGAAATTGTGTTTTCCCTTTAACACTGTACTGGAGGGTATACAGGTAGTACTGACTACATCTTTTAATGCGTGAATATGTTTCTACTTACTAGCAGTGTTGCTTTTGATTTATTGTATCAGTTCTTGGTCTTTATTTTTTTAAGCTAAGTCAGGTTTTTATACAAGTTTAATTTACAATACTGTGGCTTGTACTTTTTAAGATACGTGACTGGAAGCCAAGAGATTTTATTCTGGTTTCAGTTCTAATGTAATTATGCATTTGTGGCTGAACAAACCATTCTCATCTGTTTACTTTTTCTTCCCACCTCTCTGCTTACAAAGATAAGGCATAGAAGTGGTAGAGAGGAAACATACAAGATAAGCTGATTGATCACTCTGATCTACTTTAAAATATTCTCTAAAGAAATCCAAACTTACTGTTTTGTACCTTGTTTTTCCTTCTCTTTTATTCAGGGCACAAGAGAGCTTTCCTGACTGTATACCAACAGATGTAAACAATTCTTGTACAATTCCTGATGTTAATTTCTTTGTTAATATGGAGATCTGGGTAGAAGCAGCAAATGCTCTTGGGAAGGCTGAATCTGATCCTATTGTTCTTGATCCCATTGATATTGGTAACTATATGCCTCTTAAAGTTTTAGTAGTACATTACTGCTGCGTTTGTGCATGTTGCTGAATTGGTGTGTTAATGTTTCTACTGCAAGAATGTTGTTGATTAGAATTTGAAGTGTGCTGGGCAAAGGTAGGGACAGTAAGAGATTACATCACAATTCAAATAGCAAGTTTGTGTTGAGTAGTCTGCTTTAGAAAGTTGTGTGAAGTAGCAGCCATTTGAGCTTCTGAAAGGCTTAAACATAGTGTTGCAACAGAGTCTACCAGCTGCTAAAGTCATGCTGAAATAGGCTATGGGGTTGACTCTAACTTGTTCTCTTCTAGTTAAACCACTGTCTCCACACAATTTATCAGTCAACTCTGAAATAGTACCTACTGTGCTGATGCTTTCCTGGGAGAATCGTATTTCAGATCCTGTGATGAAGCTGAAGTTTAATATTCGTTATAGGATCTTTGGTGACACAAACTGGATGGAGGTAATACCACTAATGTCCCTTGCCACTCTTCTTGTGTAACTCAGCTATTTGTCAAACTGCAGAAGTTGCCTTGCTGTTTCAGTTCAGAGCATTTACTTTTATTTCCTTACACCGTATATGTCCACCCATGGTAGTTTATCTGACCTGTTTATGAAGGCTGTGAACTAGCAATCTTTTGGCTAGTCTGAGTACAGTGACTTTCTCATATCTTACAGACTTCTCTGCTGTCTTCCCCATCGCAGTGCAGTATGTTTATTTTGAATTTTATTCTACACATGCAACATAGAGAACACTTACAAACTTTCATCTTCCCATGCGTGTTCAAAAATGTGATCTTAATGTTTCTTAAAGGTTGGGTATAAACACTGCACCATGCTTAGGTGGTGCTTTTTTGAACTTACTGTACCTGCAGTTGCACTGCAATAACCCCAGACAGCGCAACAGCCTTGAGTCAGTGTGGTTGGAAAGCTTCTTGGCAGAAAAGGACTTGGGAGTGGTGGTCGACAGCAGCTGAACATGAGCCGGCAGTGTGCCCAGGTGGCCAAGAAGGCCAATGGCTTCCTGGCTTGTATCTGAAATAATGTGGCCAGCAGGACCATGATAGTGACTGTCCCCCTGTACTTGGCACTGGTGAGACTGCACCTCGAATCCTGTGTTTGGTTCTGGGCACCTCACTAGAAGAAAGACACTGAGGTGCTGGAGCATGTCCAGAGAAGGGCAGTGGAGCTGGTGATGGTTCTGGAGCATATGTGTTAGAAGGAACAGCTGGGACTTTTCAGCCTGGAGAAAAGGAGGCTTGGGGGAGACCATACTGCTTTCCACAGCTACCTGTGAAAGGAGATTGTGGGGAGGTCAGGGTCAATCTCTTCTTCTAAGTAACATCTGTTAGGACAAGAAGAAATGGCCTTGACCTGTGCTGGCATGGTTTAGATTGTATATGGGGAAAAATTACTTTATGGAAAGGGTTGTCAAACACTGGCACAGGCTGTCCAGGGAAATTGTAGGGTCACATCTCTGGAAGTGTTCAGAAAGTGTCTAGATGTGGCTCTTAGGGGCGTGGTTTAGTGGTGGACTTAGCAGTGATAGATCTACTGTTGGCCTCAGTAGTTTCTTCCAACCTAAATGATTGTGTAATTCTGTAAATCTGGTTGCCCTGCATACCTGATTTCAGTGTGATGTAGTCAAGGAACAGGAAAAGAGTAAGGAATATGCCTTTGCCTCTATGTTGACGACATCAAGAGCTGGGATTTTTTTTTTCCTTCTGTGTCAGTCCATGGATATATTTTTAACAACTTCTCAGTTTTTCTTTACTTTAAGCCTTCTCTCAAAGCAATAGTTTGCAGAAATGCTCTTAATTTTGAGATATTATTTCAGTACAGAGGCCTGAAAGTATCCTGAATTCTGTGACTTCTTGGAAGGAGGACTGCTTCTGAGTTTACTAAAATACTGTGTTTGGAGCAGGTAGCATAACTCAGCTGCTTGTGATTAATGTGGCTTCAGATGCAGTGACTGTTTATTAAGATCACCTGTATTGATATTTTAAAGAGTACTGGCCTGCACAATCTAGTCTGCAGCTCCAGGATCTGTGGATGTGTTGGCCATATAAGACAGTAGAATAAGTTCTTTTAACTTGTTCTTTTAACATGTGCACAAGACCATTGAAATAGTGACTTTTAAATAGCTGAACTTGCTTAGCTGTGGTAAAATTCTACTATCTTTGCCCTCAAAATTAACTTCTTAAGTGTCCTGCATTTGTTTAATCTGTGATCATTCTTCTTGCAGGATTCCTCACTGTAAAAACTTAGTTGCAAGTGGAATAACATGTGACAGAGTCAGTGTTTACTTACTTGTGTCTGTTATCTACATCACACTTGTTCCTGTACATACACACTTACTCACCTAAGATAAAAGAGCTTATGAAAATAAGCTAATTTATTAGCAAAAGTATAAACTACTGTAAAATTATTTTTAATTTCATTTAAGAAACACTGTTCTGTGTCAGTGAAAGCAATAATCCTGGACTCTCTAGCTTTATAGGAGACTTCTAGCAATCAATAATTTTGCAATTGATTATCAGGCATATAACCTAGCAAAGTTCTGAAATGTGAGGCTGGATATTACAGATCAGTAAGCAGCAGAACTATATGACAAGAAAGAAGAGAGAAATATAAGCTAATTTTAGAAAAACAGAATATGAGAGCTTGTCCTGAGCTAGTGGTTTTAACTATTGTAGTGTATGTATGTTATTATACCTGGTGAAGACACATGACTCTGATAGAGTCTTTACCAAACAATGGTGAAGAATTGAAGCTTTTGGAAATAAGAGGGGAGGAAAACTGTTGCTTGTAATGGGTGTGTATGCAGTGGGGAGCCCTCTTGGACGACCACTGTAGTAGCACAGAACTCAGCTTTACAGTGTTTTGATTAGTGACTTTAAAATCTTTTCTTCTGTGTATAGATTCCTTCTGAAGATACAGCTTCCACAAGAACTTCATTCAATGTTCAAGGGCTCCGACCCTACACAGAGTATGTCTTTTCCATTCGTTGCATGAAGGAAGATGGAAAGGGCTACTGGAGTGACTGGAGTGAAGAAAAGAGTGGAATCACCACTGAAGCTGGTACGTAATATATGAAATTAGGTAGCTGACTTTCAAAGTGTGTGAGTGCTCAGATATTTGGAAGTAGCCAGCTGAAATTGTGTATCCTTGCTTGAGCTTCTTGATTAGATGTTCAGCGAAGCTCTCCTGAGTTACTTTTCAGGAGTGACTGACTTGACCTGTGCACTCCAAGGAGCATGCGAATAGCTTCCCATTTAAGCTGGTCTGAAGGTGCTCCTTGAAAACAGCTGGAATGGGAAGTAGGGAACAAGAGCTTTCTTCACAGAAAAGTATGCTAAGTCTTCTAGAAGAGATGTAGGCTTTATGCTTGTTTATTCTGAAGTTTATCCTCTGTGACTGGTGTTACTCTAGCCTGTTAGAAAAGGTTTTCTTGGTAGATCAACTGCCTCAAGTTTATGAACAACTTGATTTAGGAGGCCAGTAGATATAGTTGAAGGTGAACAAGCATCAACAACTATGAAACAGAAGATTTTAGTTATGTGGCATGCATAGACTTCTTCACAAACTTAGTAAAGCAATGATATAAAGTAATGTGTCACCTCTTATACACCAAAGCATCTAAATAAGCCATTCTGATTTATTTTTAACTTTTCCCAAGGTATTCTGCATCTATAACACTTTCTTGCTTATAAGTCATTTACAGCTGTCTTTGCACTATCCCACTGTTTACAACATATACACACAGTAGTCAAGGGTCTTGCTGCTCATCACTGATATAGTTGTGTCACAGTAGGAGGCATAAGAGAATGCCATCTATATAAGTACTCTCAGTTTAAGCATGATTGAGTTTGTGTGGAAAATGGTTTTATTTTGTTTATAATTAATCACAAAATTCAGTGTTTCCTTAGAGTTCCTTCTTGATACGATCTTTGGAGTTGTTTTAGAGATTCAATTTGTAATCCTGTTACTTTAGTAGGGGTGAACACTGATGCTACTATCATAATTTAGTGAGGAAAACTTCTTACCAGCATCAGTTCTTTGTAGGCAATATTTGAATTGTATTTAGTCTTGCACTAAAGGACTTTGCAAGCAGTATATATACAACTTCAAAGTATAAACTTGCAAATACAGAGATACACAAAAGATAGCAAACCAGTAGGTTTGAAGTTCGCAGCCTTGTTTGAAAAAAACCTGCTTAATAGCATCTGTCAAGTGTCAGCTTTCACTGCTGTGTGGAACAAATCCTCAGCACTATAAACCTGCTGCCGCACACTGTCTGTTTATGTTACAAGCAGCTCACCAGTTTGCCTGGCCTTTCAAATACTTGGAATGCTTCAGTCAGCTCTCACAGGATTGTCTGTTTCCACTGAACATGTTCTGCAGGTGTGCTGTGTCACCCTGGTTGTACTCATGTTCCTTCAGGGCAGTGGCACCAAGACTGTACTCAGTGTTTTCTAAGATCTGTGTCCACTGCGTTCCACAGCACATTTTTTAACTCATCGGTTGCTCTGAGTTGAAATGTGCCACAGCTTTAAAGAAACTACAACTCACTATGTTACAAATTCAGTAAACTGCATCGAAATCACTGCAGTATTTGCCCCCTTAGAGTGGCTTTCACTCAAGTTTGTGCATAAATACAGAGACTGTGGCTTCTGCCTCTGAGTTGTGCCAAAACCGTTAGTTGAGTATGTTTAGCGTTTTCTGTTACTGATGTTTACCTGTTTTGTTTTGCAGCATTTCATGACTTAGCAGTTGTTGAAAGCAACTGTAAACAGATACGAAGTATAAAGTTGTGCAACAATAACTGGGCAGCATTTGTGGGTCACTGACATTGAAACCACACCCATGTATTTGTTGCAGAATTAAAGATCCTGTTGTCAAATAGTAATTTCTGACATTTTTCCATTAACAGAACAAAATTACATGCAGCATGTATTAAAACACAGCCTAGACCTATGCTTTTGGCACTTAAATTTGTTTTCAATATAAAACCCCCAGACTTTAATGAAGAACTAAAGCTTTCTGTGGCCTATTTTCTTTTTATCCTTTGTATGAGTAACGTGCATAGGCTGATCAGGAACTAATTCAACATCTTCAATAGATGCTTGAAATGTTTTTGAACCTGTATTGGTGTCAGAACACCCTGCATTAGTGTCTTGTTTCTTGCTAAAGGCAAAATGAAAGAATTTCAGTGTGCAGTAAGCTGTTGAATACCTGTGCCATTCGTTGTGAAACACTGTGAATGTAAGTACAGTCTGTTTTCTACTGGTGGAACATCAGCATTTTAATTAGTTGTCCTAACAAGGCTTCTTAATGACAACAGGATAATGGCACTTTTTTTTACATTTATTGCTAATCAGTTAGCACTTCATGCTATTGTAGGAATAAGTTGACAGTAACATGATTTCTTATTCTGAGTTCATTTCACAGCTTCAGATGTGTGGTCAATTCTTGCAAATGCCTAGATACACTCAAAAATTTATAGGATAGTGGGAGAACTTTAGTTGGAAAGGCGCTTATGAGGTTTGTAGTTCCCTAATTTTTTTTTCTATCCAGTGTCTGACTTACACAAGGGACTCCAGGTTGCAATTTTGGCAAAAGTAAACCAAAACTTTATTAATATATTTTTATTTTGGATTGCCAGTTGCAAAGACTAAATGAAACAAGCAGACACTGTACACTCAAGTTACTTACACAGTTATTGCCCTCAGTCACATTGGAAAACTGACTTCTGAGTACTGTGCTTTGTCTAAGACTGTTAGACCCACGTTCCAGAAGGTTCCACATCTGCTTTGACTTCTTCATTCAAAGATTTGGTGTTTGTCTCAGTAACAAGCTACCAAGATACAGGCATATTTATCACTACTGTTTTGAGGAAGGTGTACTTTTGTATTTTCATATATTTTTATTCAAGTGTTACATTTCCAGTGTTAAGTATTGTAGCGGATCAAGCGAAGTTTCAGTAGAATCCTTAAAGAGCAATGCGCAAATGCAGAATTACAGTATTAGAGTAATGCAAGCATTCTGGCAATTCTGAATTCTTTTGGCAGTTATTTTACTTACATAATCTTTATCAGGAAATACCTGCTTTTTACCTCCAAATAGTGATCTAGCCAAGGGGCTCCAGCAGAACAGATTTTTTGCATAGCTCTGTAAGTTACGTTAATATACACTGTGATTTCTGGAGATTGCAGAATTAGTAAATTGCCCTCAAAGGGGATTGATTTTAAAAGTTTGTTTGGTTTTCTCCTGAGTCATCTGTAGTAGCAGCTGATTTCTGACTTTAAAGGGAATTAAATAATGTGGGGATTCTCTCTTGTTTTTCCAGGAACTCGGTTATTATTATCAGTTAGAAATTCTTCTAATTCTAGAGTTTTGAGGAATGAAACTGCTTGAGCCTTCCTAGTCTTCTTTCAGTAATATCCTGTGTATTCCATTGTGCCTTCCAAGGTGTGCACTCTTCCAAGCAATCTGTTTACTCCAAAGGTTTAGAGCATGTCTTTAAACAAGGTTAAACCAATACAGGTTCCATTGTTAAAACAAGTCAGAAATCCTTCCTTATTTATCCTGATTGAGTTTGCAATAATGAGTTTTAATTGAATTAATTTGTCATCTTAGATTGACACAATAAGAAAAAGATAGTAGTGACTTTTGTTGAAACAAAGTGGAATTAACGTGCATAATGGCATTGATTGAACTCTGTGCAAAATTTACTCTCTGGGAGAGATACTGTAAAATATTACTTCAGTATTCTGGTAGCTGCTTTTCAACTTCCAGTGACAGTATGGCTTCATTTTCTGTGTTTCCTGGCTTGGGCTGAGCAATGAGGGTTTCAGGACTGCCTGTTTAGATTGCATTGTTGTTCTGCTGACTGGCTTTGCAAAAGTACTGCTAATATTGATTTAGTACCTGTGTCTTATTTTAGCTTTAGAAAAAGGTGTTGTAGTAGCAAATGAACATTATCTATGTTAAGCAAGAGGTACAGTTGCTTCATTTTGATATGAATTAAATCAAGGGGCTCCAGTGAGGTTAAGAGCTCCCTTTGCCTCCCTTCCTAGTTCTCCTTCTCTCATAACGTAAAGCATAAGAGACAAGATGCACACTGTCTGCACTGTCTGCTTGACACAGAGGGATTTGTTGAAGTAAAACAGATAAAACCTCATGATGATTAATGGGCAAAATAAAAAGAGCATAGAATATCTATATTTAAAGCATATAATGGTAATCAAAGGATGATTTCAAACAGGTTAAGTAGTTCTACTGTTAACCGTTGTTTCTTTCATCAGAACCATCTAAAGGACCACCCTTATGGAGGATCATTGATGCATCTCACTCACCAGCTTCCTGGACTGTGCATCTAATGTGGAAGGTAAAGGAACATAATAAACTGCAGAAATGGAACATTCTTTTAAAAACAAGAGCTTTTAAGTGGAAAAATATACACCAACAAACTTGAGTAGAGGGAACTGGGATAGCTCGGGTTTTATTGGTGCAAGAAGTGACTTTAGTATTCTTACTATTACAGTGAGTTGTGAAAAGTTAAAAGTACAGATGTAAAGGCCATCAGTTAACTGATACAGATCTGTGATCCAGAGCACACAGAATACACTCTCAGATTCCTGACTTGTCCTTAGGTAGTTGGTAGATTTGGAACTTGCACTTGAACAAAGCAAACCTTCGTTTTATGCCTTCTGCTCTAACCTAAAACTTTGCTAACACTGTGAAATCCCGGCTGCAAAATCCATTAAGCCTAGAGATCCTGCACAGGCCAGGCTCATTAAATACAGCACTGCACTTTTGCATGCTGTAGACTGCTGTACCTGATTAGATAATTAGTCCAGCTGAGAAAGGGAGTGTAATTATGGCCAGACCTCACCCCCTCCTTTTTTTTTTTTTGTCTATAAACTGTGTCCTAGCTGTCTTTTTATTATTAATTCTTCCCCATTGCTAGATGGGCTGTGTGACGTTACATGTAAATTGATATGACCTTATTTTCTGATGTCATTCATAACCCACACAGGACTTCTGACAAGACTGACAGGTACATGGTGTGACTCTTGGAGTGGTCCTGGACAGGGCCAGTAGTTGAACTTTGATCCTTGTGGGTCCTGCTTAACTCAGAATATTCTGTGATTCTGACATAGTTTAACTTAGAATTGAAAAACTGCTGCTACTTTACAGTTTCAATAGTTTTCATTTTCATGGAAACTGATACTGTTACTCAGAAACATAGTATTTTTTTGTGTTATTAGATGACACAAGTATTTTTCCCATGTGCACAAAAACTACGTGGGGTGTTTTGCTTCAGGTTCAACACACCTTAGGATGTGAGATTCCTTTTATGTCACTCTGTTGTTAAGTCACATAAAATGGAGGTTTTATCAACAAGTTTTGCAGCCTTTACAGAACGGCTTTTATTAAATCACTAGATAGGATTGTGATCCAAGTATGTAAAGGAGAAATAGTTTTGGAAGTTACTGTTTCACAGAAATGAATGCATTATTTACACTTGTAAAAATATAGAGGTATTTGATCTATGTAACTTGTTTTGTTCTCAGAGTTTTAAATTGTGCCTTAAAACCAGTAAAGATTACATCACATTTTTTCAGTATCAGTTTATTCAAATATGTATTTCTGACAGGCGTTGAAGCCATCTGAAGCCAATGGAGTAATCTTGCAGTATGAACTGACTGTCAGAGATAAATTGTCTCTCTCCTGTCCACTGGAGAAATACAACGTTACCAGCACCAACCTCACATTACAGCTGCCAAATGGAACTTACGAAGTGACTGTGATTGCCCGTAACGGAGCTGGAGCATCTCCTCCATCAGTTTTACTTATCCCAGCAAGTAATTCAAAAGGTTAGTGTCCTAGTAATGTTTTTGTCAACTCTTCGTGGCTTTTGTTACAAGAAATCTTTAGTGTTGTAAAATAATACTTTTTACATGGACACATAATTAAAGCATTACTGAACGTATCTAGAGTTTCAAGCCTTTGTAACTATGCTTCCATTTGTATTCCAGGGATTTATGTAGCCACAGGGTCATCTAAAACTCTGTGTGCTCTTTTGCTGGGGTTTGATCCTTGATGTTGCTCTGCTCTATGTTCCCTATTGTTTCTTGTCATAGCATAGCAGGCATTTTTGTGTCTGTCTTTAAAAAAAAAAAGTCAAAGGGCCAGAGAAGCAAGCGTCTTTTATTTTCATGTTTAGACAGTTTTGCCATTTTTCCTCCTTTAAGTTCCTGATCTTCTTCCCATCTCTTTCTTTGCTTGTTCCAGTCTGTCACCCACGTTTGCAGTGTTTTGCCTGATTGCTTTGTCATCTGCTTCTACTGTTTCCTCATTGGTCATGTTCCTTTTCATGTTCTTTTTTTTACACAGTAATAGTAACTACAGGCTGTTTTCTCTTTACTTCCAGCCCTCTCTTAGACAGCCCAAATGCTACCAAGACAGGAAGCAAAAAAATAAGTAAACAGACAGATGCTGCTTTCAGAGTAAACACCAAGGGAGAGCCACTGTTTCTACAACCATTAAATGAATTAGTTAAGGGTATGATTAAAACAAAGTAGCATTGCAGACAGAAGTACATACCTGTTAAGGTATAAGTATATAGTGTGTGTATATATATATATAAGGTGTATAAAGATGCAACACTTATACTGTATACTTATATATAAATACTATATGTAAGGTATAAGTACTTAGGAAGGTACTTGAACGTGACTGTTTGATAGACTTCTAAATTCCCATTCTAAGTTTGATTTCTCTCCAAAATAGACCCTTTCTTTTGAAAGAAAGAAACAGTGTCTGTTTATAATGCAATGAGGCAACTTGCTGTGTTGAAGAACAGAGAAGCTGAGTCTAATTTCGAGTTTTTAAATTGCCTAATACTGCTTGTTTCGGATCTTTGATACAAAGATTCAGGTGTAAACCTCTATAAATTTCTGAAAGTGGTTTTTACATTTACTTAGATTCTGTCAGATTGCCACCATCACAATAATCCAAAAGTAGCAATGTTTGCCAGAACATCTCTCATACAGAATATGTACTGGAAGAACTGTCAATATTGATCTTCTTTGTTTTCTTTCATTACAGCTCCTGTGAAGAATCTTAGAGCATTGCCTAAATATGACAAGTTGTGGGTAGGGTGGACTGCTCCTAACAGTTATGTTCTTAAGTATGTGGTCGAATGGTGTCTGCTGTCCAGCAGGTCAGCATGCATCATAGAATGGCAGACTGTACCAGGAGATGTACAAGGAATATACATAAAAGGTATTCAGCTCATAAGTCTACAAATAGTTTGTAGCATACTCTTAAAAATCTATTGACTATTCTCAAAGTGAAGAACATCCTCTTGCTGATTGGAATATTATGGTAGGACAGGAAATGGGTTTAATGCTGAGAGTTTCTGTCAGTTTATCACAAGGGTGGAAGTATTTGTGTGTTTTTGTCAAATATGTATCTGTATCTGATCTTGCATTTTTAAACTTGTATGATGTAACAGCAAAGGTTTGTATCTGCATTTTGTTTTAGTCTTCTCATTCTTAGAAACTGTTAATATAGTGAAGAGGCTGAGTTCCTTAAAAATCAAATTCTCTGATCCTTCTTAAGTTCAAATATTGAAACTGGATCAGCTTTACTGTTTATCATATAATCAATAACTCAAGTCAATAATTTTGGGAGTTAGTGCTGCAGACAGCAAGGCGGTTTTATGTAAAAGCAGAAAAAAAAAAAGACTCCTTTAAAGTGTGTTTATTAAATGTAACGTTTGAATGTGAAATGCTGTATTGTTCCTCTAGTTAATATGATGGATCAGTGGATCAATGAGCTCTGGAAAATACTCAGCTGCATTAGATACAAGTGCATCTAATGTAGCAGCCAAAAGTCAGAAGTCTGTATCTGAAGTAAATGAGAAAGGTGCTGAGCAATTTGACTGTCTGTGATATAATACGTTTTAAATTCCTTTATTAGGTATAAAGCCATTCAAGTGTTACTTGATAACTGTGTACCCTCTGTATGCTGATGGTCAGGGAAGTGGACAGTCTGTGCAGGCATATCTTAAACAAGATCGTAAGTACAAAGTCATCGTCTTTTAGCACATACACTCATCTTTTTGACCAAAAAATGATGAGGCCTTTGCTTTAATGAGGACTATATAGTGAAAAACAGTCTAATATTGAAGGTCACATGACATAATTGATCTAGTCTCTTCTGTTAATATCCATTCTGCTTATTTACAGTATTTAGGAATTAAACAGATGTCTGCAGCTGTCTCTTTCTGGTTTTCCGAACTTTATCAGATAGTTTGACATGAGTTTATTTTATTGGTATAGTGATATTTATATGCTGATGTATTTAAATTTTGAGTATAAAACCAAGACTAATTAACTTCAGGTGAAGATTTCACTTGATGTGCTGATTACTCTTTTTCATACTTGTTTTTGTGAAGGTTTCTTTTTTAAAAGTCTTTGTATTTTTTGTGTTGTCTGAAAACAGTGCTTTTCAGATGAGTTAGTCCAGCTATTCCTCTGAAGTTTTTATGCAGTAGCAATTCAGTGCTTGTTGATATACTGCTGCTGTGGATGCAAGGCTGCCAAATAGAAACTAATCTTCATCTCCCATTACAGGTCCTTCAAAAGGACCTACCGTTCAGACAAAAAAGGTAGGAAAAGCTGAAGCTGTTTTGACATGGAACCATCTCACAGTGGATGAACAAAACGGATTTATCAGAAATTATACCATACTTTATAAAACTATTGATGGAAATGAAACAGGTACCAGAAAACAGAAGTTTTTTATGGCATTGAAGTGTTTCATCTGTCTCCTTCGTGATGTTTGTTTCTGAAAAAAATGATACAGAATAAAGTGTGGCTGATTGTGTGTTCTGACAACATAAAGCTGATGAATAAGGCATAGTTGTCCATATAGAACAGAAAAGTCCCCAGTAGAGAATTCAGAGCATTTAGTCTGTGTATAGCAGGGTACAGAATTTAGTTTGAGAGCTGATTTGTGGGTATTGCGTCCCATGTTTCTAAGTACAGAATGAGTTCGTGCTACATCAAGGTGATGGTAGACCATTCAAGATACAAAAGCAGTTGACTGCATTTAACTATGATAAAGTCTATAAAAGTGGGGGATTGGGAGGAGTTTCTTAATCCTCCTGGAGCTATAGATCAGTGTAGTACTGATGTACATCATCCTGTTTGAAGTGCTTCCAGTTTTCAGTAGTGTGTATGACCTGCAGGCATGACACAGGGAGCTAGCACTATTGAAATACTCATTCTTAGATTTGCTTAAATAGACGGGCCAAGTACTTATGTGTGCCCTGTGTCTTATTATTTCTAACTGTTTCTTTTCTAGTCAGTAATCAGCTATTTTTAGTCAGCTATGCATTGGGCTTACTAGACATCTTTAAGCCTCAACTTTACTGCTATTTCAGTTTGTAGGTGCATTCTGGGGAAAAAAATCTCACAGGAAATTAAATATAAAATACCATAGAGAGAGACTAATTTCAAACACTTAAACGGAAACAAATGAATCTCAGCATTTCTTGTATAAGTTTGTAGTCTTTGTTGTATTTTCTGTACAGCCGCACATTGTACAAAAACTATCTTGTACATCTGAAGCCTTGATGTCTTAATACTACTCTTTTTGTGGAGAAATAATAAATTTTAGAGAAAACATATATAAATTTCTTCCTCTCTTCAGTTGTGACAGTGGATCCTTCCAAGACGGAGTATACCCTTTCCTCTCTAACGAGTGACACACTGTATACTGTGCGGATGATGGCATCCACAGATAATGGAAGCAGGACTGGTCCTGATTTCACATTTACTACACAAAAATTTGGTAAGGAAGAATGGCACAATTGGTAGAAGTGGGAAGTAATTTTGCAATGATGTAGCGGGACTCTGTGCAAGATCTGGTAGGAGGGGAAAGTGATTTTATTTCAGTTTCAGTTACAGTCAACATGCAATGTGCATGATATCGAGGTAGCTTGTCTAGTGCTTATTCACAGAGGTAGTTTACTCAGGATTTTTCTGGTTGTATAGAGAACAAGCTATCCTCTGCAAGTCTTCTGGATTTCTCCTTTTATGTTGTCAGTCGTGCTAGTTTGCATGTGTTTCATGTATACTTTAGGTTATAGTGTTGTTTTGCCCTGGCTTTTCATGAGTCATTAGGATTTACTCAGTGCCCTTGTCTTTTCTGGTGTCCAGTGGCACCTACCCTGGTCAGAATCTTTGTTGTAATCTGAAGACAGGTTGGCTTTTATTATCCTGATACAGGTGTCCAGAGAAGCTGCAGAGAGGTGTGTTTGGATTTTGATCTGCTGATATAGGTACTGGTCAACATATGCCATTTTTACAGCCCTTCCTTGGGTTCTACATTCTCTTTCATATCACTGTTGAAGTCTGCTACAGTTCTCAGCATAGAATCAGTTTTAGTTAACTCATTGTATGTTCAGCTTTAGAGTGCTTCTTATTTGTAATGCAAGCAACATTATTAACTGAACTTAGTTGTGGAAAATACTTCTTTTGATCTAGCAGAGGTTTTATTTTCTGTATAGTGTTGCTCTTTCCTAACCATTCTCTAAGGTTTACTTGAGAATGTGTATAACACTGGAAAGAGCATATAACAGTAATGCAAACTTCAGTGTTTGCAGGCAAGAGTTATTTCTATATACAGAGTAAACTGATGGATGAGTAGTGATTTTGCTTACATTACTTACTTGACCATGACGATGTTATGGCAGCCAGCAGGCCACTGAAACACCTGGACAGCAGATTGGCAGATACTGTCATACCTATCCAAACTGCAAAATTACGTGCTCTGTGAGTATCACAACTTCTAGATCAACCCATGTGTTTTGTTGATGCAGAGCATTAGATTGTTAGGGCAGAACTTTACATTTTTTTCACCAATGGATGGGCTCTTTTCTTGTGGTGAAAAGGTTCTTCTGAATGTGAAGCTTGAGACTTGAACATTGAAGGTGTATTCAGTTTCAGGTTTTCCCTGACCCTTTGGGAATGTGTCTGCTGCTGAGTTCCCTAAATGTCAAACTGCTTCTCTTCATCTTCTTCAGGGAAAGGAGAAATTGAAGCCATCGTTGTACCTGTGTGTCTGGCATTCCTGCTGATTGTGCTCCTTGCAGTTCTGTTTTGCTTCAACAAGCGTGACTTGTAAGTATAAATGAAGTCTTTCTCTTCCTATATTTCTGAGCATAACAGAAATGTTACTAATTCAGTACCAAACAAGTATGTATTCTGCAATTAGATCAGAAAAAAAAAGTAAAACGTGTACGTTGATTGGAGTTAAAAACTTCTGTTTTCCTTGAGAAATCAGGGTCTCTTCTGATACTGATTTCCTACTGTTAACTACATACATACTGAGTGTTTCCTTTAGCAACAAGTATACTGCTCCTCTCCAATGTCCCTTGTTAACTACCCTTGCTTTGTAACTAAAGACAGCTTTTGATGCCCTTTCCTTTCTGATATCTCTGCTTCTGCTAAAAAAATCATTCTTAATGCCCATTAGTTGAAAAGCACATCTTGCAATGTTCTTCAGAGTTCTCTGCAGTGGGCCTGTTGTTGGAGCCTGTTTATAAATAGATGTATCAAGTTCAAAGTTGCTTTGGTTGGAGGGGGACGTATCAACAGAAACTTCTGGTTTTAAGTGAGAGTACATTATTAAGAGTTACAAAGTTTCTCTTCAAATATTTTCAGTCTGTTTTTGACTGTGACGTTATCTTAGAATTTGACCTGTGTTGTTCATAGTTAATGAAACAGGAGTGTATACTGATAGGCATCATAGACTTTACCTAAGTGATTGCTCTGTAGATTCTGGAGTGCTATGAATTTGAAAATCCCTTGCTAACTGTTAACATTTGTTGTTTTGCCTTATGTTGGATGACTGCATCTCATGTGTGGAGGAACTAAGTATAGTGTTGTGTTTTACTTCGTAGTACACTTCATATGAAGATGTAAAGTGGCACAGAAAGCATTCCTAATTGGAAATAAATACCCTTGCAAAATGGCTGTGTAAAGGAGTGGTGTCCTGGATTATGCTGTACTTATTATGAACTTGGAAAGGGCATCTTGTAACTTTTCTGGGTTTAATCCTTTGCAGAATTAAAAAGCATATCTGGCCTATCGTACCTGATCCATCCAAGAGTAACATTGCTCAGTGGTCTCCTCAAGTTCCTGCTAAGGTAATACTCACCTCTCTGTATCCTGTATCTTCCTAGTCCACAAATCTTGGCTAACTTTTGTGAAGAAGTGCTGGGATGTTGAATAGATTATTTAAAGAATTGTGTGGTTCTCAGTATAGAATGTTCCTGTGCTGTACAGCAAATGGTTCTGTGCTTACAGCTCTTAACAGTAATTAATCGGGAGGAAAGCTTGCACACACATCCACTATGATTTTAAAGTAGCTGCATAATTAAGACTTTGTATGGGAAACACAGCTGTGTCCTTCATTTTAACAGATACTTTGCAGGTTTTGCCAGACTTAGTAAGGATAAAACTTACATGAAGAAATTGGAAGCCATTAGAGAATAAAAGTTCAGATATTTAATGAGGCTGTTGATTTTTTTAACATGACCTTCCTTTCAGGCAACATGCATCTCTTTCTTTCAGCATAACTTTAGTTCCAAAGATCAGATGTACCCAGAAGGCAGCTTCACAGATGTAAGCGTCGTAGAAATAGAAGCTGATGACAAGAAATCTTTTTCAGAACAAGATTTAAAACCCTTTGACTTGCTTAAAAAAGAAAAAAGTACTTCAGAAGGGCACAGCAGTGGTATTGGAGGATCCTCGTGTATGTCTTCTCCTAGGCAAAGCGTCTCTGACAGCGATGATGGTGAAACAACACAAAACACTTCAAGCACTGTGCAGTATTCGACTGTGGTGCTTAATGGCTACAGAGACCAAACTCCTGTACAAGTCTTTTCAAGATCTGAGTCAACTCAGCCGCTGCTTGATTCGGAAGAGAGATCAGAGGATCATGCTGGAGGAGGTGACAGTACACCAGAGAGGCAGCAGTATTTCAGACAAAATGGTGGTCAGGATGAAACCAATGAAGACAGGCCATGCTTTGAAAGAACAAAGCAAATTACTCATGCTAATGAGGGGGATCTTGTTGGATTTGTACAACTGCAGATCTCAGGTCAGAGTTCACAGCCATTGGGCCTTGGGATGGAAAAAAATATCCAGGAAGCTGCTCTATCAAATGTTTTACAGACAAGTACTGAAGGACAAACTGTGAGACCTGAAACAGTGGAAGAAAATACACTGTCAGTTGATGAAATGCCAAAAAGTTATCTGCCACAGACTGTGAGACAAGGGGGCTATATGCCTCAGTGAGAGAAGAGACTGGCTCTGTTTAGGCCGTCATTAGTGCCTGT
>JAWWLZ010000094.1:53755669-53769882 GCA_035041345.1 Poliocrania exsul
CTTTTATATATTAGCACAATCTTTTTCAACAAAATTGTTTTTCCATACATTGATTTTATTACAAAAAATCTTAACAAGATCTCTGGGGTTACAGAGACATTGTAGAAAAATTACTAATTCACAAAAGTAATTTTTATCACATTATATTTTATGTTATGTATTATGTACATACTAAATAATAGGATGTTAAAACAAGGCTGTAAACAAAATCTGTTCTGTTCATTTTTCAGGGTGTTTCTTCAGCAAAAAGCCACCTCATGCAAATTTTGCTAAGGGAAAGTATCCCAAGCACTACACCACACTGGAGCTAAGCTGGGTTCCAGTGTTAGCAGCAGGTAAATGATGCTCACTCACTGAATCACTCCTTGATACAGGGTATATATGTAAGGGAACAAAAAACAGTCCATAACTTGACTTTTGACATTACAATTTGATCTACACAACAACAAAAACACTCAACTGCACCTCCAAGTAGTCTCCAGAATCAAAATAGAGCTTCTTACTGTTGTAAACATTCAGAATACACAACACAGATGAAGATGTAAGAGAGCTAGAAATGATACTTATTTATTCAGCTGCACTTATTACCTGATGCTTCTCTAGACAACAATATTGGTTCTAATAGGTTAGAACACCCCAAAATTAAGCTTCAGCCAAACAATCCAGTCACTTTTGTGTGAAAGAAAACCATATTTTATAACCTTAAAAAAACCCGACACTCATCTTTGGGATGTTACCACATCCCCATGTTCTGAGAAAGCAATTTCAAATCTGGCAAGGGACACCAGTGGCAGCAGATGAAAAGATTATAAATCATGTAGAGATATGGATCCACATTCATGGATCAGGTATCCAAATGCTTTCACACAAACCATGACTTCTTTACAGCTCAAGGGGAGCAACACAAACTGACAAAAACAATATTATAGGCTAAGATAAACAACAGGGGTTATATGAACTAAGTTCTAGTGGCATACTAGTAGATACATTAGATGTGCCTGGGAAACTTCATTCTTGGCATTACTATTTTTTCAGTAACTGACTTTAAGCATGCTGCCCTCATTTGACTGACCATGAAACTACAAATGGCATATAGCATTGCCCATAAAATTATATGGATAATATGTAAATCTGTTTGTTCCACTTATTCTGTACTAATTTACTCAACTTTCTAGAATTAATTTTTTTTTTGGACTACAGCATAAAATGAAGTTAAAGTATAAGCTGTATGGTTATTTATTTGTTACTCTAATTGCTTATTTTCTTAATTTGACATTGGTTTTGAGCCCAACAAAAGCATTTCTATGATACATAAAATTTGCCTTCTACAGGTTAAAATCAACTTTTTGCTTTTGGGTCTAGAGAGTAGAAAAGGTACTCACATGTGTTGCTTCAAAACGCATGTTATCCAAAGGCCTAACAGGCAGAACATGCTTATTCCAACAAGTCCAGCAATGAGAAAAACATCTTCTTTATCTTTAGAGATAAAAACAAACGTCTGTCATTTCTTTGTGTATTCCTCAAAGATAGCTAATATTCAAATTCCAAGTCATCTAATTAGCATAGTTCTAAAGAGCTCTGTTAAAACTAGCCCAGATTACTCAGAATACTGTATGATATGCATTGTATGATGTGTCAAAAGACTAGAATTTTAATCTAACAAGACACAGTTACTCAGCCAGAAAACCAGGTCATGACAAGACTTTCAGGACAATTCAGGAACACATTATTGCATTTTAAAATTTCCTTTATTTAATAGAATTCTATGGCAATTTAGACTGGAGGGAGCATCTGCAGATCACATCACCCAACTCTAAAATTAGAATCAGGCTGTTTAGGGTCATACTAAGCCATACTTTGAAAGCAAGCTAGGATGAAAACTCTACCACTGCTTTGGGCACATGTGATTTTAGTCGCCTAACACTACCATATAGTACCACTTCTACCAGTTACAATAAAATAAATAGCAAATTAAATGCAGGAGATAGATTTTAAATCACAAAAAATACAGTTACTCTGACTAAAACACTGCACAGATTTCTGAGGTAGCTTTCAAATATCAGAGGGATGTACTGACAGCAAGGGATCTGACCACAGTACAGCCTAACATACCTTGTATTTGACTAGTAAATCAGCAAGTGAATTTACAGGAAAAAAAATTAATTAGCTTTGAGTTCCATGACAAGTTCAGGGGTGGCTCATAAACTTTTTTATATTTCAGTTTGGCAACCACTATGAAAATTTAGGAATGTACTGAAAATACTCTTCCAAGAATATGAAACATGGAAATGCCTGGACTTCAAATCTGCTGCCATCACACAAACCTCCTTGGTAATATCTGACTAGAACAAATAGCCAGAAATAGGAAAAGCTATTTCCCCACACACATTGGCCATAACCTTTGCACTCAATCATCAGTTAAGCTTACATAGCAGAAGAGGGGCAACACAATACCTGGTTATTCTAAACCTAATATCTCAGACAGAAAAGCTACTTTTTGATAAAGTGTTAGGCATCCTATCCCATAATTTACAGTACGTAAACTGCTGTACCATAAATATCCATAGTACTCCACAGCTTTACTGACAACTAAGTAAAGATTTTGGGATTTGACTTCTAATCTTAAGTTTTAGTCTCTGAGATGATCGGTGAAATTGTGTTAAATTCAGCTACTGTTGGCAATTCTTCCTTGTTTTGTTCAACACTACTTAGAAAAAAAAAAATAAAGTTAACCAATGCCTAAACAACAACGTCCCTACTCCCAAACCCATTTTTAAAATAGTAATAACTAACGTGGAATATCACTTACCCAATTTCAATGTTTTGAAGGTCTTTGGTTCTCCACTGGTTCCACCAGCATTATTGTTTGCCATAATATAGACAGTATATTGTGTATTAGCCTGTAAAGACTTCAGTCTGTATTGTAGAACATTAGCGTTCACTGTTTCATCTATTTGGGAGAAGATTTATGTCAAAAAATAGTGTTATATAAGGGAACAGTACAATTATTTAGCAACTTTTACAATAAGAGATCATAAAGTATTTCAGAGACAATTTGAAATACAAAGTGATCTTATCAGTCCTTTTACGAAGAACGCTTAAATTACTAAACAATGTTTATCACTCCTACTTAAAAGTTTAAAGCAAAAACTCAAACTATTATGTCTCTGTTTTGAAAATAAATAATTTTTTTTCCAATATTAAAGACAGGAGAATTATGATCTCCTGTAGTTTACACTGCAAGCAGTGCTTTGAGAACTTTATTTCCTTAACATAGTTAGCTCAGAAATTAAGAACTTAAAATAGTTTCTGGAGCTTGTGAAATCAAAAAGATGCAATTTATCAGCACTGGGATACCCCCCCCCCCAATTAAGCCAAAGGAAACCCAAAATTAACATGAGGTTTTTTCCAAGCTTTAAAATGCCTTTATGAATAGAACTCAATGTTTCCAACACCTTGCCCAATACTGAATGTGCTTCAACTTCAATTATTTTTATGCAGGGTTCCTACAATCCTATGTCTACTTACAGAACCAAAAGCAACTTCATATTATGAAATTACAGTCACTAAAACATTTTCTGCTGCATAAAGTGAAAGTCACCTCATGTCATCATTCAGTTCAGTCAAGAAATAATCAGGAAATAGTTATGCTGCAGTATGACCCCAGTTAAAATAAACTGAGTTTCTCTTAAATCAAGGAGGGGAAAGTGGAGTTCTAGAACTAAAAGGCCACCAGTGAAGTCACGTTGGCACAAACTCCATGTTCTATTCTTATCAAGAAGACATGACATTAAAGAAGCCTCAAAAAACACCAGTACAGTATGTTTCAGTACAATATGTTTCTGCAATTTAAATTTAACTCCCTTGAGTTGGTATTTAGAACTAATTTGCTAAAGAAACTAACCTGAATACCTAAAATGGGCACAGCCTGCTTTACATTAGAAGTGATATGGACAAATATAGCTCTGTAACACGAGGCTGAATGTTGCAAGCATGACTCTGCACAAGGCAGTCAGCATTAAGTTACTCAGAAACCAACAGGGCAGGAAAAATTGTATGTAGAGGACTGAATCTGACAGAAATAATTAGCTTTCTCTTTCAAATTTAAAAATTACCAAGAACACTCTTGTCCTGGCTCTGAACTTGATATCCAGAAGAAACATTTTGAGAACTTTTCAAATATAGTTGTGTTAGGTGCCTGCTAACTGTGACATTTTATAAAAGAGGAGGAAAAAAAGCACTTCTGAAGCACTGAATGTTCCAACAGTATTCTTCACATTTAGGTCACCAAAACAATTTTCGTAAAAGATTCTGCTGAGATTTAATCTAAAGAAGTTCTGAACAGAGAGCATGATACTGTCAGAATGTGTGGATACTGTTCCTGAGGAGATTAGGAATATGCTCAAAGTGATGCTATCAGCCTCCAGATCAGAAAAGCAATACCAAGCACAGGAAATCAAGCACATCTGAAGAAACTGATCTAAAGACTATGTCCAAAGAAACTAGTTCTTGACAGCTTAATTTAGCTTCTTGACTGTTATTTCCTAATTTGTTTTTAATATAAAATTGACTGTAAAAAGACTTGTAACAGAAAAATTTCACCACACTGTTCCAGAAGCTCAAGGGTTCCAGAACCTGCAGGCAAGTCCTCCCAAGGACGTGCATGGAACTTATAAACTCATTGAACCTTCATGATTCATGAATTTGCACAGGATCTATGACTCTCCAATTTATTTTAGCTCCTCTCCTCCTGTCATTAATTTTTCCATTGACTTCAAAGATGTGTCATGATGGAAAAGAGCCTGAAGATGGAGGGAGACTAGTACATATATAAAAGAAGAAAAGAGTAAGCATCTGACAAGTAATACTTACTAATTTGGCATAATCCTGCCTTTTTTTTTTTTTTCACTGTTAAAGGCAAAAAACTGCAAAAAGCCTCTCATATGTAAGTTTCATCCTGGGCCAGAAAGGCAAGAGGAATGATAGTGCTGCCATACACTGACTAAGTTTATCACCCAGAGATCCCTCAGATTTATGTCTGAGAAGCAGAAGTACAGTGTAGTCAACAGGCAAGGCTGTACTACCGTGGAGAGTACAACTCTAGTAGTAAACTGAGAGCATGCAGAACTGTACAAAATAAGTTCAAAACAAAGAAACTGAGAAAAAAAACCCCACATGTAATGTATTAAAGTATGTATTAAATGCATAAAGCAGAGGTTCTTCACTAGAATACCTCATCATTTCCATTAAAACTAAATATTTTTTAACCTTTATGTAAGCCACATTTTAGAACTAGTATTTTCAGATATACTTATGATACACAATAACAAAGGTTGCTAATAACTATGCCAGTAATTATCTGCAGATGGCATTTTGTCATAATCCTGTTGAAAACATCACTGTTTAGTATATACTTACTCAATTGTTTTCCATCTTTAGGCTTATAAAATATTGTATAGTTAGTGATAAATCCATTTCTTTTATCTTTTGAAATCTCTTTCCATTTTATTGTAACTTCATTTTTTCCTGGAATGCCTGTTTCAACCACAGGTCCTTCTGATGGCTCTACACAGAAAAATGGAAAAAGCAATAGAACAGTCAATGTACCACAATGTTATTTATCTGTGTTACTTTACATATACCAGTAAAATTAGAGGCAACAAATGCACCAATAAATACATGATCTTAGTGCTCTGACATAGTCCTTAACTTTTCTCACCTGCTTTAATATAGGATTTCTGCTAGTAAAACTTCACCCCATTTCTTCTGGTGTTTGCACAGTTCTAAGTGTTACTGCATTTGAACACCTTGAGATCACTAAATGGCTCTATCCTCACAACATCAGAGAGACATCAAGAACTAAATGAACATTATACATTCATGGGGGTACTCAGGTGCAAGGTCACAGCGTGTGCAGGATGTCTCTGGCTGAGCTGAGATTGAGCTGCCACCTCCAGCACCCCCAGCCTCGCCCACTGCATTAGACAAAGACTTTCTGCTTACACAATACCACCTCACACACATTGCTCATAACTCTGGAGCAACAGTTCCCCTTGTTTCAGTGTTAAAACAAATAACTTCCTTCCCATTCTCTGACAACCTTGAGTGCTGTCATAGCTACCTAAAAACAGGAAAGCACTCAAAACACAGTTCTAATTGTGCTGGTATTACTCAAACATAATACTCCACTACCTCCTTCCAGTAAGTAATGCTGCGTATTATGGAGTGTGCGTGCAGTCTTGCACAGACCTATTCACGCACACACACAATATGACATTTACACATGAAACCTTAAAATTACCAGTATACTACATTCTTACAGCTGCCTGTATAAATCACTGAATTCACATTGAACTTCTACTAATAAAGAAACGTTCCTCCTCTTCCTCCCTCCACCCCACAACCCACTACTTCATCCATAGGTCCTCTATCTAATTACAAACATCACTGCTTCTTTCTATTTTTTATATGCATTACCACAAATATTTTGTGACATTATAAAATTCAACAAAAAGTAAACCTTTCAAACCATCCATTTTGTTCTGTGAGTAGAAACTCATCATATAGTAGGACTAAGAAATGTAGTCAAGCATTAAAATCAAGTATATATCTAAATGAACTGTAACACTGAAGAGACAATTAGTTTTAAAAAATTCTTTCATGTTTGTAGCTATACTCCTTCCAAGTGCTTTGTAAATAATTGGTGGAATCTAGCAGCCATTTACCACTACCACAAAATGTGTATTTTCTCAATGAACAATTTTGTCACTGAATAAAACAGAAATGAGGAAGACTGAAACCTGGGCCTTTTTCTACTATCTCCATCTCTCTTTCAAATAATGACAGTACAGAATTGCTCCACGATAATACATCCTGAGAGACAGACTACAACACATCTTTCACAACATGATTAGTTTAAAACACGTACTTTTTTCTTGCACATAAGCTGGTTTGGAACATGGAGCTGCTACTTTATTTCCAAAAAGAGGATACACCGATATGTTATAGCATATAAATGGTTTAAAGTTTTCTGTAGAGGAAAGAAAAGAATATTTACATACAATTCCCTGTGAGAGATTAATACAATGACAACAGACTAAATCCCAAAGGAGTTCTAAATATACTGTTACATATTATTTTCTTCAATTCTTTAGCAAGCATGATATATATTTATTGCCTTAAATGCTCATTACTGCCCTTAACACATTTTTTGTACTATTTGTAAGAGCACTTGGTTTCTGACTCATTTTTCACTAGAAATACTTTAAATGGGTCATTATATTTCATCCTCATACAACTTCTCTATATGAACCCACTTACTCATCTCAAAACAGTTTCTGGTTTTAGTGGAAATTTCTATTTTCAAATAACCAGCATAAAGTTACACATACACTAACATTTTTAATTTCACATATCTTTATGTTTACTGCTCTGCTGTTTTGTCTCATGTAGCAAATACCTTAAAAGGTACAGTGGAGCCCAAGCTCTTAACACTTAGGACTCAAGGGAATGGCATCAAGTTGTGTCAGGGAAGATTAAGGCTGGATATTGGGATCAAGTTTTTCAGACAGAGGGTAGTGGAGCAATGGAACAGGCTCTCCAAGGCAGTGGTCACAACCCCAAGTCCAGATCCAAATGGATAAGGAAAAGTAGATGCATTTTATTAGCTAAAGGTACTGGGCATGGGATATTCACATTGACATCAACATTCACAGCTTTATCTTTGGACAAATCTCTTGAGCTCTTCACACAGTTTGGTTTTTCACTGAAACTACACAGACAAAGCCAAACTATTAGTACTTAGATTATCTGTTACTAAAAAGTCGGCCTCCAGAATAAAAACATGAGAAAATGCTCCTCTATCTGTCGGTGCATCATAAGGCCATGGAAAACTCTTTAAAATGCCTTAGATCATAATACAAATGCAGTTATGCAACACCTAACATGCCAGATCCATCAATCACTCCACTTGCTTATATCAAAGTAGAATTCTCACTCAAATCCTCCTTCATGTTTCTTGCTCTCACTCTAAAGCACATGAAGGAACATGATCTTTTCCTATACTCAAATTGATTTTATTTGTTGTAGATTTCTCTGCTAAAATACCATACTTCTGTCATAGGCCTCCCTATTGGCATAAAATCAAGCCACAGAACTGCTTAAACACAAATCTGTAGCCTAATCTTATATGGAAGCAAACAACACCTCCCATGTTGCATGAAAATTTGCAAGAGTTAAAATTGCTGTTAAATTGATTGTGGAGATTTCGATAAAGTATGTAATAACACTGGCACATTCAAAACGGTCTGAGGAAAGCTGGATGAGTTCATCCTTTTTTTGTTCTTCCAGTCTGCCTATAAATATATACACATCTGTACATTGCTACAGCTGTAACCCATAAATAAACATACTTTTGTTAGTCTTCCAGTTTGTAGAATTCGACACATATTGCCATGATCTACGAAAAGGATCCATCTCCAAGTCCTCATACCACTCAACCACATATTCTGTTGCTCCTGGTTTAGAGGCTATCCATTCCACAACCACGTCTTTATTTGTTGTAAAGATTCTCACTGTTTCAATAATCTGAGCGGCTAAAAATGAAATAGAAAACACCAGGAATTCTGTTTTCATAATATCTTCTAAAACACAGAATCCAAAGACCAGTCTCTCTCTTAAAATCTGAATTTTACAGTTTGTAAAATTTTATAAACCAACTTGCTACCAATTTCGCAAGTTGTGCAGATAAGCAAGTTTTGACTGAGATGACAAAGGCATTAAGGAGAACAGTAAAGTTAGTCAGCAAGGTCATGAGTGACAGTGAACCAAAGGTACACCATCAGCCAGAAGAGAGGTAATGAAAGTCTGAGTGAAAACCTCACCTGCCAAAGCAGAGGCAAAAAAGACCTGATGAATCAGAGAAAAAAAAGAGATGTATTGAGGGGGGAAGAGAGGAAAGCATATCACAGAATGGAAAAACCAGAAAAACATTTATGGTGAAATACAAAGTGGGTAGCGAGGTAGTCAGAAACCTCCAAGGTGAAATGACAGCACATCTACATATCCAGCTTTCTCATTAGAAATGGAATTCAACTGAGCAGTTCCAGGGAAACACTTGCATTTATTTCATGAGCAACTGATGCAGAAGAGATTCAAATGTGTCAGTTGTAAACCCTCTTCATGATAGGCAGCATGATGTTGTAATACAAGGCTCACAGAGGTATCAGAATTAAACGTAAGAGCCAAAGAGCTCAACTGTTGTGCTAGAGCAGACCAGTTCCCTGACCCTGGCAGTGGTGGCATGGGGTACTTTGGCAATGCATACGAAGAGAGCACAAATACAAGGTTTCTTTCTTTGCTCCCACTGACACAGCTTAGAAACTTCTATTTAACAAATCTTTGAATGATGTTGTTAAATGCTGTGTAATACTGCCCTGCAGTAACCAATTTTATGACTTAGCCAAGGGATGTGACAGAATTGGGTTGCGTTTGGGAGGTTAGGAAAAAAGCCAACCCAACCCAAAAAACCCTCAGAAAGTAATACAATCGAAATTCAATCAGATATCAGAAAGTATTCATATCCTAACAACTGTATCTCAAAACAATATCCCTAACGATAATCATCTGGAAGAGACAAATGACAACAAGATGCAACAAAATATAAATATAGGTATAGATATATAGACATAGACAGATGACAGAAGTTCTTACCACAATTTTGCTTCTACTATTGCAGAACCTAAACAGATGTCAGTAAGATTTTTTTTTTGTTAATGAGAAAAACATAACATGATATTGAGAAACCTTACGTTTTTCATCAGTGGATGGAATCCTCAAAACAGCTTCAGGAGAATTTCCAGCAGAGTTATAGGCAGTAACAGATATTATATATGCCTCTTCATTTAGAAATAAAGTGATTCTTTTATCAGTAGAGTTCTTTGTCATTTTCAGTGAGGTCTTGTTTTCTGGAAAATACTGTATTTTGTAGCCTAGAATTCTCCCAGGAGGTGGAAAGCTATTTAATGGCTATCAAAAAAAAAGGCAGTAGTAAGTGTTTCACAGTGTTATTTGCACAACCAAAAATAGATGCTGCACTGAAGAGTTTCCAGATCAAACTACAAAATTATTACACCATATTTAGAAAAGCAATGTACTTTCTTCAGTTCCATCTTCAGAACAGAGACCCATAACAACGTCTTTGAAGGAAAGGTTCAAAAGTCCTGAGATTCAAACTGCAAAGAGCCTTTGGACTTTTTACTACAAGATTAAACTGAATTTAAACATAGCTTTGGTAAGTCATATTATTTAAAAGCAGTTGTAAGGACTTTCAATTGCATTTTCCAGTGATCTGAATACAATTAAATGCTTCTTTTCCACAGAGATTACAAACCTCTATTCATCTACCATTCAGTAAACAAAAGTCTTTTCAATTCTGCTTTAGTTCAGTGAGGGTTTTTCTGGATGACAGTGAATGCCCCTGGCAGTTATATGTCTTACAACACTAAAAGTACTTAAACACAACATCATTTACAGGATCCCAATATGATAAACAATACACAGAAAGAGTATAAAAAACAGTATATACCTTCCACATAAGATGTACAGATCTACTTCCAGGTGAGCGTGAAGACTCAATTACCCTCCACAAAGCCACTTTTTCTGATGGAGCTATTTAAGGACACAAAAAATAACTTGAAATTTGTTGCTATATTAAAAAATAGTTTAATATGGTAAAAACAATCAAAGGTTTCAAACATAAAGTCTGAGAGAAACTTACTAAAATTAAGTTTTCTCTTGTGTAATGGTGTGCCTCTTTCCCCCTAGCTAGTACAGCTTCTCATAAGTTTCTTTCTGGTTTCTTTTATTTGTTAAGTACTAGAGTCTCCTAGAGGAGATTTTGTAGGGGTTTTTTTTATAACTGGCAATTTAGCATCTCTACGTATCATTAATTTTATTGAACATACTTGGTACACTACATTTCCTATTACTATGCTACTTTGCAATGTTCAATCTTCATCTACACTCTTAATTTTCCCTCTCTTCACCGTCTCTCTACTCACCCATATTCTTCCTTAGCCCTATATTGTTTGAATCACTTTTCAACTCTCCTCCACTACTTGCTCTTGTTTTTCCGTTTTCTTCTTCTACCTTTAAACCAAATATATGTGTTCTGTTTAAGCAATGGAATTCTAAGTGCAATACAAAATATGCTGAAAACACGATTTTTCCTTATGAAATCCTAATGTCTCAAAGTATAACTGAAAAAACTTCTACAGATAGTTAACCTACCTTTCTCTACTGTGCTTCCAGTTTTCTCTCCACTCCATTCACTCCAAAATATTGACTTATTACTGATACACCGAATGGCCACAGAATATTCTGTGGAGTCCCAAAGACCTGTGAGATTACATGATCCTGTTTTTTCTGCAGAATTCATTGGGACAGTGGCAAATTCCTGGACGCCAATACATGAACAAAAATTATTTGACAGAAAATTTTGTGCAGATATATGACTTACTTTAAAAAAACAAACAAAACAAATGCAGTTTTCATGTTTCCTACCTCATCCCTATGAAACTCAAGATTGCTTGTTTTATATTTCATTTTTCTGTGCAGCATCTTTGTTCTTCCTATAAAGCTTTTGGATTTGAAAAACTAGGTCTGTACTGACTGATCTGTGGGTTGAACTGTGTGCAGCTCAGACATGACTCCAGAGCAGCTGTGCTGGCACAGGAGGGGCTGGACAAATGCAGTTCCCACTGGCAGGAAGTAACTGGTTATTGCTAAAGCCTTTTGCACAATAATGTCCCACAACAGCATCCTGGGGGAAGCACTTTGCAAGCCAGCTGGGTCCTTGTTTTTCTTTTCAGAGTTACAAGGTCTTCTAGCTCTTAGTCACACAGCAGTATGGCTGTGTCCCCCTCTCAAATTTCAGATGACTGAAATAAAGATACTACAATAAATGTTCAAGCTAGCTAAATTCAGGTCAAGGTCAGCAAAGGCAAGTTTTCCAATAAGGAAGATTCCCTCTTGGGAGTCAAATTGAAGTAGTACAATCACATAGAGTTGCTACAGAGCTAAAAAACTGGGGTGAAATTCCTGGCTTCCACCAGTTGAGACTTCTAATAAAAAGTGAATCAAACCATAAAAATACAAAACGCAGACACCCACTCCTATGAACACCATAATAGGAAGTGCACTGCCTTATGAAACTGAAAATTTTGGTTCATTCTGGTATCAAGAGACTCACTGTCAGAAAAAGAAAACTGGTTCTATGAGAATGAATCCAGGGACCTACAAACCACTCAAGGTGACAGAGTCTTCCTTGAACCCACAATAAAAAGGGTTTCAAACTCTTATCAGCCTCCTGCAGAACTGACATAGAACTGGAGTCTAGCTTTTAGTTACTTGCCAAAAGTCTGTTAACAATATTTCATTACAATCAGAAACTTAGTATATGCAGATAGAAAAACAGGTTACCTGTTTTTCACTGAGTAAAAACAGTTCACACTGAAATATTTCAACTGATTTGGTAGGACAGCTTAAAAGGCTCAAACACTTTTTTAGTTGGTCTGTTTTGAGGGGTGGGTTTTGGCACATGTGTGCTGACAGAAAAACTCCTATGCCTCTACTGATCATGAATAGCTACTGATTTATCTCTAGATTGTCTGTGGGAAAATTCAGGTAAGATCTGAGGAAGCAAACGGATGTAGACTGTATTCAACAGTAAAAAAGCAGACAGGTGATTTCTAATGCAAATGCTGAAAAATAGACACAATATGCAATAAAGATGTGATTTTGTATAAATATGAATATTTTCAACACTGGGGAAGGACCTCACAGCTTGTAAGCATCACAAGGACACCAGAGCTTTGACTCCAAAGGAATAAACAACTTGAACAGGTATTTTTAGTAACTGTTAGTTTAATTTCTGATATCCCAGGTGGACTTGAGCCATCCTGCCCATCCAAACATCCTGAATATTTTATCTTGAATCCAAAGATTAGTATGTCACACCCACAGTAAAGATGCTTGCCATGAGAATGTGAGAAGAACGCTAATTAGAAACACCATCAGTATTATGAACTTTTTAAAACTCTGAAGACTACCTAGATGAATTCTTCTCTCACAAAATTACACATATAATGTATAAAATAGCAAGATCAAGGCAGACAGCCAAGTTCAACAAACTTAGAAAAACAAGCTGAGAAACAGGGATCATTCTTGAACTTGGAAGAGGAAACAGTAAAATCACAAAAAGAACCTCTTCCATATTGAGGAGCATAGGAATAGATCATCTGACATCTACATTTCCATTTAAGTGTCAGAAAGACAAGCTCCCTTATTTTCCATCTTACAAAACTTTTATTTTAGTTCACTTTAAAATTAATGTAACATTAGTCTGTCTTAATTAAATTCATCTATCATGGGTTTATGTGCTGTTTTCAACACTAGAATGCAAGAGGAAAATAAAATATTTTCACTGACCGCCTGTATAATCCCTTGGCCTAAAGCCACCATTTCATCTTTCAGAGAAATATACCGAGAAGTATGGTATGCACCAAAACAGGAAAGCATCAAGAGAACAATTAGTCCTAGGCAACAAAACAATGTTCTTAAGACCATGCATAGCTGATTAGTTCCACTAAAATAACAAGTTTTTAATTATTATTTCAAACTACTTGTTCCCTTTTTCCTATTTAAACTTTTATAACAGTACTCACAATTAGTCACAAAGAGACTGGTATTCAGAAGAAAAATTATGTAACTTACTGTAGAGTTTGAATACAAGTTTCTGTATTGAACCTGGCAAGTTAAATCTTGTGAAGGGATAATCTTCTCAGGCATTTTCCAAGTTACTGTAAGTAACTGCTTTATACTGCTGATTTTTTTAACTGAAAGTATTTCAGGAGCTTCAAATTTCTCTAGAATTAAGAAACAAAAGCATTAAGTGGGAAAAATGCCTCTATATAAGTTCAGAATTCCTCTGTCTATGTGTGTTCCAAGAAGTTTAATCAGGACCCCAATAACACACATCCTATCAGAATGTTCATGTGATGGTCTATTTCAGATATGGATTTGGGAAGTTTTCCGTAAGAGTAATTGCACACATGAGTGATTTAACTACATGGTACTTCGAACAACCTGGTCTAGTTGAAAGTGTCCCTGTCCACCCAAGCTTTTCTATGATTCTGCTCACAAAGCTGCTCTTA
>JAWWLZ010000094.1:53778201-53806715 GCA_035041345.1 Poliocrania exsul
CCTTCTGAGGTATGTACCTGAGCCTAGGGCTCCAGGCAAGGATCTGATGAGGCACTGAGTCAGGATGCAGCTCTTGGCTCCCTGCTTTCCCTTTTCAAGGGCCCAGGACACTGTCATCACTCCTACAAGGTGCAAGTCATGTCAGCCTATTACATCCACACTGCACTGAACCTTGTCCCACTAAACCTCTGCTTCAACATTTTGAAGATAATTTGTAGTCACTACCCGCTATGCCAACCAGGTAGGGATAAGGACCTGCTGTTGGCTGCACTGGTGTTTGCTGCCACTGTGCTTTACTCCCTTGCAAGTCAGGGGGCACTTGGAAGGCATTAGGGTGGGGTCATACAGCAGTAGTATCTCTCTGGTAGACTGTTGTTTCTCTTTTACTAGATCTTGTCAGGTGCCCCTGAGAAATTGTTTGGACAATGTTTTTTTGTCTTCTTAACTACAGGAAAGACTGGATAATGCCTTGTAATGTGAAGATTTCTCTGCTGTTTTCTGTGAATGTCAAGTACAATTAGAAGTTTGCAGGAGCAGGACAAAAGCTAATCCATTTGGAGTTCTCTTGAGCACTTGACCTCCTTTTATCCTGGGGCAGTGAGCTTCATAGATTAATGAAGTGTTTCTAGACTGTTGGTCTTCAGCATCACTGGGTGTCAGCTTCCATGAATACAGATCACCAGGACCACCTTGTTCATGGCATAAAGACCTTTCCTGAGGGAGCATGGTCCAGCTGCAAGGCAGCAGCCTGACCTGGGTAAAAGGCTATTATTGTTCAAGAATTTTTACTCAATAGCATTTATGACCAACTTTGCACTGAAGCAAATGAGATGAATAGTCTAGAGAAAATAGGAAATCTATTCTTTCAAGGCATTCAAGGCCACATTTAATTCACTTCCATATGAATTCTTGCATGGTTACATGAAGAAAGCCTATGTCATATACTGGCAGCCTCAAGGTATTCCATTTATATACCCAAAAAATGAGAGAAATGCAGAAGCAAATTACTAACCCCAGTGGAAAACAACCACCCCCAAAAAATCTGACCCCAATCACCCCTTGTACATCTGAAGCCTCCCCAAAAGACCAGCCTAATAAATAGGCTGATTTCACTGTGCCTGAATATCACAAGTTTGGAGCTATTTCTGACCACGAAGGAGAAGGAAAAAACATGATAACCTAAAGATGTGCCAGCCCCAGCCCTTCCCTTTTCCCCTCACCTGGTTAGTAGCAACTCTGGAATCTCCATTTTCACCAACTGACAGCTAGAGTTTTCCTTGAAACTGATTGTTTTTGTAGCAGGATTTGGGTTGTTATCAGAGCCAGCTGTGTTTTGGGTTAGCCTTGGGCCAGCCGAAAAATGAATCTGCAACAAGCCTTTTGCATTTTCTGTTGTGTGTAACTGAGTGCTCCTTGATGTTTGAGTAATTTTAGGGTAAGGGAGGTTTGGTAAAGGAAGTGGTGAACAAGTTTGAACAAATCCAGTAATCTGATATTTTCCACCTGGGAGTTATTAATAAATAACCACCATGTTCCAGTAATATCAAAATTGCAAATCAGTTGAACAAAACAGTACAAGATTCAGCTTTGTATTTATTGTTATTTTGATTTTTCTGAATTATCAATCTGAATTTATCTTTAAGTGCTTTAAAGGGTAAACATATTGTGCTTACTGAGAGTGGTATATTAAAGGCCCAGCGGATCTACTATTTTATTCTGGAAGGGAATACGTACATCTTAAATGTACCCAAAAGCAGTTCCAACGGCTGGTTCACAACAGCCTAAACTTGCCATCAGAAATCCTGGGAAGTTGCTTTAACCAAAAAGTTGAGCATAATGGGCTAAAGCACCAAATGGCTTCTTTTGAGATACATTCAAGTGCTTGGCAGCTTGAGGTGTCCATAGCAGGTGCTGGATTTGCTATAAGTGGGAAATTTATAAACAGAGCTGACAACTGGGAAAACAGAGCATCAGGAGCACGGCATTTCAGAGCCTGTAGTGTCGTGCCTATCAGATGCTTCCCAGTGCACAGTTCAGAAGAACAACCCTGCTTAAGCAGGGCCAGCTGGCTTACAAGCAAAGCACTGCCATGTCAGAGTGTTTGCTAGGTATACTCAATAAGCCAGTGCAAATCAGTTTTTTAATTCTCATCCTTCTTTAATCAACAGTATATATTGGTTAATTCTTGGTGAGCTGGTCATTACTCTCTGCATTTTGTAAAGAGAAAGACCCCAAAAGGGTTTTTATTCAGGCTTGCTTTTACATGTTATTTAGGGTTTTGCTATTTTCTGCATAAGTAGCTTGGCTCACCATGTGCTTCCACTCCTGTGGTTTTGGAGCTTATTATTTGTCTTCACGGAACGTTCCTCAAGTTAGACTGAAACCTTGAGTGATTTAAAAATGTAGAGCACCCTCCAAAGAGACTGTAGAGACTTGTAGACTTGTAGAGTTTGTTATAGCAGATCTAGCAGTAAGAGAGGCACTGACATTGCATGGCGGCTCGCTGGGAGCCTGACTCTGGCACATTCTTCCATTAAACATCACACCTCAGGGACTAGATGATCATGCTTTCATTTTGCTCTCTGAGGCAAGGTCCACCAGGAAAAAAAGTACCTTACCACTCCTGCAAAGACTTTGATTTGTTTCCTTCAGCCTAAAAAAAGCCAAGGAACAGAAGAGAAAAGGAAAAATGCTTTTGACTCTTTCCCCACCCTGCTCTGTTTTGAGCAAGAATCCAATTTCTCTGGAGAAGGAGCTCTGGTTTTTCACCTCCTCAGGTCTTTCCCTCAAAGCACAAGAGGCATTGCACATGCTCTCACTTCCCATGGTGTGGTTGCAAACTCACAGTTTCACTGCTTTGGCCAGCAGTTCATCTGTTCCTGCTTTACAAGCAGTTCTTTTCCATCCTCCTCTTTACTTCCACATTCTTCAAGAGGTCAGATACACAGAAATATGACCTTTTTTATTTATTTTTCTCCCTATTCCCACCCTATGAAATTGAAATAAAGGGACTCTGACCCTATCAAATTGCAATAAAGAGACTGCACATGTTAATTAACACTTATAATTTTTTTTCTTTCCTTAGCTGGAAATGGGAGGCAAAGCCTATCTCTCATCCCTATACCAGTATAGTAACTCACTTGCTCAGCAAAGCACCTTTTTAGAACCTTGGAGACAGGTTTAAATCCTTCCTCTATCTGATTACTATTGGGAATTTGTTTAAGAGACACTTTCTCCTGCTACCATTGATTCATACTGTGTAAGTAATTAAATGTTCATTGGACTAGAAAGATGACTTTTGTAGTGGGCAGCTAATCACTTACAGCAGAAGGCTGTCCCTTCTCCAGGTGAAACAGCTCTGAGCATCAGCCTATCCAAAATTCTGTGTTAAGTCTTTGAGTGCTCGCTCTGCCATTCTTCTCTATGAACTCATTTCAGAAGCCAGGGAATCCTGATTGATGAAGCTGATGCTGCCTCAGCTCTGCCACTACTTTTAATTACAGCAAAGGCATATTTTCAGCAAGTTACAAGACTGCTAAGCAGCTGTAGAAGTGCTAGCTAGGACAATTATGAGCTCTGACAGGCCCTGTTTCAAAGACGGTGATGGCAGGTTTTAATGACAGAAATCTGGATGGCTAATACTCAGTGTGACTACAATTTGTAGCCCTAAATGAGTAAGGCCTTTAAACGTAGCAATAGCCCTATGATTGAGTGCGATTCTTTACTTGCTTTTATTTCTGAGTATCTCCAAGCATTTTGGAAGATTGTGGCTGAGGAGAACAAACTGAACATTTCATCTGTAAGCCCACAAATGTGAACACTGTGAGACAGATATATTTATCCTCTTAATCACCCATGGATGTTATACTGTATTGGTATAGTTACAGTCTGAATACACCTCCTGCAGAGTAGCAGTGTTAAGCATATGTTAATTTTGAACATTTGGAAAATACTTGCTAACAGCACTTGCTCTTTCTGTATTTTCGTGATTTTTCTTTTTCTTCATATGGCTGCTAGACATACCACAGAATCATTTTAAAAGGTCCTTAAATTCAGCCTCATCCTATGGAGTTCTTCAACATATGTTAAATACATGACCAATAGTTTTTCCAGGTGAGATATTTTCCAAAACTGACTAAGTTTCCCTACACGAGGAAAATACCAGTCTGTGTCATGGAGATTGGTGAACTCTTGTTGACTTTTAGTGGTCCGACACTGTTAGTGTTTCAGTGTCCCTGGAATTTTAAGAAGGCCTCAAAATACATTATATCCAACCTAAGGAATTCTACATTTTACACTATCAGATAAAGGAAAACTGCTTTCAAAATTACAATTTATTTTTTGTTTAGAAAAAAGTGATCTGGACACATAATTTTGACATTTTATGTGTAATCTAGTGTGTAAGTATTTTGAATGTTTTGCATATAAAATAAATATGAATATATTTAGGACCTTTTCAAGCAACTGTTTCTCAAACTTGAAAATAATTGTAAGTCAAATTAATCAAAGAAAAATATAAATGGAAAAATGTAGTTAACAACAGAGATTTATTTACAAATGTATGTAGCTTAAAAACAGCAACCTATAACCAGAAGTAATTTTTATATTGATTAAAAACCAACTTTGCCAAATTAAAGTACCAGACAATAAAAAAGTGAAACATGTAAGTTTGATAAAAATTACATAAAAAGGAAGATAGATGATAAAAGCCTGATAAAGGAAGGAAAAGGATATAAGAGATAATCTAATGCAGATAGCAGCAGATATTCAGGAGAAAATGTAGCTTATAAAATTGTGGATTGAAACAGAGGAACTGCCAGTAACAATGATGAAATATCACAGCTGGTTAGCATAGAGTTTCTTAAAAAATTGTACACAGCAATGAAAGAATCAATTATAAAGGTATCAAAGGAAAACAAAAAATCCTTGAAGCTATTAAAAAGTAATTAATAAATCAGTAAATCAAGATAACTTATTGCTGAACATTTAAAATAAGCTTGTGAATCAGTACTGCGTATATTTAATACCTTCTAGAACCCTAGAAAGTGTTCAGGGAACTAGGAGGCACATATTTTGGAACTAATATTTAAAAGAAGAAAACAATTAGATAAGTCTAGGACTCAACCCAATCTTGATCTCAGGAAAAATATTACCTTTCCAGATCAGGAAAGAAACTCATGTGTGGTATGCAGGCCCTGAGCCTTTGAGATGGTGAGGAACTGGTGAAAACAAGGGCAGTGATAGGAAACTGCCACTGGTTGCAAGGGTGGGGAGACTGCAGCAAGTTGCCCAGACAGGTTATGGATGTTCTGCTGCTGGAAGTGTTCAAGGCCAGATTGGACTCAGCTTTGAGAAACCAGGTCTAGTCTGTTTATGGCAGAGTGTTTGGACTGGGTGAATCTTTAGGCTCTCTTCTAATGCAAACAATTTTATGAATCTCTGAGTAGTCTTAGTACATATGTTGAAATAAAAAGGCATTTAATTTGATTGTAGATTATATTTTATTTAAACATCAATACGTCATTGATAGATGAGCATTAAATAGATTAAATGCTCTACTTAATGCATCACAATTTCTATATGAGCTTTTAAGAGTTGAATTTACTTACATTGCAGCCTATGCCATTTTACGATTTGATCAGTGGCTTGAAAAAATGTAATACTGTTGTAAACACAATTTGCAACTGGCATAAAGACTTAAAAGTGGAAGAGGGATGGACTGCTGATACACAGTGTTCTGGAGGTCTCCATGGGATTGGCAGTGGGCAAGGAAAATGCACTGCAGAATTGCCAACCATAAGATTCAAGGTGCTTCTAGGCTCAAATGCAAACTAGGCTTACAGACAGGAAAGCAAACCCTAGAAATAAGAGCTAGAAAGTGTGGTAGATAATTAAGTACAAGGCAAGAGGACAACTGAGTTCTTCAGTCAAGGCCAAAGGCCTTGGGACTACAGCAAAATCTGCAAATTCCCTAGGGAGCGAGGTCTTCTTATTCTCTACCAGCACTTGGTTCCCTCTTGGCTGTGTGGAGATGAAGACCCTGTGTACCCTGTGAAGGTTGGAAAAAATTGTGGCAGGAGGTGCCAGACTGTCATCTGCTACCACTAGATAGGCTGCCTCTGCCCAAATTTGGCACTTGTGCATCTCTTCTTGGAGTGATTGGATAGCCACACGTTTCAGGTGATGCTGAAGCAGTGATGTTGGCTCAGAGAAGAATGCTTAGAGCAACTAAGGACAAGAGAGGATGCTCTGCAGGAAAAGTCCCAAATTATTAATTCCATTCAATTCACTAAAGAGGAGATGTCATCTTCTGTCTGTCCTTCTCCATCCTCATTTGAAAGCTCTGTTCTCCCTAAGTGTAATTTGAGAACATTTTCTTAGTTTTCTAGAGCTTTCTGCACTGCAGCCTTGCTTCCACAGTCTACTGCCATGGTCTTCAGCTGACCCTGAACTCTCTCTGTTCCCATGAAGCTAAGGCTCTACTGAGCTTCTACATTAACCCCAGCAGTCCTGTAATGTTTCAGAGCTTCCCTCAGTGTTGCACTGCAACACTGTCTGAGCTTTCCTTATTTTATTTTTAGCCCTTATCTTTTTTTATTTTCAAAAGTTATAAATTATGTAGGAAAAACAATCTCCAAAACATCTTGCAAACAAACCAATTTAGACAAGAAACAACTGCATGTGAGACTACTGGTAAGTGACTCTTCCATGAAGAAAGTTGAGCAAGTTTAAAATGAGTATATATAGGTCACAAATTAAACTCAGTCAAGAAAATCTGTTGTCTTGTTTTCAAGTGGAAATAGCATCAACCACCAATAGCAGTAAGAAAAAATGAGAATCAAGAAAATCACAGAATGCTAAAGATTGTAAGGGACCTTAAAGATCATCTAGTACACCTTCCACTAGACCAGCTTGCTCAAGGTCTTATCCAACCTGACTTGGAGCACTGCCAGGATTGGGGCATCCACAACCTCCCTGGGCAAATTGTTCCAGTGTCTCACCATTCACACAGTAAAGAACTTCTCCCTAATATCTAACTTTCTCTTTAGGCTGAACAGCCCCAACTTTCTCAGCCTGTCTTTGTAGCAAAGGTGCTCCAGTCCTCTTATCAACTTTGTGGCCCTTCTCTGGCCTTGCTCCAACAGTCTCATGTCTTTCTTATGCTGGAGATACCAGAACTGTACACAGCACTCCAGATGAGGTCTCACAAGAGCAGACTAGAGGAGAAGCATCACCTCCCTCACCCTGCTGACCATGCTGCTTTTGAATTTCATTGGCTTTTGGGGCTGTGAGCACACACTGCCAGCTCACACTGAATTTTCATCAACTGCCACCCTCAAGTCCTTCTCCACAGGTCTGCTCTCAACCACTTCCCCATCCAACCTGTGGGTGTGTCTGGGATTGTCATGACCCAGGTACAGGACCTTGCACTTGGCTTTGTAGGACTTCATGTGACTTGCACAGACCCACCTCTCGAGCCTGTCAGGGTCCCTCTGAACAACATTCCTTCCCTGCAGTGCATTGACCAAACCACACAACTTGGCATCGTCAGCAAACTTGCTGAGTGCCCTCAATCCCATGGTCCATGTCGCTGACAAAGATGTTGAACAGGATCTGGCCCAATACTGACCCTGAGGGACAGCACTCATCACTGACTCCACATGAACAATGAGCCATTCGCAGCAAATCTTCAGTGCTGCCATCCAGCCAGTTCTGTGTCCATCAAGCCATCCACCCATCAAATCCGTGTCTCTTGAACTTATGATGTCATGCAGGGCAGTGTCAAATGCTTTGCATAAGTCCAGGTAGAAGATGTCAGTTGCTCTGCCCCATGCACCAAATTTGTCAGGCATTATTTCCCCTTTGTAAAATCATTCTGGCTGTTACAAGTCACCTCTCAGTTTTCTATAATTTCCATAGCATAGGTTCCATGAGAATCTGCTCAATGACCTTGCCTGGCACACAGGTGAGATTGCCTGCTCCATAGTCCACCAGGTCTTCCACTTTCCCTTTCTTAAAAATGAGGATTTTATTCCTCTTTGTCCAGTCATCAGGGACTTCACCTGACTGTCATGATTTTTCAAAAATTATGGATACTGGCTTAGCAATGTTGTCTGTCAGTGCCCTCGGACCTGTGGATGAGTCTCATTGGGTCCCATGCACTTGTGCACATTCAGGTTCCTTGGGTGCTCTCAGAGCCAATCTTCTCCTGCAGTGGGTTTAGAGTCTTCATTCTCCCAGTCCCCCCATTTGTCTTTCTTGACTTGGGTGATATGACTGAAGCACTTGCCACTGAAGAGTGAGGTATAGAAATGTTGAGAACCTATCCTTTCTCTTTGTCCAGGTCTCCTGTTTCCTTTTGGAGAGGTCCCACATTATCCCTAGTCTCTCCCTTGCAACACATCTATGGACTTAAGGTGCTCAGGGCACAGTACCGGCAGATGACCACTGGCCTGGTTATTGCTGATCCAAGCCAGGATGCCACTGGCTTTCTTGCCCAAAGGGGCACGCCGTGGCTCATGTTCAGCCTCTGTCTACCAGTACCCCCAGGTCCTTTTCAACCAGGCAGTTTTCCAGCCACTTTTCCCGGAGACTGAGGGCAAACTCGATCACCTTGTCAGAATCATCAGGGAAGATTAATTAAACAGGACTTGCCCAAATACTGGGCCCTGATGAACCCCACTAGTGACTGGCTGACAAGTGGGTGTGGTGTCATTCACCACCACTCTGTTCCAGTGATTTTCAAGAAAAAGGGGGGTGGTTCTACCTAGATCAGAGAAAAGAATGACATGCAAACATACTGGAGAAAGCAGTACATTTGAGGAGTTTCCTAACTCTCTAGTCCCTATAAATTATGCATAGTCAAGACATTTATGGGAAAAACGACACTAGTGAAAGACCCTGAGCATGCTGTTTTAGAATCCACAGCGCTTAATGGAGTGAAAAATGGTCAGCTGAACCTCAGACCAGGATGAATATGATTTAAAATACTAACATTTAAATACAGCTTGATTTAAGCAGATGTTAGGTACATTTTCTTTTGGAACATAAACCTATATAAATTTGAAATTATGACGGCCTAAATGAATGGCTTCACCTAAATGAAATAAAATCAAATAATATGTATTTGCTGAGAAAACTATTAAGCTCACAGACACATTTGATGGACTCGTATGGTGCAGAGGCCCTTGAAATGCATTTGGCACAGAAATGTGTTCTAAAAACAACAACAATAATCAAATTCAACAATTTGTTAATTTAAAAGCTGCAAATCAACTGGAAGCTGAAAAAGCAGGAAAGCCTTTTTCCTCTTTCAGTGTCTAAATAGAAAAAATAAGCACAAAAGGATAAGATACTTTTGTTTTAAAATTCTGACGGACATGGTAACTAGGAAAGGTCAGTTCTGCTAGTATCTGCTGATAACAGTTACTTTGCTTAGTATGTACTAGAATTACGGATGCAAAACATGTTTTGATAAATCCTTTGTTTTCTTATAAAACAATATTTAACACCATATTGAATATTAATACATTTTAATATAAAATGTTGTTACATTGGAATTTAAATATAATTTATGCAGCTTGATGCTAATATAGAACAATAATTAGTCCATATCTAGTAAATTAAATATAATTCATTATTCTCTGAACAAGTGTGACAAATCAGCCTCTATATCTTAAGGTATAAAATGCTCAGCTAGATTAAAAAAGCTGCAAACTTCTTTACTAATGAACATATTGTGCTTTATAAGAGAAACCTAATTTTTAGGAAGGATGCTTAAAGTTACAAACACAAAACAAGATTTACTTTCTTTATCTTTACATATGGATCACATCTTATTTTAACTACATGGTGTTATCTGACTTGACAATGCTCAATAAAAGAAAGGCCAAGACACAAATATCACAAGAACTAAATGTTGGTGGATACTACCAGAAAGAATGTAGCTTTCATAGCAGCACTGTCATCCCCTGGTTGGTTTGTTGGTTTGTTTGTTTTTTGCTGAGAAAACAAAACCAGACAAGCTACGGTTTGAACAGGCTTCATATACAGGTCTGGTCATGGAACCTCCTTCTTAGGTTCAATGTCTGAGTGGCTACAAAGTCCATTTGGGCTACAGGAGTTTATTTTGAGAGATGATTTTGCATCACGCATTTTCAGTTAGTAAGACATTATTAGGCAGAATGGTTGCCTTCATGCCCCTTCAAGTTGGTGGAAAACAAGTTGGCTCTGCTGTGGCAGGTAACTAGGTAAGCAAAAGGGATGGGCAGGGCAGGAGGATCCATGCACTGAGCTTTAAAGAAATGTAGGACTCTCACTGAGAAAAGGGTAGCCAGATCCAAATCGCTTACATTTGTCAGATTGGATGGCTTCAAAGTCCGTACAGAATATACACCTGTCAGAAAATCAAAGGAAGATTTTCTGTACTGCTCCAGAGCATTACTTCACCTTCTCCACTCTTGCCTCTTAAACTAAGACTAGAACTAGATGTCCAGAGTAAAACACACATCTACTTAAATAATGTTAACAAAAGGTGTTTTGCAAGAAAGCAAATAAAAACTTTCCTGGACTATTCACGGACTCAGCTACAGCCCCCAAAAGGAAGGATATAATTATAAATCTCTGTCCTACTGCAGTGTGGCAGGTGTTAGAAGAACACACAGGACAGTGCAGGCAATCCTGTGCTCCCACAGGCATGAGAGAGAAAAAAATGAGCACAAAACTTCACTTTCATACTTTCTTATCACTCAACCCCCCCCCAAAACAAACAAACAAAAAAAACAAACGCAAAAAACAACAGGACCCTGAATCTTACTGGGGCACATAATACATTAATCTGAAAAAGACATTCATTCATTTATTCTAGAAAACATTATGAACTCAAACTCATTGCAGACTTAGCTAACAGTTAGTTTCATGTTTATACTACTATTACATCACTTATTCTTGTTTTTAGGAGTTAATTTGGAATATAGACCATACCCACACACCATTTCACCTGACAACTTTTTCATAGTGATTGACTCCCACTATCAGATATCCTTTACCACATTCATCTCAAACTTACATAAATGTAAAAAGCACGCATTAAGTCCTCTTTGAAGAGTTTGGTTTCCATTTCCTTTGGTTATTTTTTGGATTTTCTTTCAAAGGTTCTCAAGTATTTCACATCCTCAAGTGCAGGCATAATAGTCAGAGCTAGACTTACAGCAGTGAGATACAGTCTCCATCGCACTAATACAGTGAATGTGTAACATGAAGCCTCTGAACAGCAAATCTTCCCAAATTCCTTAACACTTTTCACTCTTGTATGCCAAACACCTCAAGTACATTGTTACAGGGACATAAGATCATCAAGACAGACACCTGCTATTCCTATTACTGTACGCTGAAGCAGAATGTTAGGCCATTTTTTTCCCTAATAGAGAACAGACAGTTATCAAAAGCAGTCTTTATGTTACTGCTTTCCAAGACTTTTTTTGTCCCATTGAGCATCCTCTGTATTCCCTGATCCCAAAGACATTTATCTTGGTGTTGACATGAGTAAGTCAACACCCATATTACCCTTCTACTTCAGATCAGCTCTTAAAAGTTATCTGCTTTTTCTCTTGTTTGCTACTTATGCTATATATCTTGCTAACAGTACTTTTGTATCTGTCAAACCAGCCCGACAAAACATAGCATGGCAATGTGAAAGCAGGCTCCACAGGACCTACTGAACACAGCCACATTTTGACATCTCCCTTAGTATGGTATTTTTCTTACTGCAAGTGTTTTTTACAAGTACCAAATAATGCAAAAATTCACCAAGTTTACACAATTATTATAGAAAAATCAAGATCTTTAATGTTCAATACTGCAACTTTTATCACATAAATCTAAAATTCTTTCTCCTGTTTTATCCCTCTTGAGACCTGTTTTGTCACTGATTAGCCTTTGACAGAAAAATCTGAACTGACCATTCTGTTCTTTTGCTCAACACATGAAGCTCCCTTCAAGTATGAAAACATTCTCTTGCTCAATGTCTCAATTCACAGATGGAGTCTACAAGTTAGATTTCTACTATTTTCGAAAATCATAGAATCATTTTGGTTCCAAAATACCTTTCAGATCATCAAGTCCAACTGTTAAATGAGCACCGCCAAGTCCACCACTAAACCATGTCCCCAGGTGCTACATCTACACATGTTTTAAATATCCTCTGGGACAGTGACTCCATCCCTCCCCCAGGCAGACTGTTCCAATGCTTGACAACTCCTTCTGTGAAGAAAGTTCTCCTAATGTTCAATCTAAACATTCCCTGGTGCAACTTGAGCAAATTTCCTCTCATCCTTTTGCTTGTTAATTGAGAGAAGAGATCAATTCCCACCTGGTTACAACCTCCTTTCAGGTAGTTGTAGAGAGGGACAAGGTTTCCCCTGAGCCTCCTTTCTGAACACCCCCAGCTCCCTCTGATGTTTCTCATCAGACTTGTGTTCCAAATCCTCCACCTCCGAAAGACAAACCATACTGTTCATTAAAGGTGAGAATATAGGAGACACTTCTTCACTTTGAGCACGAGTATGTGAAGATGAAACTCAAGATGGATGTGTACACAAACACAATACAAAAGTATTTTTTTATCAGGAGGCAGAAACTGCAAGCACTGAAGAAATATGTGGCTGGTGCATTAAAATCTGATACATCACTCTGCGAAAATTTGAGTTAATAACAAACGATTTAAGAAGAAAGCATTTAGAGATTTTACTGCCTCTGATCACTGCATGTGTTGCAATCATTTTGAGAACCGATCCTTAACCATTAGACACACAAAGAAAACCACTGCCAACATCTGTATCACATTCTTTCCAAAATGAGATAAATGTAATGAGCTAAACGGGAAATTTTAATTCCTACCGTCTCATGGCTTGAAAGAAAGAAACTGAAAGGAGCTTTTTGGCCCGGAGAGAGAGAGAAGCATGCCCTGCCCAACGTCTGGGATGAACAGCTGGAGAGATGTGAATACAAGTACGCATCGCCGCAGGTAGAGATCCATGCGATTAACCCCGAGGAAGAATTTCACTCTCCGATACTTCACATTAACAAAAATGAGCAGAGGGACCTCTGCCGAAAACATCTTTTCCACTTACCTCGGCTGCAGAACGGGCGCTTGGTTTTAACAGGGGCCTCTGCCTGCCCGCGACCGCGAAGGGACGTACAAAATAGGAAGTTGCCCCGCTCAGAGCAAGTAACTCTTTTTCCTGTAATTCTGAAGCCCAGAATCCTCCGCCCCCGTCGCCAGGACTCGTGGGGAGCGGTGTCGGACACGGCACCGGGCTGAGACACCCGTGGGGTCCGCGGCGGGGGATGCTCTGCCTTCCCGGCGGCCGGAGCCCCCCGACAGGCACCGGCGCCGCTGAGCCGCCCCGCGGGGCCCCGCGGACCGACGGCACCGCCTCCGCCGCTCCCCGCCCGCGGAGCCCGGCCCGCCCCTCCGGTCGTCCCTGCGGGCACCGCACCCCGCCCCGCCCGGCCCCGCCGCCCCCCAGCGCAGCCCTCACAAAGGGCAGAGAGCAGCCGTCTGTGCCGGGATGGACGCAGCATTTTGATGCAAATGCATCAAATCAGCTGTGCGCTCAAACGCGCAACCACGCACAGCGAAACAAGCGCACCGGGGAACAGCCACCAGCGAGGAGCACTCAGGCGTAGGTATCTTATGCATCCTTTAGGGCACCAGCACTGCAAGGGGAGGAACTCCAGTGATGATGATCCCTTTTAAAGGTAACAAATGTATTCCCGTTAACGACTTTCAAGAAGACTGCAGCCATCAGCAAATATAAAAAGGAATAGAAGAACTGAGAAACAGAAGGAACGTTGCAATTAAAATAGATTCCGTGAAATTAGTAAATGGAAACCCAAAGTCCATAGTTAATGTGCCTCCTATTAAGCAGACAATCCTTGCTAAGCAGACACACTGCAAGAACAGCTATTACATTTTATAAGTCGATCGATATAATCATCACCAAGAGGTCTTGGCCCCAAGTCAGGAAAGAGATCCATTACAGACAACAAATGTGTTTATCCTACACTAGTCTCATTAGTGACATTAATCAACAGAAGCTGTAGATTGACTCATTCTGAATTTCATCAGTTGTCCAGCTCAGGTTTTTACAGTGCTCTTTCCCCCACAGCAGCTATTTTAACACACAAGCTCAACACTCATTCCAATTTTCAAAGCACCAATTAGCCTTCACTGTCTTTAGCTAATCATCACATTCAGTCAGGTAACCTGCTGATTTCCTTTTACTTTTGAATGATATCGCCATCTCCACATCATCCATAATCTCAGTATAAGGCTGCACTGTAAACTTCTTTAATGTTTCTAAATTCCCCTGGATATTTAGAAGTATTGTAATACATTAGGATGTATAATGATATTTTTAAAACTTTCATTTATTTTATTAGTAGGAATCAGATAAAACAGAAATGTGATTCAACAGAAACAAACCCAAACTAGACCCTTAATTATTTTTAATTGAATGGAAATGAAGTTCTATACTTGTCTGATTAGTTGCCTGTGCTTACAGATTATTACACTGTTTTTATTGATTCATTGAAAGATGGCTGCTCAGTCTTCCTAAGTGATGAAAAGTTCCACCAGACCTACTAGATTAGTTAAACATGTGCTTCCTTTTTAAAAACCTTGAGTCACGCTTCTGATGTCTCAGGACTAATTACACACTTAAATTAAAGCTTCCATACTTTTAAACATTTGGGTGTGGAGTGGGCCATAACAGGAGATTCCAGGATGGAGAAGGCACTTAATGATGACATCAATCACTGTTTCCACTACCACCATTTGTAACAATTTAATAGTAAAGACAAAAACATCTTACCAAAAACAAGTGATACAATTTACCAAAAGTGATTAGCCACAGAGACGGGAAACCTTTAGAGTACAACAGAAACCATGCCAAAAGTGTGTTTTCGTATCCACACTTTAGAGACACTTTTATCCACTAGGCACATGAATGCCTTAAAAGGACAAACTCTTTTGTCCTGAGGATGGGAGCAAAGTGAAGCTGCTGTTCCTGAAACACATGGCAGGAAGTGCCTTCAACAGAAAGGCTCACAGTTTTCAGTGCCCACGCCTACCAGAGTTGTTTTGGCTGCTGATTCAGAAATGGCTGCTCCGGGGACTGGTTGATCCCACATGGTATTGGTATTCCTTCTTAAAGGGAAGCATCTGCACGGTCCCTGCTGACAAGGTGAGACAGGACACTGTAGAATTGCTGCTGAAAATCTAACCCTCATTGCAAGTTAATTTACCTGCAGTGACTCAGTTTTGAAAAGTATCTATCTTCTGCATGATTTATCTTCTGTATGACCACACCCTATAACGTTACTGACCACTGTATAATTACAGTGAGTATGTACTAATCCACAAATTTACACAGAACAGAGAATTCTGTAGTTAGGTGGAAAAATGAGATGCATTTTCACTGACCAGTCTGCAAATTGACCTTGCAGCATTTAATCATGCCATCATAATGAAAGCAGGTTTGAGGAAAAAATGTACAGAATTGAGAAGTTACAAATTGGCTTTAATCAAGTAACTTTTTAGGTTGATTTGTTCCTGGGCCAATGACTTGAACCACGCAAACCATCACCTGACCATTTCATTCATCCAATGTAAAGAGGAGGGGATGGGTACTGATTTCCATTGACTTAAGCCATTGCAGAAAACACAAATAAAAATCATGAGTGTCCTCATGATTTAATTTGTGGAGAAGAAAAATCTAGTCAAAATAGTCAGATTCTGATATCAGTTTCTGAGTACACATAACTCTGTTTTTCAATAAACAGTCATCAGAAATCTACTAGCCTCAAAGTCCATGCAAGACTGCTTTTAAGGTGTGAAAAATTAGTATGTAGTTCTTAAATTTCACTTGAGTATAACATAAAAGTTCAATGGCAGTTGTACTCTCAAAACCATGCTCTTAAATTACTGATTTATGACTATAGCCTTTATTTAAATGTGACACATTGTCCAAGCTGATGACTACCATATCACTGAATAAGCAACAATATAGGGTATGACAACCCACCCTGAAGGGGAAGGAAACACCTAAGATTTGTAAATGCTTATTCATCAAAAGGAACAAAATAGTCTGAGAGCCCGCAAACAACTAGAAAGTTTTATTAGCAAATTACATGTTTCACATGGAAATTAGTATGTTAGTCCCTGATCTACTATATAAGCACACACTAGTGGTATTTGGATAAAAGGGCAGGGTGAAAGGGAAGAGAAGAATTAGAGAGGGAGAAATTAATTAAAGAATGAAAGAGAGAATGGAAAGGAGAAAAAGAGAGAGAGTGCACTAGCACAATCCATCCCATTATGATAATCAGCTTCTCTGGGCCTCTACCATAGGTAACAACTGTACGACTAATTCAACACAGTTTTAGAGGCAGATCTACAGAGTATTCAAATCTAAGAGAAGGAGTAAGAAATGAGCCAATTACTACACTGTGCAGTGTGCAAATACCAACATTTAATATGCACAGAAAGATTTTAGTGCCTAAGTGTAATTATTTGTGAATTTGCTTAATCTCTGCTCTACTGGAGATTTATTCCTCAAGAAAGTAATTAGGTGTTTTGCTCAGAAGGCCACAAATATATTGCCAAATTCCAAATCGAGAACTAAGCAACACTTCCTGTCACATCTTCCTTCACAGCATTGCAACACCGTAACAACAGCTGTTACTGCAATCTGTGCTGGCAAAGGGATGGTTTATTCCCAGAGTGATGCCTCTGGTGGTTTATTACAGAAATTTTTTACATGTTTTCATTCTATGGTAATTCAAGGTTCCCAAGCCTTTTACTACAATTGCAAAAGTAGATAAACAATTAAACCCATTTGTACAAACAGGCTAAAGGAATTACTGAAAATTCTGAGTGGCATTAATAGCAGGACTACAAGGTGCCATTTCTTGTAATTTTCCGCTCAAAACCACAGTGAACAGACTGTCTATGACAACCACAACCAGCATGAGTTACTCCTGACAGAGAGCTGCTACACAGGGCAACTTGCAGCCATATGTAGTAATAACCACCCACAAGGAAGCAAGTTTCTCACAGACATACACTTTAATAAAGACCCCCCTCCCCCCCAAAAAAGAGAAAGGCTATTGTCTTGGGGAGCCTGATCCAATGCCTAACAACTCTTTCAGTGAACAAATTTCTCCTAATATCCAGTCTAAATCCATGACAGAACCTGAAACTATTCCCACTTGTCAAAGAATCACAGAATCGTTAGGTTGGAAGACAACCTCCAGCACCTCCTGTCTTTCTTGGAGTGAGGGGCTCAAAACTGGACACAGGATTTGAGGTGTGCTCTCAGCAGTGCCAAGTACAGAGTGATGATCACTGCCCTGGTCCTGCTGGCCACTCTATTATTGATCCAAGCCTTCTTGGCTACCTGGACACACTGCTGGTTCATGTTCAGCCACTGTTGACCAGCACTCCCAGGTCCTTTTCCACCAGGCAGCTTTTCAGCCACTTTGCCCCAAGCCTCTGGCACTGCATGGGGTTGTTGTGACCCAAGGGCAGGACCCAGCACTTGACTTTGTTGAACCTCATACCATTGGCCTCAGTTCATCTAACCAGACTGTCCAGATCCCTCTGCAGATCCCTCCAACCTTCCTCCTCCAGCAGATTGACACCCACCTCTGTGCCATCTGCAAATTTACTAAGGGTGTACTCAATCCCCTCATCCAGATCATCAATAAAGATATTGAATAGGTCTGGGTCCATTACTGAGCCCTGGTTACAAACCACTAGTGACCAGATGGCAACTGGATGTAACTCTGTTCCCCACCACTCTCTGGACCTCACCATCCAGAGAGTTCTTAACCTAGCAGAGTGCACCTGTCCAAGCCGAGGGCTGACAGCTTCTCCAGGAGTAGCCTCTGGGGGACAGTCTCAACAGCTTTGCTGAAATCCAGGTAGACAACATCCACAGCCTTCCTCTCATCCACTAGGACCTGCCTTCTCTAAATTCATGGAGGCTAGGTCTGATCCCCCAGTTGTCCTGTGTGTGCTGTGCGATCATGCTCAAGATGATGCTTCTTAACCTTCCTCAGCATCAAGGTCAGGCTGACAGGTCTGCAATTCCCCAGATCCTCCTTCTAGTCCTTCTTGTGGATGGATGTCTCCAGTCATCTGTGACCTCCCAGGTTAGCCAGGACTGCTGGTAAATGATGGAGGAATGTGGTTCAGTGAGCATTCTTTCAGCTTCCTCAGTACACTTGGGTGAATCCCATACAACCCCATAAAGTTGTGTCTAGGTGGCACAGAACATCAGTAACTACTTCCCCCTGGATTGCAGGGAGCTGATTCTGCTCCCCATCCCTCTCTTGCAGCTCAGGGGGCTGGTTGCCTTGAGGTTAACTGGTCTTTCTATAAAATACTGAGGCAAAGAAGGCGTTAAGTTCCTCAGTCTTTTCATCACCCTTAGTGGCACTGTTTCCCCTCTGCACTCTACAAAGGATGGAGATTCTCCTTGGCTTTTTGTTATTAATGTATTTGTAATAATGTTTTTGTTACCTTCTACAACAATGGTTGAGTTCTAGCTAGGCTTTCACCTTTGTAATTTTCTCTCTCCATGACCCAACCACATCCTTTTACTCTTCCTGAATTGCCTGCCCCTTCCTTCTTCCTAAGGTGATAAACACTTTTGCACAGAGTCCCCATGAAAACATCCTGTTCAGCCAGACTAGTCTTATTCCATGCCAGCTATCTTTTGGAACACATGGACGGTCCACTCCTGCACCTTTTAAGATTTCCCTCTTAAAGAATAACCAGCCTTCCTGGACTCCTTTGCCCTTCAGTTCCTAAGTTCCCAAGGGACTAGTCTTCCAAATAGGCTGAAGTCTGGTCTTCAGAAGTCCACAGCAGCAGTTTTAGTGACCCCATTGCTTAGTCCATGAAGAATCAAAATCTTTACTATTTCGTGGTTGCTGTGCTCAAGACAGCCTCCAACCAGCCTATCTCCCACCAGTTCTTCTCCATTCACAAACCGCAGGTCCAACAGGGCAGCTGGTAGGGCTCAGCTGTGTCAGGAGTTTATCTCCCACACACTCAAGAAATCTTCTTGGCTTTCTAGAATGCTTTGTCTGCCTCCTCATCTTGGTTGGATGGTCTCTAACAGACTCAGGACACCTGCCTTGTTACCCTTCCTTGGTTTGATTAGCAGATTGAGCCTGCTGTTTGCCTCAGAAGGGAGTCATCCACAACAACTTTTTTTTCTCCTTCCCTCCCTAATCCTTTTCTTTCTTCAGAGGCAGTTGTAATGCATGGGGTTGACTGACTTAAGCAACCCCCTGGATGGGCCCTCACCTGCATCAGTACTTGCCCGGCCATGAAGTTACAGAGCATCATACCTATCATATAATGGCAACTAGGAAGGCTGGAGATCATATATACAAACTTCCAAGACTGGAAATAACCTTTGCAAAGACAAACTGTGTTAATTCTCAGATCTGAAAACTTGTATCTACACTAAGCAAAGTTCCTTCCTCAGCTGACCCTCAAAGACACTGGGGCTCTTAATTCTACTACTGAGCTAGGTGGCAGAACCACTCACTGAGTCACTTAACCACTCACTTTCCATCACTTAACCAGCAGTCCTGGCTAACCAGAGAGGTCCAAGTTGACTGAAGTTGGCAAATATGATGCCCATCTACAAGAAGGGTTGGAAGGATATGGAAATACAAGTCTGTCAGCCTGACCTCAGTGCCAGGGAAGGTCATGGAGAAACTCATCTTAAGTGCCATCACACAGCATGTGCAGGACAACCAGGCAATCTGCAAGCCAGGGAGCACCAGTTTAGGAAACGCAGGTCCTGCTTTAGCAGCCTTATCTCCTTCTCTAACAGGGTGAATCATTCACTGAATGAACAAGAGCCTGTGGACGTTGTCTGCCTGGACTTCAGCAAAGCCTTTGACATCACTTCCTGCAACATCCATTCTCCTGGGAAAGGCTGCTCATGGCACTTGATCACCACCCCTGGAGGTATGTTAAAGGTCTGTAGATATGGCACTTACGGACATATGTGACGTAGTGGCTGACTTGACAGTACCAAGTTAACGGCTGGACTTTTCCAACCCTATCAATTCCCTGATTCTCACCTTTCTTACCTTAAAACAATGTGGCTCTTGCCTCAGCACACACCATCCCAGGCTGGATGCACTCTTAAGTTACAAGATTTAGGTATCAGGGGCCTGCAGGGCTGAGAACTGGGTTGCCCAGTGTCACAGACAGCTCCAGGCAGCCCAGCAGGCCCAGCACAGTGCACAGCTGAGCCCCCAGCAAAGCTGGTGATGCCACAGAGAAAATTCATTTAAGAAACAGCAAAAAAAGGGGGGGGGGGGGGGGGGCAAGAGTATAAAAAGGATCAAGAAGGAGAGCCAACACCAGGACAGGAAGCGGCACTTCACTGTGGCCTGCAGAGGATCCAGAGCATAGTCCCTGCAGCCTGGGAAAGACCTTGGCAACATCAAAGGAAATCTAGGAGGAATGAAATCCCTACACAGTGACCAGAATTGCCCCCTTCTCAGTCCTTTCCATATCCCTTCTCGCCACTCTAAGAGTAGTAAGTGTAACCTGTGGTGATAAGGCAAGGATAAGACCCTGATGTTAAGGTGAGCTTGGAAATGGGAGGATGAGTGTTTTCCCTCTGTTTCGTTGTCTTTTTGGTTCCTGTCCTGGTTTCAGCTGGGATACCATTTGTTTTCTTACTAGTAGCTGGTGAAGTGCTGCAGTTTTGATTTAGGATGAGAATGCTGGTAATACATTGACTGATGTCTTAGTTGTTGCTAAGCAGTACCTTCCAAGGAGTCAGGACACCAACTGGTCACTTGGTGAGACAGCATTTTTGTTGCTGAGGTCTGAAGTTAGGCTCTTTCTCATGATTTACCACCTCTTACATATGGTACATTAGCATTTAGCTAGGACTAACATGCTACCAGTTATCTACACCTTCTAATAAATCACTGCTTTCTATTCTTCAGTTGTATGTATTGTACTTGCACAAGATTTCCCCAAGTGATTCAGTGAGGGTAGGTTACATATTTGCCAATCTAGACAGTAAATGTGAATAAAGCCAAGTGTGTTCACTTCTAGCTAAGGGAGCTGACAAAGTAGTACAAAACAGCTTGTAGTGAAAGCTCAGAAAGGCACTCATTCTGGAGAATGATACCTTTTACTTGGTGCACCAAGTATACTGCCTATGATCTTAAAAGTACAGAATCTCCTAAGGAAACACAGGTCTTTAATGTAATTGAGTATTTTATGACTGGTATATTTAGACTAAGAAGCCCATGAAATATTGGTGCAGGGATAGCTTCATAGTTTCAATTGATACATGGTAAAGGTCTTAAAGGGAGAAACCCAGCATTTTTAAGCAGGGCAAGTTGGGCTGAGTTGATGAAGACAAAGAACTATTGGTAAGTCATCTGTCTGTTTTCACCTCCCTGCTACCATTTGTTAAAGGGAAGCTCATCAGGAGGCCAAAACAAACTCAGCTTCTTTCAGTTCAAACCTCATTCACCTTTCCAAGGAAAACAGTCTTTGTAAACAACCATCCTATCTCCTATGACTGTCCGCAGGTCACCTTGAATAGCTGAGGAGGAACAAAACACAGCATTTAAAAAGTTCAGAGACACTCAAGATTAGATATAGAAAACTATTTTAGCTGACTCTTTTAAAGGAGGGAAAAGACAACAGAACAAGGAAATCCTACTTAATAGTATTTACAGTGCAGTAAGAATGACAAGATAATACACCACGTAAATCAGTTGATTACAGCCCCTGTACGTAGTTTTCTCAGACAGCATCAGCAGGGAACACACATGTTTACAGGGAGTTCCACAGAAAATATTCTTAACTTATGTATGGATATCAGCCTCTGAAAGATAAGTGAGATTTCTATTTTTCTATTTAGAAGCATGAAGATAGCTATTTTCAGTAGTTTGGCTCCCAAATAATTTGTTCAGTCAACTTTGGACAAAGAGCTGACCCCCAAGTCTTGAACACAATGTCCCTTAAAGTGTAATTTCTCACCAGAACATTTTTTCTGCTTAATAAAAAGAAACAAAAGCCAAACTCATTACACTTAGACGCACCAAAGACTGTATTGTAGCTACACTGAAGGAAATAAACACATAAAACAAAAACCAGGTAATATTTGTATTTCAAGCACTACTGAACTTTTGTCCAGAATTAGTCTAACTTATTTCAAGGTCTTCCTTAAGCTATTTAGAAAAAAATGCAAAGATCATAAAAATTTGGAGAATATACTTAAATGCAAGACTCCACATCCTTGGTGCACACTCCATGCTCATATGATTTCCTTTACTATTGCTCGTTGGCTACTGCAGCTAAGAGATGGAAATAAACATACCATAAACCCCTCTGATAACAGAGGGTTTATAAGAAATGTCATTGCCAAAGACTGAAACCAAACACACACAGTAAGAGTCACAGACAGGTACAAACAGTACTTTTGTCTTTGACAGTTCCTGAAGTCTAGGACCATATACAGACATCCACATCTGACCTACACCCATCCATTTATTGTGTTACAGAACACAAAGTTGTGAGAGATGCCACAACTTGTGTGTCGCCAGGCAATACCCTTGAACTGCTAAACAGCATGCCCAAATTACAGAACTGGCTAATACAGAAAAATAAACCCCTTATTACAACATGACATTGAAGATTTACAGTTTTTCTTAAATTAAACAAAAACAAACACACCCTCAATTTCTCACTTGAAATTCAGAATGAATGCAAAACTCTTCAAGGACACTTCTCAGGGAAAGAAGTTATGCTGCCCAGGATATTTTACTCTAAATTAGAGACTTCAGGCTTAAATACATACACAGCATGTGAGCTGCAATTTAACTATACTCTAAGCTCACTTCCAAGTACACAATTAACACTGACTTTACTGTTTTCCCACATTATGTAGCAGTAAAACTACAGTCTACAAAAACAACAGTATTTTTTCAAATGGGTATTTAACTAGATAACAGTTTGGAAGATATTTATACAAAAAATGACACCATGCTTTTCCACAATGACAGATTTCCTAGTGCTCCCCAGTCAGTTCTTATTCTTAAAAAGTTGGGCATTAAACCTTCAGTCCTGTAAGCAGAGCTTAAAATTATTATTTCCTGAGATTAAGTGGTAAGACCGTACAAGAAATAGCACCCAGGACTGTGTACTAAATACCCAAAGACATGAGAAGCTCATAAACTTGTTCAGCTGTGCAAGGTATTACGAAATATAATTACTTCTCCGTTTTCCTTTGGGACAAAATGATATGCATCTTTGTAGCACACTGCATAGATAAAGAAAAAAGTTCAATGAAAAAGCACCTTTAAAGAAATCTCATTAAACTGTTAGTGACTACTATAGTTTCTACAATCCAGGGAAACTTCCTGGACATGAGTCACCAAGCTTGTTCTAAAGCCAACTTTCCCACAAGAGTCAGCAGAAGTGTATTTATATCTGCAAAGGTAAAAACATTCTCCTAGAAGCAGCACAGGGCTCCATTTCTGAAGATGGCTCTGTAAAAACCTGTATTTCCCTTAAGTTGTGGGTGTAGCTACTGACCTTTAGTTCCATATGGAAATGCAAATGTTCTATGCATGTACTATCAGTTCATAAAACTGCAATGACATATGCTTTTTTGTAATATCTGACACAGAGACAACACTTGAAGTGCTCTGCTCAAACTTTTATTAACTAATTGCTTAAGTGGTGTTTAACAAATCCGTAAGTCACCATAACACAAGATTCAAACTTTTTAACTGACATGTTAGAAAAAAAGGACAAACAAAGTTTAGATGAACGCTTACATAACCAAACTAAGTCTTCACAAGGTCTTCCCTTAAAAGTCCAACAGAATACAAACCAGTTTGGGACAAAGTAGTTTTAATCCCATGACTCAACTTCAGTAGCAGAATACTCCATTTTTCTTGGGTTCATGTTGCCTCTACCTCTGTTATCCTAGGAAACAGAACAGGTCCTCTTAACATTTTCAATCCTTTAATGGTAAAAGTCACTGCAAAACAATTTCAGCTTTCTGCCAGCATGTCTCAATGTATCTGAACACTGCTTTTATAAAGGTACAGTTTTCATCATGAACATTCTATTAACAATGTTTTTAGACCCTAGTATGAAATTAATGCAGTTTATTCAACCTTAGATTTCATCAGCTGGGTAGTAACACTTCACGAAGTGTACATCCCAACATCTTTTCTTACTCAAATCAGTTCATATAATTGTGGGAAAAAACCTCCTTCTCCATTTCTTATATAAAATTGACTGTCTGCACTGCTTTCCCAGCAAATGCCTTATCCTTTGGCAAAAAAAGGAAGCCCAGTCATTCATAAGATCGTCCCAAAATAATTAGGTAAGACCTTCCAAGAGATTCTGCTTTCAAATATATAATTTGATTGTCAAATAACCCTTTCAGGCATCCCCTTTGAAAGTGACTAATAAAAACCCAACTAAGGTACTACCTTTCTTCTCCATGAGAAAAGGCATCGGGTTCCTTATCAGAACATCAGGTAAGGCTTTCCTGACTTTCTTTTAATAAAAGTGAATCAGCAAAACCCAACTTTAATAGTTGATTTGAAAGAAAAAAATAGAGCTGATTACAAATGCACCATTTCCATCAGACTGTTTTCATAAGAAAACAATCAGAACCTCATGATCTCCAATTTCAAGAGCCGGTACACTGCATACAGGTAATATCAAGTGCAGTATTCCCAATGCAAGCAGACAGATTTCACCTGAAAATATTCTATTCACATGTATCCATGGGTAACAGTCAGATTTGGTAACTCCGAGGTTGTAAAAGACATAAAGGACTTGGACCTAGAAAATGACAGATTTCATGAAATGCTGGAGATGCTACATAAAGGCTGGACATGTGTATTTGGAAGAAATCTAGTCAGATCCACCTTTGAAAGCAATCTGTGAAAATGAAAAAAGTGTCCTTGAACAGGAGTAAACAGAAAAGATCCACCAAGACTGCAAGTGTGAGAAGGAAGGAAAATTTGTGCAACTGAGGTCCCATGAAGACCCAAAGAAAAATTACTCAGATCTGATTAGGAAACTAGCCAGGCAGGTAAAAACACCCAAACCTCTCAGTATTTTCAGTAATTATGGTTAGTGAAAGAAGGTCTGACCTTGAACTCAAACTTCAGACATTGTCTAAGCAGTGAGAGCTTTCTCTAAAAGTATCAACATTTGGAACACAACTGAGATGTGATAAAGTTACGGAAGCAAAAGATTAAGGTTTTTGATTAAAGCATTAAAATCCCAATAGGTAAACGCAGTGAGTAACAAACATCAGTTGAAAAATGGAATTTCATTCAAAGTAGATTAAGCACAGAATTTAAATCCTAAAATACCAACCGCAGAGTGATGTGAAAGCTATGTCACAGAGGCTGTCTCTTTTATGCAAACTGTATTTCACCATCTGGTATCAACAACACTAAGAGACCGGAAAGCTTCTCCTTATCACAGACATTAAGAACCATTTTGACATGGAGCAGATTGGGACATTTATCTAACTATAACTCACTGAGGTGTTTAGCCAAATGAGTTGCCTGACTGGGTGATTAATACCAAGCAGTAACTGTATGATCAGCAGCTATCTGCCCCATTTACATGTGCAGTAGAGAAACTTAGGGAACTACAACCTTTGCATTTGTTTGCACAAACCTTTTCTTCCACAGACTAATTCCTAACACTACAGACTAAGACTAAAGCAGCCAGTAATGGGCCACACTCTCAAGAGTCCAAGTCAAGCAAGTTGTCAAAATTAGTTGCAGTAATTCTTTGGAATTCTTTGAAGATGCACAACTAAGAAAAGGGACACAGTTACGGTCAAAAGAGTTTCAGTGGCACTAGTCTGGATACATACTGTTAAACACACTTTTTTGCTGAGATGAAGTTCTAAAAGCCAAGACTTCCAGTTAATTTCCAGACTTACCTCTTGAGTATTAACTGAGGGTCTTCCTTTTTGAAACTCTAAAGCAACTTCTGTCAACCAAAGAGGAACCACCTGCTGGGCCTAAATAATTAGAAACATCAATTTAGAGACTTACACTGCTTTATCAATTCAAGGGTTTGCCAGCTGTACTAAAGACCTAACAGTTGCTCAGTACATTAAAGCAAAATCCTAAACAACAGAGAGAGTTAAGATTTGAAACTTACATCTGAAAGCACTTTAATTAGAGATGGTGCAAGACGGCCATTTGCATTATTATCGAAGAAGGAAACTGCTTTCCCTGTATTTCCACAACGGCCAGTTCGTCCAATTCTGTGTACGTACTCCTCAATGGTGGGAGGAAGATCAAAATTAATAACGTGCTGAACGCTTTCGATGTCCAGACCTCTTGCTGCCACCGAGGTTGCCACAAGAACTGTGCATTTCCCAGAACGAAAATCCTGAAGAGCTATTTCTCGCTCTCTCTGCTCTCTGTCTCTACAAAGAAAGCAATGGTTAGAATGGATGTCCCAAAAAATCTACAGTATTATTTAAAATACAACTTGTATGCCGTTATTCATGGGCAGAAGTAGTCCTTGTGGGGGACAATGGACACAAAACAAAGAAACCCTGAACAACCCACATACTACCAATTTAGGTTTTTTGATTTTTTAACTGATTAGCAGTAAGACACAGTAACCATTGTAACATAGCTCTCTAGATAATTTTTTTTTCAAGAACCAGAGATAATTATGTATCAAACAGCCTCCCTAAGAAGATCCACTTGTTTAATTGGTTGTTTCTTCATGCTATAGTTAGAAGTCTTTCTCCCACGAGTTTGTATTTGGGAGTCAGAAAAATAAAGGTGAAGTCTACCTAGACTCTTAGACTCCTACATAGGCCATTTTTCAGAAACACTAAAAAATGTCACCAACCAACAGTGCAGAACTTGTCTTCTGTTCATCACCATGTCAAGAAAACTAGATTTGCTCTGGTGTTTGTACTTAACTACTGTGGCTCAGTTTCACTTTATTCTTTGTTGTTCAAATGAGAAAACAAATTAGAAAGCTAAACAGTGCTCTTTGGGATCTTAACATGGGATATTTAGTGAAGGCTGGTATGATCACTATTCCAGAGAAGAGTTAAGTATCCTAACTTCAAATCAAAAAGGTAAAGTGAATCAGAAACCACTAACATTCGTGACAGTTTAACAGCTTCCCCTGAACCGGTTATTCAAATCTCTAACTCAGAGTGCAATACTTCTACAGAAATATGTTAAGAACTTCCTCCCACACAAGGGGCTTGTGGGATACCCAATTCAGGTTAGCCAAGAACAGAAGTCCAGACCTTCTCAAAATTACTTTCACACATCTATAAATCTGACAGGTCATAGGACTCACACATATTGTATCTGCATAGTAAGAACATTTTAACCCCTCTACAACCTTGATATTCTGACATCTGTCAGAACACTGCACAAAACATAATTTAATTGGCAAGAATTCAAGGCCCTTCCTCCTATTACATACAAAAAAACACTGCAAAATTGTATTTTTATGTGCTACAGTTCACTAGGATAAATAAACATCACAGAACTTCATTCCAGTTCATTATGTGAAAGACGCGCCACTGTAGATGAGTTTTTACCTGGAATTAGAACCTATTTCACTTTGTTTCTAATCATCTGTTCAGGTATGCAACGCTAACAAGTGGACTATTACACAAGTTAGAAGCACCTTTTCTCCAGATCTATCTCCATAAAAATGCTATCTCCATGAACACATCATAGAAGTAGAAATTGTAGCATCAGAAATCATATGGCATGTGACTTTGTTATAGTTTCAAAATACTTCATGGAATTTTCTCTCTCCCTTACCAACACAGAGGTTTGCGAGCTGATGCCCAACCCCTCACTACCTGCTCCTAGAACCAGCCAACAGAAGGATGGCTGACAGGTTTGCATTCCAACTTAATGGATGGAGTGGACTGGGCGAGGTGGGGCAGGGTGGAGAGACGGTTTTTTGCCACACTTTCCTCCTGCTGCTTGTGGGGGTGCCAGGGAGCTCCCCTGGTTCTGCCTCCCAGCATCACGTGCCTGTGCCATTCCTTGGAGAGAGAGCAGTTGCAGCTACCTGGATCTGCTACAGACTCCTTGAGGGCCGATGCCACCTGCAGAGGAGCTGATAACCCTCCATCCCACACAATGCTATTGAAAAAAAGACGAGAAGAGGGTCTTGACACTGGCCACAGGAAAGGTTTCACCATGTCCTTGTTGCTCCTATTGCCATGTGAGTTTTTCAGAACCAGCACCTCTCCCTGTCCCTGCCTTTGCCTCGCTGGAGCCCATGAGTTCTGGCCACTGCCTCCCGAGGCATGGCATCGCCTCCCACTGTCTGTAAATAGAACTGCACCGAGGGGGCCAAGAGAGGACTTGATCTGTTAGAAACTTTTTTGTTACGGTGT